>JAUMHF010000021.1:4761367-4793437 GCA_032359275.1 Microctenopoma steveboyesi | reverse complement strand
CCCCGATAAAGGGTGCGTATTTTTGGGGTCGGGTGTTTTGCTGCCCCCCCCCCCCCCCTCGAGGTTTATCTATTGTCAACAAATACCTGTCATTCCTGTCATGGGAGGTTGGTTTTAAAAAGCACACAGCCTCCGCGCCGGTCGGTACCGACGGCTTCGCTCACGCTGCTTCTCAAGAACCGAGTTCAGCTCGAAAGCTGCTGGCACCACACAGAAAGAAGTGACCAGCACCAGCTGTGTGTCTGCAGCCCTGTGTGAGGGGGATCGGTTTTACCTGCGTCCTCACTGTGGTCTGGCTGGACGGGGAGACACGCTGTCAATCAGAAGACAAAGTCACCAGAAAGCCTGTGAAAGTGTGCGATTGTGAGGGAGAAGTGCTCCGTTTGGGTGAAGCAGGAAACATGGAGGAGAGCTTGGTTGGAGGAATTGGCCGTAATAATGTTCAGATGGTGAGAAAGATGGCTTGAGAAGTCGGTGAGAGCCTGCAGAGCTCTACCCTCTGACACAGTCACACAGGATGTGGAAACGTGCTTTTTGGGTTCCAGACATCTTGAGCATTTAACCAGTGTTTCGCAACCCTCTCTGAGACGGTGCCACCGTGACCTCTGACAACAGTTTCCAATGCGATGTGACTTTGTCTTGTTGGCATGCACACGCTGATAGGGACAATCTAGTGTTGACAATAAATCTCTATAAAGGCTGTGAGATGGTAAATTTTATTAGAGCAGAGACTAAAAGTAGCACAGACACGACTGTATGTGCAGTTGTGAAAAGAAATGCTGAGCGAATCCTTGAGATGAGCTGATGGATGTGCTCAAACTGCAGGTCAATTTTAAATGTCCTTTTCCTTGTTCATTCCAGTATGTATGACCAACTGCCCCACCCTGATCGTGACGGTGGGCCTTCCCGCCAGAGGGAAGACCTATATCTCCAAGAAACTCACTCGCTATCTCAACTGGATCGGGGTGGCTACCAGAGGTAGGGCGTCACGGGCTGAAGTTGCACATTTGCTTTTTTCAAGAGTGCAAGAAATGTCGCCTTAGCTCTCCTTCACCTTTCTCGCAGAGTTCAACGTCGGCCAGTACAGGAGAGAGTTCGTGAAGATCTACAAGTCCTTCGAGTTCTTCAGTCCGGACAACGAGGAAGGGTTAAAGATCAGACGGTAAGAGTGTTTTTCGACCTTGAGACTGCCAACTCAAATTTGTTTACCCGCGCCAACGATTTATGACCGACGTTATCTTCCATCTTTGCAGACAGTGCGCCTCAGCAGCCCTGAACGACGTGCGGCAGTATCTGACGGAAGAAGGAGGCCAAGTAGCGGTAGGTTACATGTTCGTCGCTGCATCAGGGGTTCGATGCAGGCTGTTTACGGTGATGCCGACAGAGACGCTGATGCACTTTCAAATATCCTGATGTGTGTCTACAGGTTTTTGATGCAACAAACACCACCAGAGAAAGACGGGAAACCATCATCCAGTTTGCAGAGCAGAATGGCTTTAAGGTGGGCGGTCGGACACTAAACACTAAAATACCTGACATTCACACTGACCACGTGTCCTCTCTGTCTCCTCGTGGTTCAGGTGTTCTTTGTGGAGTCTGTGTGTGAGGATCCAGACGTCATACAGGAGAACATAGTGGTGAGTGTCTGTTCTATCCGTCTGAGCAGAGAATGAGCTTCTGTCCGCGCGGCACTCACTCCTCTTCTGTTCTCCTTGTTTAGCAAGTGAAGCTGGGAAGCCCTGACTACACTAACTGTAACACAGAGGAGGCGGTAGAGGATTTCATGAAGAGGATCAAGTGTTATGAGAACTCCTACGAGACTCTGGATGAAGTCCTGGACAGGTGTGTTTCAAACGGGTGTGGAGAAAGTGAGCATCACAGACCAGGAGGTTTAACTTGTCTGCCGCTGTCTCTCAGGGAACTCTCCTACATTAAAATCATGGACGTGGGTCAGCGGTACTTGGTCAACAGGGTGTTGGACCACATCCAGAGCCGGATTGTCTACTACCTCATGAACATCCACATCACACCACGCTCCATCTACCTGTGCCGCCACGGAGAGAGCGAGCTCAACGTCAAGGGTCGAATTGGAGGAGACTCCGGCCTCACAGCCAGAGGCAAAGAGGTATATCAACCTTTATCAAGGTGCATCTTTAAAGATGTTTTTTTTTAATTCAGATGACTTTATTACAAATCTCTTTTCCTCTGTGCAGTTTGCTAAGAAGCTGAGCCAGTTCATACAGGAACAGGGCATCAGTGACCTGAAGGTGTGGACCAGTCAGATGAAGAGAACCATCCAGACAGCCGAGGCTCTCAGTGTGCCCTACGAACAGTGGAAGGTGTTAAACGAGATCGATGCTGTAAGTAGTGCACTCCTAACCTGGCGCCTGCTGTTTACTTGCTGTCTTCTGTGGCGTCTCGCTTCAGTTTGATTGATGTGATTTCAGGGCGTGTGTGAGGAGATGATGTACGAGGAGATCCAGGGGAACTATCCTCTGGAGTTTGCCCTGAGGGACCAGGACAAATACCGCTATCGGTACCCAAAAGGAGAGGTCAGTCAGTGGCTTAAATGTAATGTGATGCAGGCAGCATGTTTGCAGACAGTGTCCCTCTGTCTTAATATACGTCCCTCTTTTCTAACCGTAATGATCCTCGCCCTCACGTGTGTACACACTGTGAAACTGTGCCCACATGGCAACCAGCCACTTACACTCTGCTAATGAGTTTCAGCTCAGACAAGCTGCCTCTCAGACAGATCTGGCTAAATGCCAGATTACACAGAGATCTGTTCACCCTATCTGTGGGGTCAGGTGGTTCAGCCTGGGCCTGAATGCCCGCTGGTCTGTTCTCACCTTTAGTCCGTCCATTATTCTCACACGGGGAAATGAATACAAGCGTCGGTCGGCTGCAGGGCAGATGGTGCTTTGAGGATTCTTCTAATAGCTCGGATAATGTAGATTGCTTTGATTTCCTGTTTGCTTAAATGCAAACATATTACCTGTCTGTTTTTTTTATTACTTGTGTTGAATGTTTTTATTCTCAACAGTTGAAATTGTCCTCCTGTTTGTAGTAGTGTAGTATTATCTCCTTTAATTCGTGTGATTAATCTGACTCAGTCCTACGAGGACCTGGTGCAGCGCTTGGAGCCGGTCATCATGGAACTGGAGAGGCAGGAGAACGTGCTGGTCATCTGTCACCAGGCCGTGATGCGCTGCTTGTTGGCTTATTTCCTGGACAAACCAGCAGGTCAGTCCCTCACTTGAATGTCAGTCAGATGGAAACTACAGGGCTGCCTTGTTCAATAAGACACGCACAAAAAACGAAATGTCTTTTAGCGTTGTAGGAGCTCACCTAAATGACTGAGTACATCAAACAATTTATTTTTCTACAAAAGCGTTTATCTTTTTTAACATTCTGCACATTATAAAGCTGTGACTTTCACAGATCTCAGATAGAGAAATGCATTTTCATCTCTGGCAGACTGACCTCATGTTGATGTTGTAGACTAGAGTAGCACAGTGGAAATTGCCAAATGTATTAAATAAAAGCGTATAGCTTAGCGTATAGCGAGACCTCACGCATTAGGACACATTAGGGAGGTAAGTGGAAATGATAATCGGGAATAGTTTTCCCCAGCTTGTTCCGGTAGTTTCATGACCTGCTGGTGTGTTTACCTCTGACAGAGGAGCTGCCGTACCTGAAGTGCCCACTGCACACAGTGCTGAAGCTGACGCCCGTGGCCTACGGTAGGACTGATCTTAGCCCAGCATCATATCACATACATTCACTCTGCAGCCTGAGCTAATTCTCTCACCTTTCTGCACGCCCAGGCTGTAAGGTGGAGTCCATGGGCCTAAACGTGGACGCAGTTAACACACACAGGGAAAGACCAGAGGTGGGTATAAATCACACACACGCACGCACACACACACACACACACACACACGCACACACACACGCACACACACACACACAATAAGCTTCCTGTCAGATAGTACTGTTCACAGACGTGTCGTTCCGGTGTCGTACGGGATACTTTCCCTGCAGGCGTCAGCAGTTATTGCTGATTGCTGCGTTTCCACAGTCAGTGGTGTGAAACACTAATGAGCTCAGAACCAACTTTCATGTTGGATTATGTGTGGAGGGTGTCAGAACAAAACAGAAATGACAGCTAATGTGCCTACTGCTTCCAACGTCGCACGTTTCCCCCTCACACCCTTTAGGTAAACGTGTCTCTGAGTTGACAGTGTTACGGCTTCTTGCAGAGTTTGATACTGATGAAAGTAACCGAACATAATAAAGTGCTGGTGTCGGCAGGAGCTTTCTTCAAAGTTATTGTAATTATCCTTATTACAGCAGCAGCTATTTGCCATGTTACATAGGTCTTATGTATCTAAAGTGAATCTTTGAGACTTTTCTTTGTGGTATTTGGGAAACATTAATTGTGATATGTGCATCTAACACATAACTGGCCCTGTCAATGACGCTGGTGACTGAGGCTGACACAAAAACACCTCAGCCAAGTAAGAAACCACCTGCTGCACATCCTCCTGAGTCCTTGCCCAGCAGCAGCAGCAGCAGCAGCAGCAGCAGCAGTGTGTGTGTGTGCGTGCAGTGGATTTCATGTCTCATGTTATTTGATTTGATCCCTCCCCTTCTTTGTGTGTTTTTGTTTTTACAAACAGAACGTAGATGTGACGCGGATGTCAGAGGAGGCTTTGCTAACAGTGCCAGCTCATCAATGAGGCAGTAAACTTTCTCTCTCTCTCCTTCACCATTCAGATGCACAAATTATCTGCCAGATTCAGTAGCCTCCTGTCTTTCTTCTCCACTTTCTTGTGATTGAATCTTCAGACTTTTCTCCATTCGACTTTTTAGAACCAAGTTGGTAATTGACTGGAATCCAGTTTCTGATTTTCAGATTTTTTTTAATTCTAGGACACAGATCTTGTGTCGGGCACATTCTTCCATTTCTGGAGAAGAAATGAAGTTGAATTACTTGACTTTTTAATGATAATCCCGACTGCGGAGCAGTGAAACGTTTCTGTTGAAGCACTGGTTACATGTAGCTTACCGTGTCACTGATTTTGTCTTTGTCTTGAACTAATTTAACTATTTGTAACGCTGTCATCACTTTATATTTCTGTTCATAATCTGGACACTCTAACTCAGTTTGACGGGTTTGCACGACGCAAAAAAATGTTTGCGCTTTCTTACATTTTGCACAGACAGTGTGAGACTGTTTTAGTCGGTCTCACACTGTCTGATGAAAACCCTGGAAGTACAGGGATATTTGCTTTCTTCACGATGTGAAGATCTTTGCATTATAAACACACGTAACACTGATTAGAATGAAGAGGAAGATATTTCTGTTCACTGTTTACTCCCTAAATAAACTGCACTCAGCGATTTCATTGATTCATTACCACAATCTTCTTGTGCTTCATTTTTAAAAACTTTCCCTCCAATGTAAGTTATGATCTTGGGTTATGCGCTTTTAGCAGAATCACGTGTGAGCTGGATATTTCTTATTCATACTACAGAGTTTGATATTTCTTCACAGATGAGTGTAGTGTTCGGAGATTTCCGCTCATTTGTATTCCCGGACTCCACTGGGGGCATAAGAAAGTGCTGCCATTCATCAGCCTGAACAAAACACTCAGTGTGCCCCACAGATTTCTTTCTGCTGAGAGTTAGACCGATTACAGAACGTGCACTTAGTATAATACTGGCACTTTGTTAAAAAGTATAAATAGCTTTGTTAGAAATGATAATAATATTGGTGAGAGCTAAAAACATAGTGTAAACAAACAAGAAAATGCTTACTTTACTAAGTACATCCAAAGGTGGATCATAGTAAGTTCAAAGCTTCTTACCGGTCAGCACACGTTCACATCTGGCACCATTCCGGTAGTTACGCCTTTTTTTGTAATATGTAAATTCAACACCTTTAGTGAGACTGGCAGAGTGTTCGTGCGGATCTGATGCCGCTGCGTTCTTCTTTCCAGAATGTGAACATCCATCGCACAGCTGCAGACGCCCTGCAGACGGTCCCTCCTCACTTCTGACAGGCTTCTGCTGTCAAGTCAGGCTGAAGTGGGACCTCGCGTCCTTTCTGGTCCTTCACCTTTGCAACTCGCTCACACTAACCGTGTGGGTCACTACCTCTCCCACACACCTCTCTCTGTACCACTCGTCTTTTTAAGGGGTTTGAACACGACATGGATGTTTGGGTCTCACTGAGTGTAGCTCGTCCAGATTATTTGGGAATCAAACCATCTCACAGGGGAGTTGACTGTTACTGTAGTATATGTTTTTAATTATTATGTGCTTTTCATCAAATGACTTGCTGCTTTGTGTCTGACATGTTACTGTGTTCAACAGTGTCATCGTCACATGTGAAGATGTCCACAGTAATAATTCGCAATTTCAGGGCTACAAAAGTTTTTGGAAAACACTGTAAAGCGTTGTTTTTAATGAATGAATGTAGGGCTGGGGTCACTGCTATGGTGAAATGTGTCACTTTTATATGCAATAGAGAAAGACGTGTTAGGAAATGTGTGATCTACTGCCAATTTATGACCACGTGACCTACAGCTATGTACGTGATTCTACAAACAGTGAAATATAAGACTTGTTCTCTTATTTGTACATTTGTGCAGAACCCACCAGGGCAAAAGGTACTTACAAAAACACAACAGCTGTTGATGACTTAAAAATGTCTGTCTCCACTCCCACTATAATAAAAGGTGTTATATTTTCTAAAACAGCCTGATCTTGATGTTTACTTTGAGTTGCTTATTGTCTTTATTTAAGAAAGTTTGTTCTAGAAAATGGTGAAAATATTCATCACATTTTAGCAGAGCCTTGTTCTCTAGTATTAAAAATAATCTCTCCCTCACTACTTTGAAAGTCTATCTTCTTTAAAACGACCTTCAGTAATTACATGGTTTGAATTGTAAGAGGCGGTTCACATACTGTCTACAACATGAAGGTTATAACTTCCTCTTCCTCACAGCTGTGAAAGAACTTCCTCAGAGGCGACACATATCCATTTATAGTTAACGTCTGCAGCATAAACTCTTCCCCCAGAATGATACAAAATGACCAACATTAAATACACAGAACAAAAGGTATAAACAACAGTTTTATTGTCTCATTATTTTCAAACATGGGTTTAATGGGGTCTTTACAGGCTGATTTTGCTCCAGGTGACTAAATACCACAGAGGCTACTTTTGCCAAACACAGGTTTTCTGAACAAAGAAATTTGGAGACAAATTTGAAACATAATTGACAGAACATACAGACTCACATACACAAAATACAAACCCTGGCCATTTTATTTCCCTCAGCACATCCTTACATCCCTGTATTCATGGCTATCAACTTGATTAATACTTTAAGGACCCGCCTTTGATTGGGGATTTGTTCTAAGTGGCTGAAAATGAAATTGGTAAATATTTCATTATATACAGTCATTGATACTCATGAGTACAGGGAAATACTCGAGACATGTGCAGTGGGTGTTATTGCCAGATTTGTCATGTTCCTCTGATCTCCTCACTGATTGGCTGCTTAGTCCTTTAGTTCTGCACTTGCTGATTGGCCCTTTCAGCATCATCCAGCGTTTGTGGGACCACGGTCATCATCAGAACTATGTGGAAGACAGAAACAAGTCATTTTCAGCGTTGATGTTTAACAATAAAGAACATTAAAACAGCTGCGAGTCATTTCAGACTCGTGTCCAGAAAACGAATGACTTACATTCTTGAGGAATTCTTCGGCAACGATACGGGCCCTGGCATTAACGGACAGTTTCATCTCGCTTATCTCCTTGTCGATTTCCTCCATGAAGTGGATAACGAAGTCCACCAGCTTGTGTTTGTACATCTGCTCCGTGTGGAAGTTGGTAATCAAGAAGCTAATATCATATCCCTTAATCGGAATCAAACAGAGAAATGGACAAGATGTCACTCAAGTAGAAATACGTGTTCTACTTTTATGGTTGTTTTTATTGCAAATCTTTCTTCCACATGTTAAGCAGTAACAAGCTAATTTTAACGGAGAGACAATTTTAAAAAGTTTAGATTGTTTCTCATTTTTATTCTTGGTATTATTTGCTGTATATTAATTCCTCTTTTGTGGACTGTCTTTTAACCCTGTTATATACAACCCAGATTACTACTCTTTTACCTCTACTGGTTTCCTCCTCAGAATGAAGAAGTTCTCGGCTCTCATCATCATGAAACGCATAAACTTGTGGCAAAGGATCTTCTCAATCTCATCGGCCTACAGTCAGTCAAAACAGAAGTTTAGAGGAAATGTTATTTCATTATTTATTAAACAAACTCAAAATCATGCTTAATCACCTGTTTAACAGCAATGCTGACTCTGACAGAGTTTATGGAGCCTTCGATGAGAACCTTCTCCTTGTCATTACGGCTGATCACCACCGGCTGAAGCAGCAGCTCCTTACTGCTCCTGTAACAACAGCAAAATACATCAGTAAAAATAGCTTGCTCTGTTGGCTGCAACAGGCTGCAGCAAGCCAGTGCATTTTTTTTTCTTCCATCTACATGTCTCTGCTTGTGCGACAGCAGATGATCAGCAAACAGCTTAAAGGCATGAGAAACTGGAGAAAGCAAAGTAAGTGGACAAATACGGTTAACGCCAAACACATACCTGACCTCCACCTCTGGCTTGTTGTGACGCTCCACCACCTGAGAGGAGAAGTTCTCCAAGCATAGGGCAGCCTGCAAGGTGGCCCTAACAGCGTTTAGGTAGGGGCGCAGAGTCGCTGTCTGGGGAGAAGGTGGATAAGATCAGTGTCTTCTCTGTCACGCCACAGAGAAGAGATCTTTACAAATGATGTTTGTGTTATTTAGAGAGGAGTGTGTGCAAATGAACCCCCCCGTCTAGTGAGGCTGACTCAACCAGTCTATTGAGTTTAGTTTGAGCGGATAAGGAAGCGACATGGGCTGTGTGCTGGGATGCTGTTCACTAATAACCCATTTACATTTGGGGGATATAACTATTCACATTTAAAAAAACAAACATTATGCTGATCGGTAAGTTGTTCGTGTATGATGAGGGTCTTTCATACAACATGAACGGCTGCAGCTTGCCTTAACGTCACGTCTGAGATGTTATCAGGTAACCGAGATTGCAGCTAAACGTCACCCAAATCATCCGTCTACACCAGCTACATCTGCCTCGCGGATTCACAACTCTAGCACAGTCTAGTGACAGGGTTTTAAAAGGGCTGCGAGTCAAATTAAAACTGAGAGAAATGGCAACGAGGAAAAGACAGCTCAGCTAAATGACTCCAGGTTTTGCAAACCGTATGAAGGATGCCCGTCCTCTCATTTCACTGCAGCCAACAAGAAACCACGTCTATGGGAAACACGGGGCTAGCTAGCTAACTTCGTCTTCAGTGTAGATAAAGTTAAATCTGGTAAATAGCTAAATAATTTAAAGAAAGATACATTTATTGCAGGAGACTCACCATTTTTGTGCTGTAAAAGACGGAAGTACCTCAGCCACGCCTGGGACTCCTCTTCCGTAAATCCTACATAGTCGGCTACAGACAGGGTGCGCTCGTCCTGCGTGTAGCTACATCGTTTCAGGAAGCGGGTTTCTTCACTCACCAGAAGTGCTTCCGTGTGCGTGTATCACTCCGCCCGCTGTGGATGTCATTTTGTATAAAACGAGCATACCACACGTTGCTCCTTTTTGGTCTGTGAGCAGGAGACATGTTGCTCATTGACCGCTGGTTTATGAGTAATTTATATAATCATGTAATGACGCCACGCTTTAAAAAATAAAACGTTTTCAGTTTGACTGCTGATTTACGTGCTTAGCGACAGTCTATTTATTTTTATGTCCATTGACCCAATATGGTTTGTGCGGATTATACCATTCTAATATCAGGTTAATCTATCCACAATTCCCCAAGCGTGTGTTGATAGACAGCGCTGTTTTAAATGCTGTTTTGTTTTTATGTTACATTAATGTCTTTTTATTTTTCAATAAAACTGTTACGTTATCGAAAGTAAGCCATCGTTTTATTTGAATGTTGTTTTTCCAACACACCTCTGTCCAGATAATGGTTTCTTCCATCATGGACGCCATTCACTGACGGTAAATATAGTTTGTCTTAAACATTTAAAGGTATATATCGCTGTTTCAGGTTGGTACTGTATATATGTTCCTCACATAAGCTGTCGATGTGCGAAACTGTGAAATTACAGCTCCCGTTGTTCCAGGGTAACAGTAATGTGGGCGGCCTGGGCCCAGCCAGCAGCTTTCTGCGAGGCTGACCTGCGTGTACGTGCTAACTATGTGTTGTGTGTGTGTCTGTGGTAGAGAGACACGCAGGGTGAGTTAAATTAATATCGCGCTTCTGTAACTCGTCACCCGTTGTTTCCCTCCACGTTGTCCGGTCCTCTCCGCATCCGTCCATTCAGGTCTTTGCCTCACAGCAATCATGAGTGAGTTGAAGGACTGCCCTCCACTCAAGTATTACGATTTCAAGCCCGTCGAGCATGTCAAGGTGTGCCCCCGCTACACTGCTGTGCTGGGCCGCTCAGAGGACGATGGTATCGGTATCGAGGAACTAGACACCCTGCAGCTGGAGCTGGAGACGCTGCTGTCCTCGGCCAGCCGCCGCCTCAGAGCCCTGGAGGAGCAGAGACAGGTGGGGACACACCAGTGCATTTCATTTGTTTATGTGGCCGAGGTTTTATTCCAGTGTGATTGTATTGCAAAATGCATTTTTAGTTCACTCTTAATAGGACCTGTTGGTAACCGTAAACTCTGTATCTCAGATCCTCACAGACTGGCAGGACAAGAAAGGAGACAAGCGATTTCTGAAGCTGGGAAAAGACCCAGACCCTGCTGCCACAACTCGCCACAAGCCAAAGAAACAGAAGTTGGACGGCAAAGGTGGTCATGGGCCAGGTCCCGGTCCCGGCAGACCCAAGTCCAAAAACTTGCAGCCTAAAGTCCAAGAGTATGAATTTACAGACGATCCACAAGACATTCCCCGCACTCCTAAAAATGATGCTCCCAACAGGTCAGCAACAACTGTCCTCTAGGAGAAGAAGAGCTGTGTTTGTGTTTGAATTTCGTGTACTATTACTATGCTCATGACGTCATGGTTGCGGTACTTGCTTATTAGTGTGGTTGGTTTTAGGAAAACCTAAACTAGTTTTAATGTATGTAGTAGAATAAAAAAGTTTCCTTCTGGCGAGGTGTTTTTGCCATTAATTGTTTCACTAATGCGTTATTGATGTTTTCAGATTCTGGGCGTCAGTCGAGCCATATTGTGCTGATATCACAAATGAAGAGATACGATTGCTAGAAGAGCTTCTGAAACCCCCAGAGGATGAAGCTGAGTATTTTAAAGTATGTCGGTAATAGCCTTTGCACTTATTATCTTAAACACACCTCCAGTCGGGGCATAACCAGAGTTCTGGATGGTTTGTTGTGGTAAATGTATGCTCATCTGTGTTGTCTGTAGATCCCAGCCCTGGGCAAACACTACTCTCAGCGGTGGGCTCAGGAAGATCTGCTGGAGGAGCAGAGAGAGGGAGCACGAGCCAACGACAAGAAGAAGAGCCTCATGGGAGGGCCTTTGTCTGAACTGGATGCAAAAGGTGAGGGAGGGCTGCAGTTGGCCTTTAGTCTTACCATCGCAGCGCTGTAAATACTGAACAAGCATGTATCCAACATGACCTCATCTTCCTGTTCGCCTTCTGTAGATGTAGACTCGTTGTTGAAGAAGTCAGAATTCCAGCATGAATCACAAGAGGACACCTGTCCCTTTGGTCCTCTCACACAGCGTCTGCTCCAGGCCCTCGTAGAGGTCAGTGTGTAGTAGGTTCAGCATGGACACCGGTTAATGTATCATTGCGGCTTTTCCAAGTATAAATGACAAAACACTTGATTTAATGGGGATATTTGTTTTTTTTATTCAGGAGAACATTATATCCCCAATGGAGGATTCTCCTATCCCAGACATTTCAGGGAAGGATGCTAACGACGCTGCTGGGACGTCTCCTCGAAGCCAAGGAAAAGCTTTTAGGTATTTGTATCGGCGTCACTTCTCTCTCTTTGCCGACTTTGACCATTTTCACGCAGATGTCAGATCTGATGTGGCTTAATAAACACAGTGTAATTGTCGTGTGTTTTGATGAGTTGAACTTTGCAAAGTAGTATTTAATCATGTAAATTTAGATCTTTTGCCTTGAATTCATCTGGTACCTGATGGTTGTGATTGTGACATACACCTCACAGATTAAACTACATTGACTGTGACTGTTTTAACCACCATCTATATCTAATCTTTATGTCTTCTTTATTTCGGTTTCAGTGTTCCTCATACACGTTCCCTAGAGGCGCGGATCAAAGAGGAGCTGGTAGCCCAGTGGCTGCTGGACTCAGAGGAGCGGCCCGGACCAGGAGTAGACTCTGAGGACGAGGTCCTGGCAGAGCTGCAGAAGAGGCAAGCTGAGCTGAAAGCCCTGAGTGCTCACAACAGAGCACGCAAACAGGAGCTGCTCCGGTGAGTAGATGCACTTACCACAAGGTAACATCCTACGTCATCTATTGACAAGTTCTTCTGATTTGCTTTTTCCTTGCAGGTTGGCAAAGGAGGAGATGCGTAAGCAGGAGCTGAGGCAGAGAGTCAGGGTGGCAGACAACGAGGTAATGGAGGCATTTCGACGAATTATGGCAGCCAGACAGAAGAAGCGCACGCCAACCAAGAAGGAGAAGGACCAGGCCTGGAAAGCCCTGAAGGAGAGGGAAAGCATACTGAAGTTACTGGACGGATAGAGGAAGCAACTTTTCTTGTGTCAAAGAAATGTTTTCCACAAGTCAACACCCATTCGAACACGTTTAATGGTCAGTTAACTGTTGGTGATGTGTGATAGGAACCTTTGTGTAGTTTTGTGTCATGCACAGCAGAAAGCTAAAGTGATCTGTATCAGTAATCATTAGAGACCTTTTCTCTGCTTTTTTGTCATTTTATTTTTTATTTTGCTTTTTACTTGTACACAACATGAATGTTTGAATAAAACAGTTCTGCTTAAAGACAGTTTTTCTCTGGATAAGGCAGTGATGAGCAGTAACATGTTGTTTTCTGTATTTCCACTGGAAACTTTGCAGTTACCAGTATCACAAGTAGCAGATTGATGGTTCAACATCTTTCTATGTGTTGTGTGTTGACAGATACACTAGCTAAACAGTTAGACTGTGGACCCCGTCAGACGCAGGCTTTTCAAACATCTTATTATTGTTATTCTGCATTATAAACACCAAAATGTACTTTTCCAAGTCAATCAGCTATTTAAGTTGACATGTTACATCACTATATCACAGGAGAATTTCTACATGAGGTGTCTAGCACACTTTTCTCTCATTACACATCTCCAGTTCAGACGATGTCTGTTTTTAGCCATTATCAACATGAAGACCTTTTCTCCTGTTACGTGAATTTAGCCAGATGCATTTTTTTTGTTTCTTTATACAACATGTATTATTTATAACTAACAATAACAAGTATTTAATGTTCAAATATGAAAAACATTTGTGTTTCACAGTTTGGGAAGCTGTAGTTTTAGTAGTATGTGTGTACTGA
Source organism: Microctenopoma steveboyesi (assembly GCA_032359275.1). Lineage (NCBI taxonomy): Eukaryota > Metazoa > Chordata > Actinopteri > Anabantiformes > Anabantidae > Microctenopoma > Microctenopoma steveboyesi. The sequence goes on along the minus strand of JAUMHF010000021.1, from coordinate 4,779,793 downwards.
TATTATAATAGGCCAGATTATTATTACTGAGATATGAATGCAACAACTGATTTCTGTTATGGCTCATTTTCCCTTTGTGAAAAAAAAAACGCATTCAAATGACCCCACCAGTTTCTATTCCTGAGGAAAACTGTATCTTTACTGATTCACCACTAGATGGCAGTAATTGACTTGTGAGTGACCAGGCCAACAGCACAGGCCTGTGGCTGACAGTGTGCCACTGTGGTGTGAGTCCGGTGTTCATCTGAACATATCCTGACTGATCCTGATCCCAGGATAAAGCAGGAGACTGTGTGTCTCACAGTGTGCAGCTGTGTGTGAGGGTCGCTCAGTTCATCGTATGGAGTGACAGAGTGGTGCAGTTAGGACAGGGATCAGACCAGGGACCACACCAAAGTGAGCCGTGCTGCTTGGTATTTTCATAAAATAAATCATTAATGTGATTTTGCTTTATAAACGAAAGAAAAGATACCATGTGATACATGTTTTAGATTAAAGAGACTTGTCATGTCAGTGAAGTCAGTGTTTTGTCTTTGCTTCTTATCATTGCTACAAAGCTTATTAAGGTCATTAGGCCCCTAAAAGCATCAGTAGAAGAACACATGAGTGTTTAGTCAACACACACATACACTACAACAGTAGCTATGGGTCACTTCAGCTCTTCCTGTAGATGGGTTTCCAGTCTCTCGGCTTGTCCAACTGGTCAGCCTGCTTTTGAGCTGGAAGATGCTGTAATCATTTTACACATATAATCTGTGACTATGACATCTTGTTTTCTACTTTTGTGCTTGTTGATCCACAGCATACTGGACGTCGTAGGTGTCTTTGGTGGAAGTTGACTGAATCCACAATACTAACCGTAGCATTAAAAGAAAACCAAAAAGAAGTGCTCATGTATAGTGTCCTTGAGCACAGCTTGGATTTTGCAGCCAAGCTGGATGTTCCAACAATGGCCCAATCATCATGTAAACTAACCCCCCCCCAGTTCAGCCCAGCATCCTTTATGCAAATTCATAATGCTGTCGGCCTGAGTGTATGTATGAAAGCTTTTAATAACATGCAGACCTATTGAATCCTCCTTACAGGTGAATGAGACGATGAATAGGTAGCTGTGGCGGCCCCTCGAGGCTGGGTGTATTGCACGGGGCTTTTGTTGCATTTGTTGTCACTGGGCCTAAACTGAAGGGCAGGTGGGTTTTGTGTTGATACACTGCTCATACACGCTCAGCCATGCTCGTCTTCTGTTTGCACATCCCGTATTGAGCTGAAAAGGACGGCCAGACTCCTTTTCACAACCCAGGTGGCGCGTCCCTCAGGGATCTGTGAGACTCTGACTTCAGCCTCAGCGCCAATTGATCACGTAGCTCTTCTCCTCTTCCCATGTGGAATTCAACTGTGTGGCGAGCTGCTCCACTCTGTCAGGGCCTGTAAACCTTTACGGCTGTGAGAAGAAGAGGGCTCCTCAAGCCATCCCGGCCCAGTTATGAGGCAGACAGAGTGTAAATACAGTGCTGTGTGTTGTGTGTAATGTGTTTACATGTGCACACACTTATCTATGCAATCATCACTCCGGATCTCCTGTCAGTGGGAGCCTCTCTGTCCATTGGCTCTTTGTTTTGCCAGTCTGTATGAACTATGTTTCTTTCTCCGGGGCTCTCCTCCCACTCCGCCTCCATCGCTGCGTTCCTGGGCTTGAAGTGGGTATGGACAAACTGGCACACACACACACACAGAGGGAGTGATACACAGGGGTAAAGGGATTTAACATAAATGTGTTGACCCTTTGTCCTAATGCTATGTCAGCTTTCATGCTGAATTGAAATTGTGTGAGTGTGACAGGGATAGAGACAGAGGTTGAGACAGCTGCTGTGGCCGGCTGGTCCACTGAGAGGAGCCTCTGTCCAGCCAGGCCACGCCTTGGCTCTTCTCCTGCACAGAGAAGTATTGTCTTCGGAGCTGCTTCCACTATTCTGATGTCATGGTTTGTCCTTCCCCCAGCAAACCGCGGTTACTGTTGTGGTAAAACTCGACAGTCCTTCAGCCCGGGGTCGGGGACAAACAACTGTGTGCCTGAACGATGAGACAGTCCCTTGTTTTTCATAAGCAAAAACACACCTGTGTTGTCATCTTTTTGACCCCTCCCTTACCTTTAGCCCATTTGAATTTGATTTGCCTCTCATTTGCATGGCAGTTGATGATTTTCTCGTGTGTCTCTTGAATTTGGCAGCTCGCATGCAAATCAAACCTTCATGCCTCATTCAGCCCCACCCGCCGGACTTTCTTTGCTCACTGGGAAATAAAGAAAAAACACTGTTGGGTCCCTTTTTAAGCAAGTGATTGCTCCAGGGTGATTTCTTCAGGATAAGTGCAATCAGCAAAAGACGAACCATTGACATGCCGCTCAGCATGAATGGCAACAAATCCAGTCAGACAACACCAGTCTACAAGTAGGGTCATTGTAAGTCATACTGCTTTGGTTCACACTGAAGTATCTCAACAATAACATGGATTGATTTTCTTACCCTTTATTAAACCAGTACCACAATGAGACTGAACTTTTCATTGGTACAAAGTAACTGAGCACATGTATGGTCTCGTTGTATTTCAATCTTATACCACTTAAAGAACATTGTTCTTCTTACTATGAAGCAATTCCAAATCATGTTCCTTGTTTCTGCCTCATGTTTTTACTTGCATTTCACGTGGTGTCCACAAAACGGTGTCGTAGCTGCAACACTAGCACCATAGGCTTGTGTCACCCTCGTGCATCCCCACAGAGCTGCTTCTCTTGTTTTCCAAGATGGCCATAAGACTGGGGAAATTCATGATTCTGTTCATGGTCTTTGGAGGAAGCAAGAAAAACTGGCAGCTGATGACGTGTCATGAGATCAGGATGTTTGAGTGATGTTAAACCCATGAAAAGACAAGTCGCTGTAATGTGTTGTTGTTAGTGTAGCCGAAGGTTTTAGAAGTTCTTTCCTGATAGGACTTGGGTCCACCACCGATCTGAAGCTATAACCATAACTCAGAGAAACCTTCTCTCTTATTCATGTCTCCTTCGATAGAAAGCTCCTCTGAGCACTGACGCTGTGCCATTAGTGTTTGATTTACCTTAGTTAAGGCTAAGATAAGAATATGAGAGATAGGTGGATGAAAGAGCACAATGTCAGAAGGCTACTGTTCTTTGGCAGCACATTTAGACTGCAGAGTTCAGACCTCTTGAGAACGAGGCTCCACTTTTGTTATGAGGTCAAATAACACTGGGTATGTTTGTACATATCTCTGCAGCAGCGTATCTCACCTCAGACTCAACTTATAGTGGACAAATTGCAGTGGGAGGAAATGGAAGAGATTCGTTTGGTGGTTCTGGGACATTAGACGTGTGCCGGATGACATGTCCCTTTCTTGGGATTTCCTCTACGTTGGAGGGTGGTGGGACAGAGAAAGAACATCACCCAGGACTGTGAATAATAGTTATTGTGAAACATAAAGGGACACAATGAAAAACACTTCTCTCACCACCCACCTCTTCTCTGTCATTCTCCCTCTATCCTCTCCCCATCTCTCCTCCGTTTCCTCTGCTCTGTTATTATCGCACAGATCATTATCAAGCTCACTCGTCCCATACTGCGATGGAGAGGAGGGCCGGCCGCCCACATGGCTTTGGTGAGAGATTTCTAACAGCAGCAGCACAGGAGGAGGTGGGGAGGAGGGGTGGGAGAAAAAATGAAGACAAGAGGCCCAATAAAGTCTGTCTAAATATAGAGGCAGCGGGGCATTTTTTCCCTTGTCCTTATAAAGAGCTGCTGGTGAATCCGGGTTCTCTGTCCTCCTCACCGATCACTCCCTCCAGGATCGGCACCATAACTGGCTGTCCATGGAAACGCACACAAACACACAGGGGGATGTTGTTTTATGAGAGACAGAGAGAAGGGGGGCCGCTAAGTGATTTTTTTACTTTACATGAAGGGAGCACATCACGATGGGTGGAACATACTAAAATAGGACAGGTTGGAGGAAATCTCCAAAAACAACCGATGGGAGCAACAAGTGAGTGGAGGGGGGGGGGGGGGTTACTATCCTGAGAGAGGGAGATTACACAGATGAATTAATGGTCAAAAATATCTCAGGGGTTGGATCACACATGAAACTTTATATCCGCACAATCTCACTCATCTGTGTGAGATGCCCCTTTTTTGGCTCTAATCCTGTTTCAGTTTTCTTTCCTCTCTTCTTGCAAAGAGAGAGAACAGGCTTCTAAACGTAACAACTGCAGCCGATTCGAAGGTTAATTTTTACGCATCGCCTATTGACTATATTGGAATAATAAGTGAACAGTTCTATGCTGGGATAAGACGAGTTCTCCTGTTATTTCCATGCTGCCCACATACAGTAACATGGATACAGCATCCTATGCCCAGACGTATTCGGACAGTGAGAGAGTTTCTATGATTTAGTCTTTATACAAAAAGGTGCAACAGCAAACGTTATGGCAACAAAATGGATTTATAATTACAGACTATTGAAATGACATCATTGCAGAGTTCATATCTACGTGAAGAAGATGATCACAGAGGATGTCAAGCAGCTGTCATACCAACAGGCAGGAGCGGATGACACAGAAAACAGGAGATGCAGCAGTGGTTCACTTTTTGACAAAGATATAATGCTTGCTGTGCCCTGTGACGGAAACCAGCTGTCCTCATGTGCAAGCAGCGACAGCAAAGCTTCAGAAGTCAGTCAGTCAGACGAAAAAGGCCTCGCTGATTGTTGTAACATCCTCTTTTACACCTGTTGCTCACTGGCCCCCTGTGATGTGTTGTGCACGGCCACACACTAGGACATTTGTTGAACACATATTAAGTGGTTTTAGTGGCGATGTCTGAGCTCAGAGAACGCAGACAGAAAAAGACAGACCCACTTACATAAGAGTTCCTCTTTCACAGAGACACAGTCTGATGTAGTCAATGTCAGACTCCACATGACTGAGAAAATGGGTATAATTTGTGCATGAGCATTTAGGTGCTCTGAGTACAGCTAAAGTGGATCGATCTATGTGTGTGTGTGCTTGTGAGAGGGTGTCAGTTTGTGGTTGTGAAAGCCCCGCTGAGAGAGGAAGCTCAGCTGTCAGAAGTTGTCAGGCACTGGGCCTCTCTCTCTCCTTCCTCCTCTTTTTTGCCCCCCAACAGTGGCTGGCTGGGTTTGAGGTCGAGGTGGAGGCTCTGCACGTTGGTACAAACATGTTGACCAGAGATAAGGAAATATGACACAGAAACAACAACCCCCCCACCACCCACCCCTGCGTGTGCTGAACATGTTACATGTTAACACATACAACAAGCAAGTGGTTAAATGATCAGGTCTGGTCATGACTCTGATATCAGTTATATGTATATTTCATTTAATGGATAGAACGCTTCTCACTCATCTCCCTTTTAGTGGGGGTGACATCATTTTATGTGTGTGTGTTTACCACCCCACTGGTGTGAAATGACATGAGCGGAGGATGTGAGGCTGGAAGAACTTGGGAGATGTGGCGGGTTGTTACACTGTCTCTGAACAGCTCTGTTGAACCCCCCCCCACACACACACACACACACACTCCGGGTCTCTGCTCGAGCGAGACAAACTCTGACCACATTACAGAGCTTGAGACTCGTATTATTGGAGGGAAGACAACAACTACTAAAATAGCAGGAGGCACACATGTACAGATTAGTCCGTCGTGTATGAGTCACATATCCAGCGATGCTCAGTTCTCTAACATCCGCTTAATCTCATCACTCACAGTGCAACCTGTTCCAGCCCAAGTCATCTCTTTGCTGTCCGGCCAACTAGTTAAACCCACTTCACTGCCGTTCACTGTGATAACCTTTACCACAAGTGTCACTCCTGCATGGGTCTATCTCCTCTGGCCCATCTCATGATCACCAGGCTCAGTGGAAGAACCACGGGGAGCTGGAAGTGTGAGAGTGGTTTGCAGGGCCATCGGACCAGCTGATAGAAGACAGGCCTGCTGTTGGATAAGCGCTCGTGTCTGCCCGAGTCACGAAAACTCACACTGAACCATAAATATCTTACTACACCAAAGAGCTGGTCGCACACTTTCAAAGTTACTTTCCACTAGCATTTTCACTGGCTTATGTCCAAGTGTCGTCAGATGCCATCACCAAGATAGTTTAGCAGTACAAGTAACCTATGTCTTCCCTGTGAAGGTGTGATAGATGCACCTGCATGTACTTGATGACTAGACTAACTGAAAAAGCTATTCTGTTACAAATAAAAAGTTGGATAATAGGGATTAAAGCACAACCTTGTACTCAACAGACCGCATGTCTTTCTGATCACCAGCCTGAATCCCCTGCTAGGCCAAAGACTGGCTGTCAAAAACAACTACTTAACGAGGACAAAGGGACACGTTAATGTAGATGACAGGAGCGTGTTGGTTTACAAGCTGCTGTGTGCCGTCTTACTGGCTGAACCAGTTGAATTCTTCTCCACACATTTGTCTGATCAGGTTGCTCAGCTTGTTAGCAGCAGTTGTGGTCAGTTCAACTGTTTTCAATCCTCATTTCCTCATTTCTCTGCCTTTGTCTCGACTCTAGCATTTGTGTAACCCAGGAGTTTGGATTTGGAGATTTTATTTCACTCCTACAATACTCCTTTTTTTTATAGCCATTGTAATTTGGTGCCGACTACACCTCTCATATATCATCAAGTACCTTTTTTGGCGCCATTTCTCAGTCTGTGGAGGCATCACAGGCTCGAATCCTCACGTCAGCACCCTGCACAGTTATCCCAACTATATGTAAATTCTACGTTCTACAACTACTGGGGCTCTGAGTGCCCCCCCTCGCACCTTTGTTAATTGTGTTTGTCCTACTTCACAGGTAGCTTGGGGTGTAAGAGACGAAACACGCTAATTAATGAAGTATAAACAAATTTGTTTGCGGCAGTGGCTTTAACAGGGAAACCCCCACTTTCGTCTCCAGCCACCTACTGACTTGTCTCCCAGACCACATTATCTGAACGGGCGCGGGAAAAGGCCACACAAGTGAGCATGTGATGGGTTTCTGGTCTTTTCTCCTGAGAGACTGTGTAAATATAGCCTATTTCTGAGGCCTATCTGATGCCGTGGCACAGACACTCCCCAGACCCAGAGAGTGCCTCAGAGAGAGACAGGAGCCACTCAGGTGAAAGATGCACATCATTTAATAACCGAACATTTGCGTGAATTAATGTTAGTGCATGATCATACACCATTACTAAATAATAAGCTCATAAAATAGCTAGTTATGTTTGTCTAGAGAACATTTACTTCCAACTGCTGGGTCCCTGAGTGATAAGAACTGTCTGTGCACTATTTTAAAGATGTATTCAGCTCACAACTGAAATGGTACTTCACAAATATATGCCTAAGTTAGACTCAGGGAACACACAGAACAGCAAAGCACCAAATATTTTGAGTTGCCATTGCGTAGTATGCAGACAATAAAGGTGGTAATATGTTTTATTATATGTTGTAAGGAAACAGCCCACTAGCTCATAGTTGAGTTATTAATTACAACAGTATATTCACTTATAATGGGTATATAGTCATATAAAAACACTGACTATTGTATTATTGAAAAAATAAAAGACAAGCAAACCAAAATCACTCCTAGGGGAGGCAAACAGAACGTGATGTGAATCCAACACAATATATTACAAGTTTTACGTGTAAAACAAATAAAGCAACATAAAAGACCCAGGTTTTAGTGGTAAAGTAAAATGTATATTCATATTATTGAGTGTCTGTCTACACGAGAGGAGCTGCTTTGAATCTTATTGTACTTGCCTATAGTGACAATAAAAGGCATTCTACTCATTATGTTGAGTTTATTCAGATCTACCTGGACTTAGAGGCACACTTCTAAATGTTTACATTTTAAAAGATTGAGTTAGTCATGTAACTTTAACAATAAGAAGACATTAGGAAGAAATGTTTTGATGTTTTCATTTCGATTAGGTTTCTGACCCTTAACTTGATGATGGAACCGAATAAAAAACAAGCCTGGTTGTGATTCAGCGCGGGCGCAGCGCTGATAAGGTGGGACTGTTTTTACTTTCTCTTCTTTGCTGTTTATACTTCTGAGGAATCCCTTGACGTCAGAATTGCCCAACAGAAGCATGCGGAGAGTACGATTTGACGGAACTTACTTTGTACAGTATGTGTGTGTGAAAGAGAGGTGAGAGAAAGATGTGTGTGGCAGAAAGAGAGGAGAGAGAGAGACCTTATGGTGACTCAGCATAACAGGGTCTGTGGGGCCTGCATGACCTCGTTCATCAAGCTGACATCCGGCTCTGTTTCGGCTCCTCTCTGGTGTGATTCACAAGGAGAAAAAGATCAAGAGCATAGGAAGAGACGGGAAAGACGAGGGGGACGGGAGGGAGGCATGTGAGGAGAAGCAGGACCACGGGCACTGAAGTGGGAAAGTGTTAGTTGAAGAAAAAACAGAAGTGACAAGCAGAAAACTTGAGTAAATAAATCTGTGAGTGAGATCACAAACAGAGAACGGGGAGATGAGATAGTGGAAGATAAACAGTGACAAAGTGAAGAGAGAGAGAGGGGGGGCAGTGCTGCTTCGCTTCACTACAGTAACAACTAGTAAACACAACAGCAACACCGGCATCTCCTCTGCTCAGTGCAAAGTGTGTTTAAAATTCCGTGACACGACTCAGCCAGAAAAACTTTAACTTCTCTTTTGTGCTGTTGACGGCACGTCTCATGTCATGTTTTCTCCCCAGACACGGTTCCTGAGCACAAACACTCAGCCAAAGCTAAAAGCTGCAGTCAACGTGTTAACGCGGCATCAAAGGACAGTTTATGCGCCACAGTCCCAGACAGTAAGGATAGTTACGGTATCCTGAGGAAAAAAGAACCCTGATTATGTCAACAGGCTTATGTCAGACTGAAGCTATGGAGTTTAACACTGTTAAGTTGCATTAAGGGAAATGATGGTCCTACATTTAACCTGCAATAGAAACTAATTCAGTGCTCGTGTCAAACCCTGTAATGTCCTGTTTGAGTTAGGGTTAGCTAATCTCAGTATATCTTGATTTGATCTTTTAGGTTGACGAGGGTCTGTTGGTTTACTGACTGAAATTCTATAAACTATTTTTTGGATCATTAACTTTTGACACACATACGTGTCGTTCTCACCACTACAACTAGAGATGCTGATTTCAGTGAGGTCCTGACTCAGCAACTATTGGATGAGTTGCTGTGCAGAAATTCAGTTTTGTTTTCTGTGGGATAGACAGACAAGAACAAGACTAAACGCACTCCAAAATTACAGAAGCTAAAGAGACCAAACAAATTAAGTGGAGTTATACGATTACCATGTGGATAAATTACTTCCTCTGCAAGGACAAAAAGATAATAGATGCATTTTGGCTTCTACAAACCTTGCTTGTGCTTTGTTCTCTGGGGGCACGTGGGGTTTGGAAGTGACACATCATCTAAAGTAGCTAATGTAAGCACAAACACGAGGAGACGCTGCCGGGAAACTACAGACAGCAGAAAAAAAAAAGTTACTAGCAGCTCTGTGCCACACACAAAACGCAATTCTATCTTACACAGAACTCTCAAACCCAGAGAGTGAAGACATGTGTTGGGCTGGGGAACAGCCAGCTCCCCTGGCAGGTGGTGGTGTCGCGTCTTGATAAAACTCTGGGCCTCCTGCCCTCCCCCACCCCGCCCCCCACACAGACGGCTGATAACAGGCAGACGCACGCAGCCGAGTCCCTGCACCTCACAGCGGAGTCTGCGTTTCAACATCATCATGAATCCGTCTGCTTTAGCAAAGAACAAGGCAGGAGGCATCTTTAAGTACAATTATTTTATTTTTTGGCATTTCTTCTTTGAAGGGACTGTAAAAGACATCTTTATTTGAAAAAGAAAAAAACAAACTAGAGAATTTCTGATGCAGCCAGTCGAGTATCCACAAACGAGCATCTGTTCTTGCCGTTGTGCAATCCGCTGACCCGGTGAAAAGACAACAGCTAAACGAACATGACACTTCTGGATGTGTCTGTACTGCATTCCTCTGCTGGTTAAATGACATCAGTGTCACAATTATAGCCATAGTAACAAAAAAAGAAGCTATTTTAACTTAGTACCTCTTATAAATACCTACATATAAATATTGTGAATGTACTTGATGACTGAAAACTTTTTAAAATGCTGTACATGAATGTCCTTTTGAGAGCAAAAAAAAAAAAGCACACTGGTGTTTGAGCCCAGTGTCAGCTACCTTTTGACATCAATATGCAGCGCTCCTGGTGCCCATCAACCCACATACTGCACGTGATTATCAACATCTATCTGAACGTATCAAGATCCGTGTAGGTCAGATTAATGGGACTGCTGAAATCAGCCCGGACATTTGCAGAGGGGTTTTCTCCACGTGGTTTAGCAGTGGTGGCGGCAGGAGCGCCCAACAAACAGAAATTCAAAAAGGAGTTTCTTTTTCTGTTAAGGCCCCTTTAATCTAAAAGAGTAAGGAAATGTGTAGTCCTGTCACGACAGCCTCAACACTACCGATTCAATGGGGTTATACTGAAACTTTCTTGTGTTGTCCTCGACTTGAAATCTCTCGTTGTCCTCGTGTGTGGAGCTGAACGCTGGAGATTTGTTCCATTTCTCTGTGGATGGGACCACAGATATGATGTGAAGCTGTCTGTAGGCCTCCCCAGTCTTTTTGACTGTTTCCCAGTGTCCTAAAGCAGCAGTGCCCTTCAAATCCACCCCAATTGCTCTACGGTTGGGAGGAAAGAGGTGTTAAGCGTCCCAGACAGCTCTCAAACCATCGATGTACAAAGAACACATTCCCAATGATTGAGCCAGAAACATACTAACATTGATAATAATGGCATACACACAAACATTGACAATGGCATTAATACAATAATGGAGGACAATAAAAATAATAATAATAAAAATAATGATACTAAAAAAACAAACAAACAAAAAAAACACAAGTGTCAGCTTCTGGAAGCCCTTGGAAGCGACCACATCCTTTTTGCTGTTTAGCTTCCCAGCCTGGACCTCGCCAGTCCTCGGACCCCTACCCACCCTTTTTACCCTCGAACCAATGAGCAGACAGCTCATCCTAATCATATAGTGCAATAGTCCCACCCTTTTCCTGAAAGCCTCTGCTTGCGCCAGCAGGATCGCCCCATTGTTCAGCTGTCCTCTGTCCAAAGATCTGCAGTCATCGCTCCCTCCTCATCCACCTGTAAGCTTCACTGCATACGGTCCGGCTGGATATGCTGCTGTGGGGCGTAGTGCAGGAAGGCTGGGGCTGCACCAGTGGCGGAGGTGAGGGTGGGATGAACGGTGGCTGGAGCTGTGGTGGCGGTGGCTGGGCCAGCTGTGGCTGTGGGGCTGGTGGCGTAGCTGTATCCTAGGAACCCGGCTGGGGAGGCAGCGTACGGGTACTGCTGCTCAAAGGCTGCCTGGGCATACTGGGTGTAGGCGGCACTGTAATCCAGGTAAGGGCTGGTACTGACGGAGGTGGAAACCTGCGTGGGCAGCACCAGGCTGGGCTGCACAAAGGCTTGTGGATAAACGTATGGCTGGGTCAACCTGCACACAAAGACCAAACAGAGAGGGGGTTACACTGCGGGCCTACAGCAGTGGAGCAGAGAAATCCCGAGGCCTGGCTTCTATTATTTACATTGCTCCCCGGAGGCGAGCACGTTGGGAACATAAACTCTCAGTAGGTGTTCTGAACTCAGAGTTCTTACACGGATTTCATTGTTATTAAAAGACTTAAGCGACGAGAGGCTAGAGGAGGTTAGGATGTGGAAATGGTTCAACCTCCTGTCTGTGTCAGTTAGTGAAACCTACAAAACCTGTTAGGCAGGGCCTCCTGAGGTAGACGGGAGGGGGGGAGCGGAGGAGGGGTGGGGTGAACGATCGAGTCAGCCGTTACTGGCAGGTTTTCAAGCTCAGGCATCGTGTTTTAACAGCTGCTGCTCTTCACTTGCTGGGGACAAACACGCGGACGAAAAAAAAAGGGAAGTATGCGAGGTCACTGCAGAAGTTGCTGCCTCCTAGTTCTCTTTTCTCGCACCCGACTATAACAGGTGATAGCGCTAGATGGGAGGGAAGGGTGGCAGGGGAGCTCATCAGGGTTGGGTGCCAGGCTCCGTCAGGCCCCGTGGGCTAACCCTGAGATGTTGCTTATTAGAGCTGCGGCACCTGGGGACTGTCCCACCTCTCGTTCTCCTTCTGTCTTTGCTTTGTCCATGAGGAAATTGAAGAGCAGGAGAAGAGTCATTATTGGACGCCTATTTTTTACTCAGCACTGAGGAGCAGCTCCCCAGAGTGGGTTGTCTAGAGGGAGGGATGGTAGTGGTGCTCCATAAAAACGGTGATATAACGGACTTTTTGATAGCCTTTACCCATGACACTACGCTTTCGGGGGAAAACATCCACAGGCACACACCCCGAGACAAAGACGATAGTCACAACAAATGTCACGTTTATTTAGGCTCTTCAGTTGAATCTCAGTGCTGATAATAATCTTGCTTCCAGGGACTATATTTAGTTTTCTCCTCACATGCTTAGTCCTTTAGAAGAAGATGATCAGTAATGAGTGGCAGCCACCAAGTCATCACAGCAAAAAAACGAAAGCATGCATGGACAGGGATGTCATCACGCTCTTAAACACAGACACACGCGCGCGCGCGCGCGCACACACACACACACACACACACACGCACACGCGCACCCTCATCAGTCCACTGCCCCCTGCAATCCATCCATCCATCCACCCACACACCAGTCACCACTGCAAACCCCAAACCATGCCATAATAGGGAAAGAGTCACACCGCAATCAGTATAACCTCTTCAGTTCATATCACACAAAAGGGAAAAGATAAAAAGGCACTTCAATCCATCACAGCACACCGCACTGCACTCTCAAGCCATCACTGGCACCTTGGAGAGAGGCTGGCTGAGGAAGGGAGGGGGAGGGGGGCTGGTAGACATTTTCTGTCAAACCCCTCCTCTTGTCCTGTATCTTCTGATCCTCTGCTGGGACACTGGTCAGCTGGCAGCAGAGAGCAACCATGGCATAAGTACGGCAACAATTATAGTCAGAAATAACACCTCCTATGACATTGTACAGTATATGAATGGAATCAAACATTAGGTGCACAGGAATCTCACTATTAGGAACAGTTACATGTTTGATATGACAATATTAATAGACATCAAATAACTGTTACAGGAGCTTCCTGAGACCAGCAGGAAAAAGACAAGCCATCGTCTCAGCACCCTGAACTCACCCTGAGCACTTTTTTTCCCCCTTTTCCAATCGTTCCGTATCACCACAGACTCCGTTTAAAAATGAAGCGACCTTGTGTAGGTAAGGAGTGATAGAAATGAATGTAAATAGTTGTACAGGCAGTTAAGCGGGGACGAAGCTCTGCTGTGTGATATCTTTAGTGTGTGTGGAAAGATGGAGAGGTTAGCGTTTATGTAAAGACTTCAGCGAGATGGGGCAGTAGCGTGCTCCTGGGGCCACAGAGATGCCAGATGCCAACTGGATAATGGGACTGTGGCAGGGGAATGTGGATGATGGCCAGAAGATCATAGGTCAGCTGGTTTTGTGCTGACTGCCGGTCGGCGTGTTTGACACAGTGCCACTCTGCGGATGGCAGGCTGTGGCACTGGAGAGACACGCGCTTCACAGGAAACATTTTGTGCAAGTGAACGCTCCAAAGAAGTGGCCGGAGTAATGGGAGGCCATTCAATGAGCTAATGTGAATAGCCTGGATGATATCACAGCGAGCAGCGAAATATTTCTACATGATAACACAAATGACCTTCAGAGCATGACTCACTGGTACAGTGTTAAACAGACTGGACGGGACGAGGGAATTAAACGCCAGCTTACAATACTTTTGAGCACCTGATATTCTTCCCTTTCTTCTTTGTTCAAGAAGACTGAAAGCACGAGGGAGAGAAAAAAAAAAGGTGTTTGTTTGACATCTGTAGAGGTGCGTTTCCTAGGGAGCACACTGCCTCATTAAGCATTAGTCCCAGAATACCCCCCCCCCCCAAACTGTTTAACCTGTTGCCCCCGCCCCCTCCCCATCTCACAGAGGTGTCAGTTTTCAGCGTCTCCATCTGACACACTTGTAGTGGCAGCAGTGTAATGGTAGAGACGGGGGTTAAAAAAAAAAAAGTTAACTTGCTGCGTGAGAGCAGAGTGTGGACGGAGTGGGGGATCCATGAAAAAACAATGTTCCCGGCCTCAGTGAACCCCTCCACCCCACAGTATCTGCTGACCAGAGCCACACACACACACACACACACACACACACACACACACACACACACAGTAGTGACCAAACCGCCGCTACATGAAACGCTCCAGCACCGTTCGCGAGTCCAACTCAAAACCCTTCTTCACGTCCTCACACCATATGTTCTCATGGGGTTTTTGGGGAGGGGGAGAAAAGATGCCAAAAGAAAAGCCACTTGTGTGCTCTGCATCTTAGGGAGGCCTGCGTCTGTCACCCGCCGCATAGATGATCAGTAAGAGGCAGGCGGACAGGTGCTCTGTGTGCCTCTCTACGTCTCTGGGGTGGTGGTCATGGGGGATTAAGGGGGTGTAGCAGACTGTAATACAAGCCAGCACCTGTCAGAAACATGCCTCACACACTGCATTGTTCACCATACTTCCAGCCCTCAGGGTTTTGGTACCATCCATGCTCGCTGTGGTAGTAGGAGAGCCAGAAGGGACTTTCCTGCATCCTCCTTAGGTCATGGAACATGATTGAACACGTCCCCAGTGGAGCTTTAGATTTCTAATTCTGACCAGTGGGGTCTTACAGAGCAGGGGACGGCTGGTCTAAACTCCTTTCCCACCAACCCCCAGAAGCAGAAAAAGCTTCTTATTTTGTCCCTGTGAGCTGTAGAGAGATTTCCATCATGCTTGATGTTCTGAACTGTATGAGGCTGAAATGTCGTGTTAATCCTGTTAAACGTTTGCTGTAATACATCATAACAATAAAGCCTAAAATACCCATCTAAGCAGCGGTTAGCACTTCTGTGTGGAGTTTGCATGTTCTCCCCATTTCTGTGGGTTCACTCTGGGTACTGGGACATGCTGGGCTAACTGGTGACTCCAAATTGCCCATATTTGTGAATGGTCGTCCGTCTCCATATGTCAGCCTTGGGATAAACTGCCGACCTGTCCAGAGTGCACCCTGCCTCTCACCTAGTGACAGCTGGGATAGATTCCAGCACCCTCTTGACCCTTAACAGTACAAGTGGTTGGGATAATGGGTGGATGAGTGACTACAGTTTAAATTGATATCTGCCAAGATGATTGATCACAAGAAGAGTCTGGATCTGAACAGCTTAGAGCCACAAAACAGTTCCTGGAGGTCATTTAGTGCAGAATGGAAGTGTTGTAACTGTTCAAAATATTCTTCTTATGCAACTATGAAATCTGAGGAAAACAGACTAGCTAAACATTTAAGATGCTAGAAAACATAATCAATTTAAGAACTAGCTCATCAAAGCCGCCGTTAATAGATTTTTGTTCCCTTTGCTAGTGTTCTATTGTTTTAGAAATAGCAATACATAGTCACACTTATGACTTTTATTAGCTGTGTGTGTAGATTCTTTGTGCGAGAACCTGTTTAAACTTTCTAAAACTTGACAGGCCTTCTTTTTACTGCACAGGCTTTATGTTTTAAGTATGAACAGTGGTGAGCTGTAGCTTCAGGGGCGTTTTCCAAACGCTCGCAGAGGGTGAGGAGGGTCATTACTGGAGTGATATGCGCATTAGTTGCTCAGCAGACCATGACTCGTAGACGCTACCCTGGCCGTTTCTACAACACAGCCACTTCTAGGAAGCCTCCTCCGTGACAGAGCCCATTCAGGCAGGTACACGAGTCAAGAGGGTCCTGACAGAAGTTAACGAGTAAGTCACATATTCACCCCTGGAATGCTCTTCTATTAACACAGATATGTGAACCATCTCCCAGCCCTGCAAAACTCAAATATGCTAATAGAGTGCTGCTGGAGTTGCATGTGGACACAGGGCCTCTGGAAAGTACATGCCAGTTTCTGTTTGTCAAAGGAAAAGTAGCCTGGTGGGGCTGCACAAAGCGTAACACAAGAGAACACAACAAGCGCCCACTCCCGCTCACTTACCCATACTGCCTCTGGATGAGTGCTGGGTGAATGGGCTGCACTCCAATGGATATGCCTGGAAGACAGGAGGCCGGCTGTCAGACACACACATTTGCATTTACAGAGGAGGACCAGAGAACAATCCACAGAGGCCACAGAGAGACAGAGGCTGTTTCAAACCTACCGATAATGGAACAACAGTTTCAAATGTTTTCGGTATGTACATGTAAAATGCTGCTGCGTACAAAATGTTTATACTACTCGCCACACAAACACGCTTTTATCGCTCGGGGGTCTGGACAGCACAGCCAGGTGTTTCTGAGGAGGATGTCTCAGCCTGCCCAAATCATTTCAGAGATGAATCCCCAGTACCTGCTTTCAGTTTCATTTAGTGTTCCTTCACGTGTGGCTTTGTGTCATTCACCGTTGGCGGAGTAGGATGGAGACATTTCCATGTACCTCACCTGTCTGTATGCTGCGAGGTTTGGCACCCAGGTAGGCCAGGTTGACGTTGGCTTTCCTGCCGTCGATGATGGGGTTGGGGTCCTTGCAGGCTCTCTCTGCTGCTACTCGGTCTGTCATGGTCACCTGGAGACCAAAGAGTGGTGTTATATCACAGACGGACAGTAGCGCGGCTTTCCTGACTGGTGACACGACTGTTTAAGAGCATTAAAAAAAACGGGATTTGGTCGGTTGGTCTTATCAGTCATTTCACCCTACAGGCTTTCCACTGGTGAAAGTCTGTTTCTCTCGTGTAAAAGGGAAACTACAAACAAAGCACAATGATAAGCTTTGAAAACTATCCATAGCAGCAGTAGCCAGCCACTTGACTGCAACTCAGCCATGGGCAGAGCTGCTGAAATATGGATGTAGGAAGAGCAACAAGGGGCTTATCCAATTAGGGACACAATATTAAGTAGATTGGTATTAGTCCACCCCTCCTCTCTCCCTTCTGGCATTAGATGAGCCCTTCTGTTTTGGTTGCCACGTTCTGCCAACTCAGAGGGTTAAAGTCACCTCAGCATGTGGACCGAGCAGTGAATGTAGGCCACAGCTCGCATTGTCCATGAGGACGTTTTTAAACGCAGCATGCTCCTTCGTAGTGGAAGGATCCAGTACAAAGCCCACTCCAGGGCCTGTGTTGTGAACACACAGGAAGGAGCGAGGCTGTGTTTACACTGAAGAGCTGTGCTGGGTTTTTTTTTTACTAATCCACCTCTGAAGTGTGTTTAGAAAAAAGGTGTGCTCAGCCTTTGGGGGGGGCGCCTCCCTCCCCTCCTGCTGTTGCTGCCAGCCACCTATCTCGACTACAGAGCTCAGAAAACAGAATTAGCACGTTGTCTCATGCCACACAAAGAGAGCGTGGAGCATGAAAGTGCTGATCACTTCACTACCACGGCTGTGCGTGTCTTGTCCCAGGCAGCACCCACATTGCCCTGAGCCTGTTTAACCTGAAACACCAGCCTCGATACGCAGCCGTTTGATACGAGCGAGACTCACGGCCCACAGCTCTTCCCTGGGTTACAGAGCTGATGTGTAAACACCGAGAGAAATTGTCTCACAATTCTGACTTTAGAAGTAAACATGCACACATAACAGTTTTCCATTCCTTCTTTGGCCTGATGCTACATTCGTGCTGATGCGTCTTTCCACAGTTCTGATAAATATTTGCATTTCTTTTCCTGCTTCTGTTCTTTGTGTCGAAGAGAGAATGGCTGTCACATTACTCACCTATTAGGGTAGATTTAAATAAAACACCTGGGCTCTTGGATACGTTTTATGAATATGTTTTAAAGAAAATAATGGCACATAGCGTAACGATAAACAGATAACTGTAGAGCTCAGATCAGAGGGCCGTAAACAACCTGTTGTATGTTTTTAAAGCTTTAAGCATAACCTATGAAATATGGGCCTGGCCACAGAGTCAGAGGAGATAAGAGCAAAGGGAAATGTAACATAAATTTGTAGAGGGGGAGGTAGGCAGTTGGTTGATGCTGGAATTTCTTTCTCGGCAGCCAAGATTTGATGTAAATCATGTGCTACGGCACTGCTGCTACGGTCCTTGACAATGGAAGGCAGGGTGTGCAAGGTCAGTCTCCCCACTGCTCTAAAATAACCATATAAAGTAAGCAAGGGGTGCACACCATCTCTCTCCCTCACACACACACACACACACACACACACACACACACACACACACACACACACACACACACACACACA
>JAUMHF010000021.1:4732866-4761267 GCA_032359275.1 Microctenopoma steveboyesi | reverse complement strand
CACACACACACACACACACACACACCCACACACACACACACACACACACACACACACACACACACACACACACACACCCACACACACCTCTAAAGCCATAAGCCTGGGTTGCCCAGGGGTGAGTGTGTGTGTGTGTGTTGGGGGGGGGGGGGGTATCGCTGGGAAGGGTGCGCATCAGACATATGATATGACATAATGACATATGATTACCTTTGATATAAATAGGAATAACTATATGTAAAAGATGTAAGTAACACGCGTTTGCAGAGAGGAAAGGCGCATAAAAGACACTGGTTCGCAGAAAGCACAACATGTGCAGCCTGTTCTGACAATAAACTAAACTAAGTCTGGAGGAATGATGAGAAATAAGTGAGTTGTAGTGCGGTTTGATCGTGTTGTAAGTTATGAATGACAGCAGTGTGCGCCTCGTGATGCACATTACGGTGCATGACGGACTTGTTTGTACTTACAAAGCCGTATCCTCTGGATTTACCGGTCTGCCTGTCGGTTATCACCACCGCCTCGTCAATCTCCCCAAAGGCCTCGAAGTATTTTCTCAGCGAGGCATCGTTTGTGTGGTATGGCAGGCCGCCCACGAAGATTTTGGTATAAGTAGTGTCTTTCTGGAGCGGTGTGGGATGCATGACGTCCAACGCTCCGTTCATGAACTGATGCAGAAGCATTGGTTCAGCCGCGGGGAACAGCGGAGGCTCACTGGACTGTTCGCTCAGCGCTCAACAACGTCCCAGCATGAGTGACGCGACACTCCGCTCACGATTAGTGCTGTTAGGCAACGCTGTGCTGCGGGTCTCCTCCTCTCTTGTGGCCTTCGTTAAAAGTTACAGCAACCTGAAGACACCAACGATTCACGGCGCGACGTCTCCAGCGGACTCGTCCACGCACCTAAGTTCAGCACCGACGCCTGTGAGGAAGTGTGCGCTGCTTTTATATGCCGGACCGGCCGACACGCCCACCCGCAACTCTTAACCAATCAGCGCCGCGGCTCCGTGCCAACTCGCACAACGACTCCTCCTATTGGTCCTCCTCCCCGACACTGTGCTGCACCTGCTTTTGTCCTTTACTACACAAAGAAAAATCTGTACTGTATGGCAGAAAGCTAGTATCGCGAACGATTAAATGTCTCTAATTCAGCTTGCCGAAATAAAATGAGCAGTAGAGGTGCACGTAACCGTCACCCAACTTTATCCACACATGGTACATTCAGCCGGAGCAGAGAGCAAAACGCGTGGACACTTCGAGGGACAAACTTTAACCGAGCAGTGCTGCCTCTGCACTCTATAATAAGCTTATTTTTCAAAAAGCAACACAGAAGTTTTAAGGTAAATTTACATGTGCTAGGAAATAAACTGATGCGCATATTGTGAAACTGTAAAGTATGTACGGTGTAAGTGTCATAGTTTTCTACGTAACGCTCACATGCACTTAACTTCCATGTGTCCAAAGGGTCAACCCGACAGTATATTCTCCAGGCGCTTACATGCGAGTCAGCGCTGTATTTGCGACCATGAAATAAACGTGGTGCTGCCTGCTGATCGGTTGAGGAGACGGTGGTCTGGAGGGGTGGTACTAACGTCGCACCATAAAAGCTGAGCGGGCTCGGTGAACCGCGGCCAACAGCTTACCTTCTCACCTTCAGGGCGTTGGAGCTCCACTGCTAAGTAGCGAGGGTCAGTCTAACAGTAAGGTGACACTCTAATGACCTCAGTAAAAAGGCCTTTAATTCACACCTTCCCCTTTATGAGCCGGTTCACTGGTCACACATGGCCTTTGTTTCCGCCCATGGCACCTAATTCATATGCTCTTGATAATTCTCCCATTTCCAGCTGTGCGTCCCCGTCAAAAGGACTGAACCCAGTGAAGAAGCCCACTGTCCTGCTTTGATCTTGTTTGTCCCGTTGGGTTGACACACTGAGGAGCAAGATGCCCCCCCTGCTGGTAAACCAAGAGTCAAACAAGTAGACAGGAGTCGTCAGTGAGATACAGGTGTTTATGGTTTATCGTTTAAATGAACGATATCCAATGTTAAAGATCCACATGATGGAGAGATTTTACAACTGAAATATGAGATACTGGTCATGGGTTTGCATGCACAATACAGCTTCATATACCCCAAATGTAAAACCGGTAACCTGAAAGAACCTGAAGTTAAAATAAACATGTTCAAACCTAAGAGTATGCACTTATTTATTTTACATTCCAATTTAAATAATGGAACTTAACAGCAAATGACGAGAGATAGTCTTTGGGAAACTGTAAAAAAAGAAAAGAAAAAAGAACTGTACACATAAAAAAATAATCAAAACATCAATACCAATGACAAATGAATCCCCCCTCAATGATAACCTCTAAGACCAACTGCCAAGCAGCTGTTATCAAGACCAGGTGGGGTAGGCCCCACTGATTGGTACATGCACAGCACATGACGCACTGTGTCATTGGTCCAGGTGGTTGCCCAAAGGAAGGAGTCTGTTCCCAGCGTGCGCACACACTAAAGCAGCAGGTCTTCCGCATTTCCCCACAAGAGATGCAACTTGGCATGATGAATCTAAAGACAGGAGGGAGCAGTCAGTCACAGGAAACTTTTCATTTTATTTCTGAAAGGGTGTTCACTGTGTCCCCTTGGAAAAGAATCAACAGCACAAAGAAAAACACTCATCAGCAGAGAGAAATCAGTCCATTAAATAGTTGCTTCACTGTATATTGTTCATCTATGTTCAACATAGCTTCAATGTTATCTCCATAATAAATTACAATACCATAAAAATACACTGCAGATTCTTACTACCCACAAAGTCAGTAGGTTTCATTCCAAAAAAGTCCCTGGTTGTGCAGAGGTAAAGGCAGCTGGTAAACACTTTTACAGCAGAAACTACACAGGCCTTCAAAGTGACCTCAGTCACATCAGAACAGCACCATTACTATACAAAATAACTACTTGTAGAAGTGGTAATTCTGTACTCAATATCCACATAGCACACATCTACACGTGTGAAGGGATGGTAGCTCAATGGGTTAAGCGCCAGACAGGGATACAGAAGGCCGCAGGTTCGAACCCCGTCTGACTCCAAGTCCATCCCCTACCAGGTGTGTCCTTGAGCCAGACACACAGCCAATAAGTCGCTTTGGATAAAAGCGTCTGCCAAGCAAAGTAAAGTAATGTGAGGCCCCTGAGAAAGTGGGGCAACCTGGTTGAGTGACAGGTCTTTAGATTTAGAGAAACTGACTGTCCTCTCACCATTTCTTGTTCCGAGGCTTCAGCTCCTCAGCAGCATTCCTTAGGAAGATGTAGTTCTTTTTCTGGGGGTTGTAGTACTCGTGGCCCTAAGGGATTTAGATGAGAGCAAAATCTTTAAGAAAAGGTTGACAGGCAACAGCTCACTTTTCCACCCACGGGATAAAATACAAACACTTCACTAAAGACTTCCCATCTCCTACCTTCGACCAGTCATAACTGGAAGCATAAGCAAAGATGTTGCCATTGTGGTTGAAGCAACAGGCAGTAATCGGTTGGTCTAGCTGCTCTGAGGTCTTCAACTTGGTGCGGGCATCTTTGTCCCAGAAACTGAAGCGGCCATCTGAGCCCACAGTAGCCAGTGTGCCATGGACAGGATGGAAGGAGATGGCATTAACCTGGTGGGACAAAATGGAAATGAGTTTGTGAAAAAATTACTTGGCATCACAGTGTCTGGATTAAAAGGTCACAGAGGCTCTCCAGAGCAATGTTGTCAATCATATTGTTTTCTTTTTTAAATTATTAAATATAAGATGAATGATGAATCCTAAAGAAATGATAGGAGCTTGTGCTATAACTTGAAGGAAACAGCCTTTACACCATAAAGTGTTTATTTAAGAATGCGTTAAACCATTTTCACTCTTACATTGATTTAATCCTCGTCCACTCTTTACCACACTCTCACTATCACAGCATAAAAAGCACAGTTCTAATTAAATTACATGTTTGCTGTAGTTTAACCGTTTCAAAAGATTTATTAATTACGTCTCATGACAAGGACAATGTCTGCTCTGAAAAACTTGTGCTACAATACAACACGAAAACCAGAATCATCTGTGTAGAAACTGAGAACAACTTACAGCATAGATGTCCTGTGGAGTGGTCGTGTTGGTTCCATTGGACCTATGGCACTTGAAGGTGAAGTTGTCTTTGGCTCTAAAAGGCATAAGCAAACATTCATATCAGCTTCTGCCTCATGTCTTTGGCAGTAAGATCGGTC
The DNA here is from genome assembly GCA_032359275.1 of Microctenopoma steveboyesi. Lineage (NCBI taxonomy): Eukaryota > Metazoa > Chordata > Actinopteri > Anabantiformes > Anabantidae > Microctenopoma > Microctenopoma steveboyesi. The sequence continues at coordinate 4,757,014 of JAUMHF010000021.1, read as the reverse complement.
TGTTTTAATTGTGTTAAGAAATAACTATTTAAACACAACTATAGTGACTGATCAGCAATATTCTAAAAGCTCCTTCATTGTAAAACATTGTTTGAGACACTCACGGGTTTGGAGGGTTGATGTAGTGGATGGCTACTCTACCCTCAATACTTCCCAGTGCAAAGCCTGTGGGCTTATTCTGTTTGTCCTTAAATATCGCAACACAGCGATGCTGCAAGACCAAAACAGTGAAGTTCATTAACCAGCAAGCATACATATAAAGGCAAATATCTTGTATTTGTATTCACCTGATGTTTGAGAGGAGAGTCTATTCTGCGAAATTCAGAAGGCTGATTCTCCAGCTGATAAACTATCAGACCTCTCTCGGCTGTAGCAACCACTGCCATGGGGTACACCTACATAACAGGGCCCAGACAAAAAATGTAATCATTCAGTTAGCAAGTATTAAAATACATACCATAAACTGAAAAGATGCTTACAACATCTGCACAGTAGCATCTCTCTGGCATCTGGAGTGACATCATAGGACTGGGAGAGCGGGGATCCCAGAACTGAAAAACAAGAAAAAGTATCTTGCACTACTAAAACTATAATTGCTGCATTATGGTGATGTAATAACATCAACACAAGCACAAAAGGAATCACAAAGTAACATTTCATGCATACACGCACCGTTAAATTCTGTCTATGGAGACAAAGAATACTGTTTTTCAATCATACAGTGCTTCAATACCTTCAGTGTTTTGTCCCAGCTACCAGTCATGACACAGCTGTAGTTAGGAGCTTTTATCCAGTGAATTGCTTTGATCGGACCATCATGCTATGAAGAGAAATTTCAGGAGGCGTAAGATCCTTCTGTTTTATTGTTATGACAACATACTGAATTTGGAGGCTAGCATCCAACCTGTGCAATCTGCATTGCTTGATTGCTGTTAAGATCCCACATCTTGGCTGTCTTGTCACAGGAAGCAGTGAAGACTTTGCTCCCATCCTGGTTAAACAGTGTAGCACATCATAAATTATTCTGTGGGACATCAGACGACATCTGCTGCCAGGCTGAAAGAACTCTGTACTTACATCGCTCCAGCACACATCCAGCACTGGACCTGTGTGCATCTGTTGGGCTTTGGGGACGGTCTGTCCGTTATCCTGCACCTCCCAGCACCGGACCTGAGGTCAGACACATACAAGAGTTTGACAATGTTATCTTGTGAACACAATGCAAACTTTAACTTTCACAGAAGGGATTCTCTAGCCTCTCATCTTCACTCAAATCCCACCTTAAAGCCTCATTTATTAGCTTTGGTTCACTAAATAAACCTGCAGTGCACAATTTGCGGGACTGAATAAATTGCTCACATCATTGGCCCAGGAACCTCCAATAAGGAAGTTTCCTGGCATGGTGGGGGGGCTGAAAGCCAGACAGCTGATGCTGTCATCTGGAGGTGAAGTCACTTCAACATCCTGCAAGACAAATCCGCAAGTAAATAACAAAACACTAACGTGTCAGATTGAGGGACCTTTCTGTTGTATTGCTGTGGTTTACCTTCATGGGATTATGGCTGTCTGTGGTTGTACTCCCAAAAACGCCAGTCCCTCCTGTTCCAAACCCGGTGCTCGGCCCGAATAAACTCATGGTTTATTAACCTTATTCCCGATGTACACCTTTGACAAAAGCGAAAGAAACGACGTATATCACATAATAGTAGACGAAAACCACTTGGCTGTTTTCGACTGAATCGCCATACACCAAATAGATAACGTGTAGTAACCGAGAGAAACAAATCTAGATGCACGTTAGCGTTGAATGGGCAGCTAATGTTACAGCCATATTTTTTTATAATTATTTTACCAGACGCCTATATCAACACAAAGTTACCAAACTCAAAGCTAAAGTCGTGCGATTTAATTGTGAGAAGTAATCGAGCAACGTAGACAAAAACAGACACCTGGAAAGGCGTAACTGAAATGCTACCTAGCTAACCGCGACGTTTAACGGCGGATGGCCCATACACACTCGTTAGCTCCTAGCTTGTTTGTTAACTTAGGAACGCTATTAATTTAACTATGACATTTAAAACACGAGTGAGCTCGTGTGCAATTATTTTAGCCTAGTATGTGGACTGGAAAATTAGACATTACAACGCGATTTGACGTTACTTAAGTCCGTTTCCGAGAGCATCGGAAGTAGCCGGTAGATTAAAACATTTTTTGTTCGGGGACATTTTTAAACATCACATCTAAACATTGTAGGTCATGCAACAATAACTCAAAACTAACGTTACATACCCCAGACTTGTTGAGCTGTAGCTAAAGTAGCACCGCTGAATATGCCTGAAATGTGGCGCTCGTTCCGCGGTATGTCGCAGTTTGGTGACGTAACGAGCCCGGTTAGCGCACACGATTTCAGCAGTTGCCGCGTGGAGGCAGTGCACGACAGCTAAACACTTATAATTACATGTTCTAAAGTATGTACCTTACAGTACATTCATCAAGCAATTTTAACAGTAAAATGAATTAAAACAAACAAATTAAATTCTGGAATTTATCATGTGGATATCTGCACCACTTTCCTAATAAATTGGCAACACCTTGGATTATTTTTGTGATGTCCACATACTGTATATTAATGATGCTGAATGTGGAAAATACATTAAATTGTGAGTTACAGTGTATCGATGTGACAGAGTTGCTGAAGAGTAGTGTAAATCTTTTACAGTATATGTAGCCGTCCAATCAATAATCCTTGAGCAAAACATTATGAATATATTTATATATAAACTGTTATGAGGTATATGAGTTGCAAAGGTCTGTAGTGGATAAGGAGGGTACGGGAATTCTGGGTTTATATGGGTTCTTAGGAAATGAATCATGTAAAGTGACCTCTGGTAAGTTTACCTCTGGTAACTATGACGCAGCTGTCCTCAAACCAGAGTTAAACACATGTCTAATCTGTATTTAAGTGCTGGATTCTTGCTTTGTCATTCATTCCCCCCACCCCATTGACTCTGTATTGAAGCAGCCATAGTACTCTACACATTGTTGTAGTATTCATGGGAGTCTTTGACATGTCTCTTCATGTACCCGGGCTGCTGCTGCTTATCACTCAGAGCCCCTCAACAATCAGGGTGGGCCTGAGTTAATTGTCCGAGTTCAAAGGTGTCTGCATTAAAGAAGGCACTGGGGGTTTCCCATCTTTACTTTTACACTTGTGACTAGTGTGGGACCATCACAGCGTGCACAGTGAGAATGTATTTCTTTTAAGAAAATGTGGTTTAGAGACTCAATGTTTAGTGTTATGAACTGAAGACACGTGGGTGGTGATAACAGAGACAGACTGGCTACCAGGCTTGCACAGAGAAGAGACTGATAGATTAAAAAAAATGCTAATTAGATATTGATTAGATTCCACGTCTGTCAATTGCCAATCAATCATTTACAAACCAATAGTGCAAAGATGGGACATTCCAGCCATCTTATTACCAAGATAGTGAAGTGCACGTTATTAATCTATTCTCGCCCCATCTTTAATTACCTTTACCCCCACACCTTGTCCCACTCTTTCCAGTGTCGGTTTATCCCATTCTGAACACCTCCTGCCCCTCCCCTGACACAGCCTCAATAAAACCCATTCCGAAGCTGCCATAGAAGAGCGCACGGTAGTATGAGACCGTGCGCAACAGAAGGCGACGAGGGACTGATATTGTGAGTGGATGGAGGACAGAGTGTCTTACTTCTCGACACACAGAAGGACTTTTTTTTAAAGAAAGAGTCAAAATCTTATTAAAGTCTTATCTTTCGACTTGCTGGAGCGGCGCGTAAAATGGAGACAAGCGCCGTGGCCACAATAATCATCATCCTCTCGTGGGGCCACTGCGTTCTGGCCATGCAAGTCGCCTTCTCCAACTTCTCCATAGACAACGAGGTGCGCTCCAGCTTTATCCAGAGGCGGCTGCGGAACCAGGAGCGCAGGGAGATGCAGCGCGAGATCCTCTCCATCCTGGGGCTGCCGCACCGTCCGCGACCGATCGTCCACACCAAACAAAACGCAGCGCCGATGTTCATGCTGGGCCTGTACAACACGATCTCCACAGATACATTTTCTTATTACAAGCCTGTATTGCCGAACCAAAGATCCCCCATGGTGACCGCACAGGACAGCCGCTTCCTCGATGACGCAGATATGGTGATGAGCTTTGTCAACCTCTGTAAGTTAACAATCTTAATGAAATTTAAAGTAAAAATCATTCAGATAACATATTACACACACGTGTCAAACTTATAATAAGATATTTACATTTACTTGGATTATAGTGGCTTAGCAGCTCAATGTAGTTTTTATTTGATTTGAAGATGCTCAGTACTAAAAATGTAAGAAATAGTAAAAAAAAGTCATTTTTGTTATGAGTGTGACCTTTGTAACAGGCCTGTCTGTCTCCTGAAGTACTCCCGAATAACTGTCCAGACATTTCATGTTATTTTGTTATTCTTCAGTAGTTTTACTAGTTAAGTGTGTTTGTCATTGTGGAACCACTGTGTCTGTGACACTTTAGCTCTTAGGCGACTGACTCTACTTGATATCAGGCATTATGTATTCCAATCTGTAAATGTTATGAAAACATGCGTGTATCTGATTTCACTAGAATCCCTTCAAAGCTCTGGGGACAGGCTTTGTTTCGCATGACTAGGAATTGAACAGGCTTTTCTAAACCCCTGAAGAGTGAGCGACAACTTGCAAACTGCATCTGAACACGTTACTGCTGTACTAATGTCTGTTAGTGCGGGCGTTGGTGCTTGCATTCTTGCTTGTTTGTGTGTTTGTTTGCATGGGTTTAAATCACAGGGGTCACAGGTGGGAGTGTGGGCTCACTCAGACATGATTGAATTTATAAAAGGCAAATCCTATCTTTGTTTCCCTTGGAGATCCTGCAGCTGCTCTGATATAACTACGGAGAGACAAGCAGACATCATGGTGCCTGTGGCTCTTATCCAGACATGGTTACATCCAAAACCAGGCCATGTCTTCCTAATATGCGACTCCTGCTTCAGGGCTTGGGCAAGGGTGATGGTTCAATGTGAAGCAATTAAATTGGTTCATCAGAGGAAGCTTTAATCTTCTGTTTGTCATTGAGAGTAAATGATATCCTGTAAGTTAAGACTCATTTAGAGTTATTCTTTCAAATACCCTGTAGCCATATAGTTAATACAAAACACTTGGGCATAGTATAAAATCTGAAAAACCTTTTAATTTACTCATTCATGAACTTTTAGCTGATAGTCGTTAACTAATGAGATCTGGTAACACTGATTCAGAAAACTCATAGCAGATTTGTGTTTTTCCACATCTGAAGAATTAGATTATAAAAGAGGAAGAAAGAAAAAAGAAATACATAACGAGTGTGTGTTATTTTTCTTTCTTGCCTTCTGTGCTGGTGATTGGCCGAGTTTTCAACCTAGTTTTGGTTTCCACATTGTGCTGGAGTGACTCCCTCTTGGTGGTCTTGATCACTTCAAGACCAAACTGGATTATGGTATTTCCCTTCCAAAGACCACAGCTTCCAGTGTGAGGCAGAACTGCAGTAGAGCTACCCAGGTGTATCCTACCGGGGTAGAAAGTGCATAGAGCAGCTAATTCTTTCACTTTTTTAGATAAATTAATCAAGTGAAATGAATATTGTGGGATGGGACATTAGCAATTACTAGTAATTATTACTAATTATTGATGTGTGCAGTCATATTTAAAGAAACCCACACGTGACGTATATCACATCACTTCACACATGCTGATACATGTACACGGCTGCATATGTTTACTTCTGCTGGAATGCAAAACCACAGGTCGGACTCCAGAATCCCAGGCAGAAAGCATGGTCTCATTGTCAGCAACATTACACAACGCAGCTGCTATTGCACTTTTTTTATTGCGTATTTATATTTTCTATTGTACACATACGTAAGGACGGAAATTGAATGTGCTGCGGAGGCCTGACTGATCTTATCAGTCTCCGCTCTTCTACTCGTCTTGTTTATTGCTCTTGAAGTCTTTTCCTGAAGACGAGTACACACGAGTGCAGCGTGGGTTTTGTTGCGTTGACCACAGCACACCTGCACAACATGGGAAAGGACCCAATGACCAGAAATGTCACTGGCTTTAATTTAAAAAAAAAAGAGGAACAAGTGCAAACCAAATCTTAACACTCGAAGGAATGACTGTCTCGCTGAAGAACAGAAGGAGTATTGTGCTTTGAGAGCGAGCAGGAAGAAATGTGTTTTCCCTGCTAAGCTGATCTGTAGGTAGCATAAGGAGATCATATGAAGAATTTCTTTTCCCCCTGCCAGAAAATCTCATTAACCTCATTATTTAAACATCCATGTGCAAAACAATTGCTTTCCTCTTGCCTTTTCCTCTGCTGTAATGGCTGTAAGTCCCACAGATGTGATCGCATTCAACATTCTGCAGCAGGTTTGCAACGTTTATTTAGCAAAAACCTTCTGTCTTAAACGGCTGATGCATTTGTAACACTTAGACCCACCGTGTTGTTTGAAAAGATCACGTTTCTTTAGGTTCTTTTTAGTTTTGTTTTTTGGTATACAACGTGATACATCTTAAAACCACCCATGCTGATTGGTGAAAAAACAACAACTCCCTCTTCTATAAAATTGCAGTAGGTTAATGACAGCACCACGACTGTGTGGCCTTTCAGTTTTAGGAGTGATGTGAAGTGTTGAAATGCCTCCCAGAGGGAAGTTTGCATATCTGAGGTCTGATCTCTGCAGCTAATGGTCCCTAACGTAAACACACCAAGTCCTTACAAGCAATTATTGCTTTCATAAAAACACCCCTCGCTCCCTTCCAGCATTTAATTGCGGTCAAACAAATGACTCGCAGGGTTCAGAATGCACTGTTCTTAACGACGAACACACGGCTTGTGTGCTCCTCTGTGCTGTTAGAAATGTTTTTTAGAAAATATCGACTCCGTGCGCGTGTGCTCCTCTGTGGAAAAAAAGTAGTAGAAGTTCTGGTTCTTGCAGTGGGTGCTGTGTGTGTCTGCTCGCTGAAACAATGGCGCGGACTGCAGGGTGATGCCATGATGATGTCATGGTGTGTGCCACTGAGCAGGATGTGTTTAAAGTGGCTAATCACTGCTCTGCTCTGCACACCTTCACCAGAGACCTCCACGGCTCTTTCCAAGGACAAACACATTACTAACGCTGTAAAAACATGACACTGGAAAGCTTCACAGAGCTTCGGGGTCTTTTTGACCGCTATTCTCCTGGAAACTCTGAGTGTTGGAGAGCTTCAGCTGGCTCAGGGCGGGGTGGAAACCCCACTGCGCCACCAGTCACTGCTGCTTCACTTTATCCTCTACAATCAGAATGAAATCACTGCATGGTGATACATGGCAAAATGATCAGGGTGGTGCAGTTGGTGGAGACTCCGCTAGTTAAGTCACTCATGAATGTGTGTGGGTTTCTACACTTTGTGTGAGTGTGTTTGTAAAAGCACACTGTCTGCTGTGGTTTTCCGGGCAGTGCCTTAACAGACCTTTTCTTGTGGTCAGCACATGTGTGCAATTTAAACAAGGAGCCAAACTGAGCGTGTTTTTTTTCTTCCTCACATTGGCATGTATGGCAGACTTGAGTTAACTGATGTTTAGATCAATCACTTCAGTCGCAGCGGCAGAATTTTTCCTCTTTCTACGCAGTGCTTACGACAATAGACAATGACTTTTGACAGTTGATGTAACCAGCGGTTTGCATTTTCCATGGCTGTACAAACTTTCTCTTTGAGGGTCAAAAGAAGTCCTTTACCATGGGTCACCTGGGTAGAAAACAATAAATCGTTGATCATGGTGATATCATTATTGGGCGGAATACACACATTGCAACCTTTTTTTTCACAGCTTCTGCCAGAACTGTGTCTTCCCTTCAGGTTCACTTTACTCGTGTCCTATCATCTGTCTGTCTTTTCCTGATAGTGGACAAGGATCAAGATCTTCTGTACCAGCAGCACAGAAAGGAATTTCGCTTTGACCTCTCTCGTATTCCAGAGGGAGAGGCCGTCACAGCGGCGGAGTTCAGGATTTACAAGGATTTCATCCAGGAACGCTATGACAACGAGACATTCAGGGTTAGTCTCTACCAGGTCCTGCAGGAGCCTGTAAGCAGGTATGGAGGTTTTCTTCTCAGCTCAAGAATTTGAAAATGCTTTGAAGATGAAATATTGTTTGTTTGTCTTGTTTATCCGTTTAATAGCTGAATAGAAATTTCATCTTCACAGTGGCACTGGATGAAGTCAGGGCAATAAGATAAATATCAAACCTGGGTAGAAGCAACTATAACTACGGTGTTTGCATTTTTTTTGCATATGATGAACCTGTGCTTTTAAGTATTTAGATGACCACGATGCATTGCTACTACATGTGATTATGCTTATTATAGTACGAGGAGCGTGGTTGGGTGTAAATAAACGCGCCATCATCATCATTCTGTGAAAGCTGTTGTCAGGCTGCCCTACCTGCCCTGTGAGCGCCGTAGCTGTTTACACAGACATTAGTGTCAATTACAGAAACACAGTTTTGGTCTTACACACAGTCAGAGCAGGACAGTCCCCAGGAGACGTGCATTTAAAACACTCTCGCTCAGAAAACGTCTCTTTACTCTGTCTCTGTTGCACAGGCGATTCCTTTATGTGTCTGTTTGTCAGCTACTTTGCCCCGTGTCCCTCACACATCAAAGCTTTAGGAGGCACACACATTATGAAAACTCTCTACCCCATTAACCCGAGCAGAAGGAATCATGTGCAACACAATAGTTTTAAGTCGCTGACTGAGGGGCTGACGATTGTGTTAAGGGCAACACCATTGTCATTCACAGACACAGAGACGAGCAGGCGGCAGGATAGACGTCTGCCTGTGGATCTGAAACTCAATCTGTAAACAAAGCTATTGTATGTGAAATCTGCACTACACATGAGTGCAGCACTTTTCTTCTTGGGTGTTAGGAGAGTGCTCCTTTGATAATGGTGCTTCGCTGTGCAGGGGATACATGATCCAGCAGGTTACTGCTGCAGAGCAACCTCCCTCTGACTGTTGCTTAAGACTGAATTCTACAGGTAGTTTGTCTTTACCTTAACAATAATACGCTATGTATTATATATAATACATTATTATACATGTATTAATAGGTAGCAGTAATGTCTAACAGGAGACATATTCACATATAGCTCAGGTCAGGTGTCCAACCAATAACAATCCATGAGCTTTTCATCAAAAATGGATGCTTTAAAGAGGTAGGCCCATGTAGGTTTCAGTCTAAATACATATTATTATCTTCTCCCCAGTGAAGTGGAGCTGATGCTGCTAGACTGGCGAGATCTTTGGGCTGCAGAGGAGGGCTGGCTGGTTTTTGACCTGACCGCCACCAGTAACGTCTGGGTGGTCAAGCCTGAGCAGAACCTCGGCCTGCACCTGGTCCTGGAGGACAGCCACGGTCAGTCACTGCCATATAGTCATTGGGTGGGATCCATATTGGCAACAACACGATGAAGAGGCGTGATTTATGATTATCACCAATGATTAACATTAAAGCCATTAAATGGTTTCTAGGTTTATTATCTGTACTATAGGTGAATATAGAGTTCACGTTCGGATGTTGGTTACTGTGGTTTAACATTAAACTGAGTAGATTATCTGCTGTGTGTGTTAGACCCTCATGAAACCCGTTCCCTCTGTTTCCCCCTGTAGGCCACAGGAGGAACCCCATGCTGGCAGGCCTAATCACAGGCAGCGAGACCCAGGACAAGCAGCCCTTCATGGTTGCCTTCTTCAAAGCAAACGAGGTCAGATTACGCAGCATCCGCTCTGCCCACGGGCACAAGGGGCGGCAGTCTACCCGCTCCAAACCTCAGAGGACAGTCCAAGATGCACTAAAGGCAGTGGAGGCTGCAACAGGTGCCTAAACACTTTAGCATCAGCATAGACTCCAGTCATGACCTATATTCGCTCATAGTCTTTAATTCTCTTTCTACACCAATCATTTTTATCTGAACTCATATTTGCTTTCAATTTCAGAAAACCTTGGGATTTCTAAAGAAGGGTGTAAAAAACACGAGCTGTATGTCAGTTTCCGAGATTTGGGATGGCAGGTACAAAACCTACATTATATTTCGTATCAATTTCGTTGCATCTTTGTGTGACAAGTGAAAAGTAACTGACATCAGCATGTGGTTTCACTCCTCAGGACTGGATCATTGCACCAGAGGGCTATGCAGCATACTACTGCGACGGAGAATGTGCCTTCCCTCTGAACTCCTACATGAACGCCACCAATCATGCTATTGTACAGACTCTGGTAAGTCCCGAATAGCCCCAGATGACAAGCACTTTCACTACAGCCACCACTTTCTGTAAGGTTTGATTTATGTTCCTATAACCACAGGTGCACTTCATCAACCCGGACACTGTGCCTAAGCCCTGCTGTGCCCCTACACAGCTCCACGGCATCTCCGTACTTTACTTTGACGACAGCTCCAATGTCATCCTCAAGAAGTACCGCAACATGGTCGTCAGAGCCTGCGGCTGTCACTGATTGCTCGTCCCCCTCCTGTCAATGTCGCATATCTGGAGGGATGCTGGAGAAAGGCTGCAGCAGAGGAACCAGAGACAATTCGATAGACAGCTTAGCCACCAGGGAGATCCTGTCACAGACTGAGCTTCAGTCTGCTGTTTTATGCCCAGCAGCTGAGTCTCTCATGCGATATTAACCAATACAACAGACCAATCAGAGCTGTTGGTCACGAAGAAAGGCGAAACAAAGGATGTTCTTTGTTTTACTTTTAGCGTGACTAGAAAAAATGCACTCTAAGAATTCTGAGCAGTTCAGAAGCACAAGCAAAACATTCATTGCTAAAAACGCTCAGTTGTTTGCAGTGGTTATATACATTTACATGTATTTAAAAGATCTTGTGCGTCAGACAGGAGAATATAAAGTGTTGTCTGGGATCAATGTGCATTTTTTAATACATTACAAAGCTCGTAAAACTTCAAATCTCCATCTTCCTCTTAAACCACTGCACCTACTACTGGGTGAATCTAATGTGCTGTTCTGCAACAAACCCCAGTTTCTTCAGGCTAGTTGGACGGTGAGGGGAAAAAAACATCTTGCATCTGGAGGAATGCTGAAAGATGGCACATTGTAGATAACAGTGTATGTGATGGAAAGGACTGGTCGCTTTGCTTAGTCTCCTGGTGCGAACATATATCACTGGGTCTGTGAAAAGCATAGAATTAGCAAGAGAGTCAGCGATTCATGTACTTGAGGTGGACATCGGAGTGCACCATAACCCCACCTGTAGCTCCCTTCTGGTGTGCTGCATGTGGGCAACCTGAAGCTGCAATTTTATTTTGTCTGACTAAAGTAGTCAAATAAATGGAAGCTATGAAAGAGGAAGCAGATGCGTCGTTGGCCTCATTTGGCCTCGGTAATGTTTTCAAAGCTTCAATCCTATGGTCAGACTGCTGGTAAAATGTGATGCAAAACTCTGGACAAGTCACTAAATTGCACGCGGATCTTTAAATGACATATTTATTTAACAATGAAAAAGACGCAATCTGTGCTCAGGCGTACGACAACCTGGCTGCCCTAGAATGACATCATAGTTACTTTTTGTGTAAATACATTACATAATTTACATGATAGTACATGAGCTGATTGCCGATTGTGTCTTTTAACAATAGTTAGAATAGTACAAGCGTCTCCACTCCTAACAGTGGGACAGACAATTAAAATACGCATCATTACAAAAAGCAAAGCACATTCTGTTTATAATGTGTGCATACAACAACTAGGCAAAGAAAAACATTCACATCGCCGTTCACTGAGATGCTGAAAGCTCCCAGCAAAGCCTATTTGAGCACCGCCCACACAGACACAGATCCCATTACTGTAAATAGAAAACAGAGGTAGAAGCATAGATTCTACTGATACAATCAAAAATGATGCTGATTGTCAACATGAAACCTTCTCAATCAGAAGAAATAGCGTCAGGTTCATGTTATTAAGGGGTAGGCAGTAACTTGAAAGGTAAGCTATGTCTTATGATCCTGAATGAGTGAGATTGAGAGAAATACACTTTAAAAAGGAACATCATCAACCTGAGGGTGTGTTTTTTTATTTGCTTTTCAAGGAACGTTGGCTTGTTCTATCAGAACGGATGGAGATACGAACGCAAAGAATATTCTTTAACATATTGAGTGTCAGTGAAACAGCACCCTGTGCACACATATATTTACACTTTGGTTCTCCACTTTCTTAAATAAAAGCAAAATGAACAATGCATGTTCACAGGTTGACAGAGGTTATGATGTCTGACTCTGACACCCTACACTGTCAGTCATGACCCCTGACCTCGCTTGACAAATATGTGTTAAAATAACCTCTAGGGGATCCTGAGAGTCAACCTTATCTTTCCTCTTTAGCTTTTACTCCGTAGATTCATTTTCAAAAAGACAGCCAAGCACATAAATAGGATTCAGGAGGTAGAAAAGACAGCAAATACAGGCTGGATATAGACGAGCTTGAAAGAGATTTGCTTGCTCCCTGCACATAAAACACTGAACCTCTTGACTACAAGCAATTAGTCTCCCGGACCTCTCAGCTCAGGGGCTGAATAATGTCTCCTCCGAACTGCTTCTGTCTCCTTCCTCTGCCCCCCTGCTGGCCTCTGTGGCTCTGGGCGAACCTGTGGGTGTGGTACTTTTAGGAGGTCACACCTCTCTTCCCCCGATGTCCTGGGTGAGGTTTTTGGCTCCACAGTGGCTGATGTTAGGGTCTGCGGGGCAGTTGAGACGGGGGTGAGAGCCAGGCAGACGTCCCCCACAGCGAGCTGTCGGCACTGCAGACCACAGAGATGGGCAGTCCTCTCAGGGCAGCAGGAAGACCAGCCCTGCCCACGCACAAAGAATGGATACTCCTCATAGACATCCACCAACTCCTGGAGGATGAAGTAGAATAAGACAGAGACACGTAGGATCTAGACTTTCTCACCAGGGGGCGCCATTGTTACAGTCTAAAATCTACTTGTGTTGGATTCATGTCAAACTTTAGTTTTCTGACATCTTACTACCTAGTTTCCTTTTTAAGCTTTCATGCATTGTTGTCTAGCTTTATTATTACTGTGCATATCATTTTCATCTTTTAGCATTTATTTTATTAAAGTCTAACTACTATGTTTAAGACTGGGATTATTCACTGTGTTTCTGAACAATGATGGTGTTCAACATAGTGTCTCCATGCTTACAGATGGGCAAACCTCTTTGTGTCCGTCGCTGTAGTTTTTGGTAAAATACCGTGATACTATACTATAGTACTATAGTGCACCAGGCAATTATATGCAGTGCATTCAGATTGTGGCTGGGAACTAAAAACAACATCCGTCTGTAGAGTAGGTGATAGTTTCTGTTCAAACATCTAAATAATATTACATACTATGTGTACTCCAAACACATTTTTTTATAACCATTACAACATTTCCTGCCACCTCATTTGAACATCAGTATTAGTGGCTTGTTAAAACCATACAAACCTGCAAAAGCACGTGTCAACTTATGTGCACTCACGTTTCCTTTAGTCATGATTTGGTAACCATTCCACCCCAGACTTAAAAAACAACCACTGTAACAGCTTTAGTGGATCGGATCCTGATCACATCCTACTTCTCTCCCTACCTGGTAAATTTCAGGAGAGTGCCTCAAACAAGCACGTAGAGATTAAAAAGGTCAATTTTCTTTGTTGTGTTGGTGACACAGCATGTCTGAAATGCACCAGGGTGTTTGGGCACCACAAGTCATGTCTATCTGGAAGACCAGGCCCAAGTTTGTGCATTGCTGTCAACCCTTAATGTGATAATGTGTTTTCACCCTGCACTAAAGTAATGAAATGCCAATAATGTGAATGCAACATTTGGAAGATGGACTATGTAAGGAGAATAATGAGCTGTGAATAGTAAATACTACAGAGTGCTTTTCCTTCACCTGGGACTGCTGGTCGTGAAGCAGGATGAGGAGGCGTGAAACCGTGGAGGAGGAGGAGGCTGAAGGTGAGATGCTCTGTACCGTGCAGCAGCTAAGGCGCAGGTCCGGACAGGCTAGCGAGCCGAGCAGGAAATCCTCTGTCTGCAAGTGTTCCACTCTTCTCAGGCGCCCATCCCTGAGCTCAATCAGAGAGCCAGCCACAAAGTGAGGGAGCAGCCACGGGAAGCGGTTAGGAAAGGTAGAAGAAACGTGCTCAGAAGAGGGGAGAGCAGGTGCTCTTGACGTGCGCTCTTTCATGGAGGTGTATGTGCAGTTTGACTCGTCCCCAGGGGAAACTCTTATGAAGGGATGTCCAGAAACAGGATATTTGAAAACCCTTGGGTGCAGCGTATTATGTTGCAGCATAGGGTCGTCTTGTGGAGAAGGAGGTAGATGTGCGCTTAACAGTGGAGGACTTGCTTTTTCACCCCTGGAAACATACTCAACTTTTCTGTCTCTTCTCCTCACGTAAACTCCTTTATTCTTGCCATTGGTCTGCCTCTCTGCACTCGAACTCTTGTCCCTTAATGTTTTGAACTGCTCCCAGCCGTACCCTCCACCCACCCTGTGGAAGCCCTCAGACACCAGAGAGACAGGGCTGAATCTGGAGGGGTGGTGTGGCTGGCCAGGGTGAAGTGCTGGTGTGCCAGGGAAGTGGCTGTGGGGCTGATAGTGGTGGGAAAAATTCCATCCAGGGTGCAGGGGGTTGAACTCTCTCCACTCTGCCCAGCCATGATGCTCCCTGAGGCTGGATAGCGCATGAGGTCTGGACCTGGGGGACGTGTGAGTGGGCATCCAGGGTTGGTAGAGAGCAGGGACTCGCCTTGGCACTGGCTGAAAGGGGCTTGTGTGCTTTGTTTTGAACTCACTGTGGCTCTTGTAGGGGTAAGGTGCTTTAAACGTGGCGGCATCACACTGCTGATGCTGCTGGGGCGGTGAGCTCGGTCTTTGGTCCCTCTTTTTGAGTGGTAGGCTGTCCCTGTCTGGGACAAGAGCAGGGCTGTGTGTGAAGCTCATTGGCTCACGGTGCCTGTCACTCACTCTTGCACTGCATACCTCTATACAGATGTTTTGCAGGTGTTGAGATCATATGACACAGAGTCCATTAGTCTCTTGGCAAGTGTTGCACGTCCAAGCTCATCATGATCTGAGGGGTAGAAAAACAATGATTAGTGCTCATCACAATTCTGTGGTTGTACTTTCTGTGTGAGATAACTCTGGCTCCTGGTCAGAGCGCTGCTTGTACCATTTTTGAAGGGGGAAGTTAGATTTTATGAGTAAACATACCTCCAGGTCAATAATATATTTCAGTCAAGTTTTCGTGATGACATTTTCCACTAGACACTGGTCTATATTGAGGCAGGGTGTTAAACACCGAGTTTTCTCATGGGACTGAAGTGATCTCCAACACCTCAAGCTACTGAGACCTCACCATCCTTCTGACATGCATACACAGCGCTGACTCACTAAACTCAAGGGGGCTAAATATAAGCACCTTACAAGCTGCAAACACACAAACAGTTTCCTACCTAACGTAGCAGACGTATGATTTACACAAGGTAATGCAGGGAGGTAAAGAGCAATGCAGGACATTTACAGCCCGTCAATGCAAAGCTCATGTCAATGCCCTCATTTATATCATCGTCATCATCATCATTGCTGTGTGCTGTCGCTGAATGGACCGCTTTGACTCGTTCTGACAGCCATGTGTCTGATAGGAGGTGTTTCTCTAGTGTGTGTGTGTGTGTGTGTGTGTGTGTGTGGATCAGACAACACCCTCACACTGACATTGCTCTGTGAGCACTGAGCATTCTATCATCAGACATAAATAGATAAGTATTTGTCAGCTAAATGCCCACAGTGTAAATGTAAATTCATTCAAATGGCTTTGAGGTGTTGGTGACACACATATGGAATCAGATCATGACCAAAACAGGTCTGTAGTGTGATGCTGTCCAGGCTCAGTATCCTTATGAGGTGATCCGTCCACTACAGGTAATCTCACTAGCATGATAAGAAGCTAGCATGATAAGAATCATTTATGCTGATGATGGGATTATTTGCATATCACTAGTGACAATAGTGCACTTAGCTGGAGCTATTTAGTTAGGAAATGGTAGCACGTCAGACTATTTCACATATATTTTATAACTAGAGCTTTTGGAGTAATGAGCATAAATGTCTGCACAATTTCTAGTCTATAGAATTTAACTACAATCGATCAACTACATTTTCAGAGAAGCTTCATGTAGGAGACTTACCTACATGTTCCTCCATCCATCCATCCGTTCTCTCTGTTCATCCATCCTCACACAGCTCGTCCATCCATGTTCACAAAATGAAGACAGACATTCCACACACACACACACACACACACACACAAACACACCTGTCTGGCTCGTGTCGTCCTCTCCAGGCTGCAGGTGAAAAGGCAAAACAGAGCAGAATGAGCAGAAGCATCCAGACAAGCTCAACGGACTGTCTATCAGACACGCTCTCCTCCTTTTCTTCTTTTCTTCTTTTCTTTTCTCTTCTCCTCCTCCTCTTACTCTCTCTCTCGCTCGCTCTCTCTTTCTTCCCTCCTACTCACTTTTACGTTTTACACTCCCACTCTACTCAGTCAGTCAGTCCTGTTAACCTTTCTCAGACAGATTTGATGTCTCTCCCTCTACCTCACTTTCTTTCTCTCTCTCAGGCTCTCACTTCTGAACTTGTTCACCCTGTGTTTTGCCGTTGAGTAGCCATCTCAGCCTCTCTTCCATTTGCAGTCACCCTCATCTCTCCCTCTCTCTCTCTCTCCATATTCCACACACAGTCTCTACCTCACTCTGTGCAGCTCTCTGTTGTTGGGTGTATAATTAGAAATGAGACTGCTGTGCAAGTCCTCAGCTGATGGTAGGCGTATGACTGCCTGATGGCTTTGGCGCTATGCCTGGTGTACTGAGGGCGGGAAACATGTAATGAAAGAGGTTTGCAGTAAGAGAAATATTGCTACCACCTCTGTGTGAAAATAGTTGTTTCTTTGCTTTTCTCGCCTCATAGGACAGATAATATTGTTTCCTGCTCAATAAGTGAGACATGACACAGAATGATTGCTTTTAGAGGGCTGGTAACTGCTTTTGATCACAGTGCTCAAAGGTCAGCATTAAGCACTAAAGCCAGATCTCTGTAGAAAAAGGAGGCCTTTCGTGGCTGTGTAGACACCTTAAACAATGTCTCTTCACCCTCACCCACGCTCTGCTGCCTGCCTGCCTGCCTGCTCTCTATATATTTCTCCTCACTTTTCCTCTTGCCTGCCTGGTTCTTTCATCTCAATTTTAAAACACAAGAAAGATGAGTTGGCTTTTGCTTTGTGGCTGCTCAGTAGCACAGCAGCCCTGGTCTCAGCTATTGATTTTGCAGGGCCTCAGCAGGTGAACCCCCAGTTATGAGAAAGCCCACGCATCATTTTGTTTGAGGTGAAGAGGATTTCTCAGTTTGAGTCACATCATGCTTCCTGTGCCTACTCACTCTTTCTCTCTCTGTATCTGTTTTCTTTCTGTCACTTTCTCTTTACACAGACACACACACACAAACACATGCAGTGGGGAAAGTGTGGGGCTCGGTACGATGCTGCATCGCAGTCTTTGCCACGACTAGCACATTTAGCCTAAACCACATCAACCACTGACATTTACAGGATGCACAAGAATGTGCTTTTATTGATAGAAATCGCCAATCACTCCCACCACTTCCCAACTGCAAACTTATAGTCTGTATTTGCAGATTCACATTGCAGCTTGGCACAAATGCCAAGTGTGACTTTTGGTAGTGAATGTTTCAGTGCATACACAGAGTGCTTGTTTACATGCATTTGCAGACATAAGCGTTTTTAATTTGTTGTCTCATAAGGATCTTGGTATTATGGTTTGCAAAAAGTTCAGTACAATTAAAGGCAAATTATTATTATTTTAAAGAAAACAATACATTCATAATGAGAAAGGTTAGTGCGCTCGATCAACAAGTTAGCTTTCGCTCTGACAAACATTCCTGACATGAGTCACATCCGCATCCTTAACAATTTAAGCACCCTTTAAAAGTCTATTGTCGACGCAGTGTTTTGAAAAGAAAAAAGCCAATGATGTAACGCTTCTTTGTGAAGCCTCTGCATGCAAATATTGTGTAATCAGCACGTTCTGCTTATAGGAGCTGGACCTGACATCTGTTGCCCACTAGATGGTGTCCAGGATGCACAGATTTTAAAATACACAGTTTCTGTGACTTTTCTCAACTCTGAGAGTCATTCAGTGAAAACCACCCACATTTCTCACAGTTTTTTTATCAGAATACTGCGATATTACTGCTGTGTTAACCCATGCTCAGCAAAGTTCAAAATATAAAGGTTTGACACAACATTAAGATGCAATAACAAACATGTGGCACTGAAACAGTGGACTAATATTTGCTGAGATGGAGAGTCTGTGAGCCCGTGTACATTAAAACAGCTGTTTCTAGATGCTATGTTTGTCTTTCAACATATCTACAATATTCTGTCTGAGAAAAAAAACACTAAACACCATCAATATTATCTCCAGAATGACCAAGCAACAGGCTTCATGAGTGTATTTTAACAGAACAATAGTGTGTATGTTCTCTGAAATTGTGCCACTTCTTGGCATCACTTGACCCTGAAAGTGAAGCAGATGAGAGGGGGTTTGAAGCTCCAACCACGAAGGCAGACAGGGAGCTGAAGACAGAAAGGGAGGTGGTGAGGATGAGGGAGGGTGCGTAAAGAGACAAAAATAACAAAAGCATGTGTCTAGTTATCCTTGGTATTTTCCACTCCGTTACATAAAATCCCTCCTTCCCTCTTTTCAATCCCGTACTTCCGTTCTCTCAGCTCCTCCCTTCTCCCTTTCATTGGTCAGCTGCTTGGCTCCACGAAGCCACAAACTTGTTCTTATTTCCACTGAGGGGAAAGAGGGAAGTGGGGAAGGAGTGCCGCATCAGTCACTTCTGAGCAGTTTCAAGAGGGGAGAGAAGCTGGGAGATGATCATCGGCAGCCTCTCACGCGGCTGACACACACTGCTCGACTGTGTTCCTCCTGGTTCTGCAGCAACATGAGCTCTTCTTCAGCCAACCTGCACAACAAGCGCCTGCCCTGTGAGTAATTATGATGACATTTCTTATGCAGAATCTCGTCTTTTAGTGAATTGTAATCCCAAGTTTGGCACACTCAGATTAACATTTCAGACGGAAATGGCAGCGTGTATTTATGGTTCTTGTCATTTGTTGTGAAAACATCATTTATCTAAACAACATCTAAACACCACTTAATAAGTTGAGTTTGTCCAGATTTTTCACTTTAACGATCACAAATATTTTAGCATCAAACACTGTCTACATGTGAATGAAATAAATGTCAATCAAGTATGAAAAAGTACAGATGAACTCGTGTGACCTTCTGTTTTCTTCATCCATGATTGGTGGACACCTAATTTATTGTTCTATCACTATGAGGCATAAGTCATGTGTGTGTGTGTGTGTGTGTGTGTGTGTGTGTGTGTGTGTGTGTGTGTGTCACACATGATGTAGAAGCCGGTGTGACAGCTCTGCCAGTGTTAAATAGCTGCCGTTGTGCTAATGTTCCCTGAACTGACTGGTCCAAGTGCTGCGCCAGCCAAACGTCAGACAGCAATGTTGAGTAATTCCAAGTGAATAGGTCACACTCTCTTTGCACACTCGCACCCCCCGGTGACACCCTACACTCCACAAGCACACACTCTCTCCTGCTCTAATACATGGCTTGGATTAGAGCCACTGCACAGCTCCTCCAGACAGGGATCTCTTATTTATCATGGGATTGTGCCTGCAGATCTCATCACAGTTGACCGGCTGCAGCGGGGTCTGCAGCTTGTTCTACAGACACAACAACCCAGATAGGACCTGGAATTGCATTAGTTCCCGTGAGATCCCTGTGTGATTTCATGAGGCTAAAAAAGATCTAGGTTAGGACTCCAGAGAAGAAATCTGCCATCTGTTGCTCTGCCCCAGCCTCTGTACCTCATTGACATTCAGTCACGTTTTGATTGTTGTGGGAATGTGCCAGTGACCCATTGAGGAGGTAGATGCTGTTCAATGAGCAAATTAGCTGGCGACAAATCTATATCATGTCCTGGCTGCGTCTTAAATTAATAACACTCTGAGGAATACGCACAGTCTCAGTGGATTCGAAGGAGAACAAACCGAACACTCGTTCACCTCTTTGACTGAGTAGGTGATTTTCATGCTCCTGACATTCTCATCGTCCAGTTTCTAGGTCATGGCCTGGGTGTTTGGGGACTGTAGAAACAGTCCTTACTCTCTTTTTGCTCTGCACTCTCACTTTTGTTTCTACTAACTACTACAAAAACCTGGATGTTTAGCTGATGGTTCCTGCACTGATCACCAGCTGGCAGCTAACTTTGTCTGTTACTGGGTGCTAGATAGGCCAAATGTACCACGAGAATTGTCACAGTGAAGAAAAATATAATTTGCTTTCATCACGACAAGTGACAACAAGAGTTGTCATTACAAGCGGGCATTTAATTAGTTGATCATTTTAGGATATTTGGAATAGTAGCTTTAAAACGTTACTACCAACAAAGTCAAGAAAGAAAAGTACAGTACACATACCTGTGCATTAAGAAAAATGCTAATTTCCAGGAGTCTGTCACTGATATTTAAGCAGAAGAAGTGCTTTCACTGCGTTATGCTGTTTCAGAAGCAACAGGAAAACTAACAGGATCATTATTTACCAATGTGATAAAACTTCACATGGTGCAAATATACGCGCTATTCTATTAGAGATGATGCCTCCTGGCATGTCAACACTTTTAGTTAATTATATGTGTATTTTGTGTGAATATACTAAGCAGCCTCGCATGGATAATTGAATAAGGTTCCCATCAATTCAACAGAGTACCCTGTGCAGCCCTCGGGCCACAGACCAGCTCCTCTCATCAGATCTCAAATCCAAAACAAATCTCTGTACAGGCGGTGTTAACACATTCAGGCATAAACTGTGTTTATGAGAGTCCTACGCACAAAGACGGCCGTGATTTATCATGTGTATCATGTAGCACCGGTATAAATCAAGCGGATCAGCCAATTGGTTTGTTCACCGATGGGCTGATGTTCATGCAGGGAAATATATTTCCATGACGATCAAAGGAAATGTGTAGGAGACAGTACAGTGACTTCCGATTTTACGGCCCACAACTTGGCTTGTTTTGATTCATTCTGACGACTCACATTAGATAAACAATTAGCTGATTGGGTCAATCCATCAAGAGAAAACTCTATTTTTTTCTTTGGGTCTCTTGTCCAACATTTGTCTCTATTCATCAACCGTCAGCAAACACAACTCCAAACGTTACTGTAAACGAACAACTGTTTGCTATAACTGTGTCACAGGTGACTACATTTGTTGTGTTCACAACCTGCTTTGGTTAAAAATATCCTCAGATGCCAGGGTGATGGAGCTATGTGTCTGAGACCCGTGAAAGAGTCCAATACACATATAGAGTGACACGTATACATTGTGACTGTGACCACACACATCTCCACAGTTAACTCTTGCAGCATTACATCTTTTCCGGCAATAAGCTGGAGCTGTGTGGGAGTGTGAGAAGTTTAATGGGGAAATAACAGTTTCATTCTGTCATGTCTCTCTCTTCCTCAGACAGGGGGGGAACCCTGTAACTAGCTTCTTGCATGTTTTTCAGTGTGATTACATCATTTGATCACCAGATAAAGAGTAACTGAGGCATTTCCTGACCTTGGCTACAGTCAAGCCCATAAATAATCATACCCCTGGCAAACTTTGACTTAAAGTTACTTTTATTCAACCAGCAAGTTATTTTATGGCAGGAAATGACACAGGTATCTCCTAAAAGATAATACAACAATGTACAAGAGGCATTATTGAGGAAAATTAAAAGTTTCTCAGCTTGTATTTACATTTGTCAGCAGCCGCAGGTCTGCGGTCCTCACTGAGCTCCTATGTCCTACCCATGACTGTCCACAAACCAACTGCAGAGAGCAGCTGTTTATCACCTGTTGAGTTGATTAAAACAGCTGTTCACAATTATTTAGGGTAATTAGGAAGCTTTAGAGCAGCGTGGACTATTTGGAATGGTGTAGAACTTTGGATTTTCCCAGAGACTGTGACAGTTTGCGAAGGGTATGAATAATTTTGGACATGACACTTTTTGCTCCAATGTAAATAATAATCCTCAATAATGCCTCTTGTACATTGTTGTATTATCTTTTGTGATACACCTATGGCATTTCCTGCCATAAAATAACTTGCAGGTTGAATAAAAGTAACTTTAAGTCAGTGATTAATTATGGGCTTGAATGTGTGTTGCTATGTCTGCGGTCAGTCTGATACACTTAGTATTACAAACTCAATGATGCTGTTTACTTTAATATAAGGCTGTGTTACTTTACTGATCCCACCAGAGCTTCAATAATCAACATTACTTACTCTGGTCATTACATTTCCCTTGAGATACAATGCTTTTCTAAGAGCAAAAAAAAAAGAGACAGTCAGTCTGTGAGTGTATGGAGGGCAGTGGGACAGGCCACTGACCTACAAACAACCCCATTGTCACTATGGCTGTGTTCATGGCTGGAGGGAAGCAAGGAGAGGGTTAACAGTGATGTCATTGTTGTCCTAATGGTACTGGACATGCTTTGTCCCAGCAAAAACAGCCAGATCAACAGCTGCCATAAATAATTCACAATTTGCAACTGGAGCCCAGTAAATGGCAGCTTTTTGGAGACAGAGAGAGAGAGAGGAACCAAAAATAAAACTGTGAGACAGAGCAACTGCATAGTCTCCAAACACGTTCTTGTCCATTTTACCAGCATGGCCACCTGCCTTTTCCCCTCCAGTATGTACCTCAGCAATGTAACCACATAAAATCAGAAAACTGTGGAGAGCAGAAAGAGTCACTTTACAAAGAGCTTCAGGATGTGCTGCCATTGCAAATATCCTAAATGTCCTTTTTTGTGATACATTAGAGCTGCATCGCTGCTAAATCGCCTACCTGCAGCCAACCAATTGCTCGTGATCACTGAGACAGCATTAATTACAGTAACAGCCTTAGCAAAGTGACTGACCCGCTAATGATCAGCTGTACACTGCTCCTGCTGCTGAGGCCGAGGGAGGTAAACGGAAGAGACTTTCAGTAAAAATAACAAGACACTCCTTGCCAGATAAATTTCTCTCTTGAATTAATAAAGGTTTCAGAATCTGAATTTCACCAATGAGCGTGTGCGGAATTGCCCCCCTCCAGCCCACAGTTTTGTGTTGCTAACCTCCGTGTATTTTAGGTGTCTTTAGGACATTCCACTCATTTTTAGCCTTTTTGTAAGAGCTCTTGTCCTCCCTGACCTTTGCTGCCTGGCTGTGTTTAAGGCTTGTTCCCTCGATGTTGCAGCTGTGAAGCTGTCCATGTGAAATAAAACCTCTCTCTTCTCTGACCAACCGGAGTGTCCGGGTGAAAAGGGCAGAAGGTTTAGTCACTGTGACCTATGCTCAAACAACTGTTACCTCAGAGTTCCAGGCCTGTCATGATGATCAGGAGCCAGCGATGTCTGCTGCTTCTTTTTATCATCGTACAGCCACAGAGCGTGATAAGTAATTGATAAGTAAGAACAACAATAGGATAATGAAAAAATAGAAACTGAAACAAATACATGCATAAGTAATTAAATGCATTAGTCAGGAATAAATGTTAATAAATAAATAAATAGATAAACAAATCTACATTGATTTATTAGGTGCCTGCCATATAAAAAGAATGGAGCCTCCATTTTAATGGAGGCACCTATTGTTCTCCACCTCTAAACTGGCTTCTTTATTTATTTATTTATTAGGTCATTGTAATGGAGGCACCCACTATTCTCCACCTCTAAACTGGTCTCTTTATAGATTTATTTATAGATTTATATCTTATTCTTCCGTCAATCGGAATGCGGCCCGAACGGGAGAGAGATACCACACAAACTATACATCAAATCGACCGGCTCGGTCCCGGGATGTGTG
>JAUMHF010000021.1:4553508-4728242 GCA_032359275.1 Microctenopoma steveboyesi | reverse complement strand
TCGGGGAGATGGGTCTAAGGTTCAGCGGCGCTAGGTGGCAGGCACCTTCAAAGTTTCCCCAGGAACTTTCTAGTTTCTATTTTTATTTGTCTCTGTAATTATTTATTTATAGCAGTGTTTAATTATTAATGTTTCATATTTATTTGAACCCATTCTTTTATTTAATTTCAAACATCATCATTTATTTTAGCAGTTTTTTACTAATTATGGCTTTAAAAAGTCCTTTTTTTATTAACAACAGAGTAATTTAACTAACAGCCCCAAACAAAAACAACTGGATGATCTGGAAAAGCCGTTTTCTGTCCTGACCTTCTTCTCTGTCACACGAGACTCACATTTTCTCTTTGCACGAAACGATGGGCTAATGACCTCCTTGCACGAAACGATGGGCTAATGGCAGCCTGTAGGCGACACCAAGCCCTGCTGTCTCTTCATTTAGCCCGGAGATTAATGTCTTGCCTCTGTTGTTGGTGCAGTTGTGTTATTTTACATATGCAGTCAAACTGAAGACAGCAAAGCGCCGGCTGAACAGTAACGACTCATCAGCATCTAATGTAGCTCTATGTAACACTTTATAGGCTGAGCATGCCCCACCACTACCCGATTTCTTTTAACTGGCATCATGTCTGAGAAGTGCAGGCCAGTCTCGTTCCCTTACATCTCTGCTTTTGTCTGGCTCTGAATGGCCCCTTTCTCTGCCTGCCCCCTGAGCAGAGGATCTGGGTTTGTCTTTATGTGGGAAGGCAGAGTGGCATGCAGACATGTCCAGTCCACTTTGTCTGTACCGACTGTAGTTTTCTGTCTGTTCCAGTGATTTTGCTTGTCTATCTGGTCCTCAGCCCTGATCTATGACCTTTCTTTCCTCAAATCCCAAAGCAGTCAGAGGAAGGGCAAGAAAGAGGGAAAAAAGAAAGATAAAGACAGACAGAAACAGGGGACAGAAAGCTGGACAGTGAAAGGGTTTAATAGAAAGATAAACAGAAAAGGAGAACACCGGGTCAGGTTCAAGCCTCCTGGTTGTTTACTGTCTCTCTCCGTCCTGCCATTTGAGCAGCTACAGACTTTCCACATATGGTTGTGAAGGAGCCATGAAAGAGGATAGAGGGTTTTCCCATGAGAGTGGTTGTGCTAATCAGAGGTCACGGGGGTCGTCTGCAGACAGAGATGTTGATCAAAGTGAGTCAGTGAAAAAAGGAACTGGATAGGAAAGCAGATCAATGGGAAGATATGCATCTGTAGCTAACCTTCAGCTCGCCACAGGCTCACCCTTTAAGTAGAAACAATCAATGCTGTGATCAATCAGGCTTTAACCGAGTGAGAAAAACCTCAGCATAAGCACTTAACTTAAACCTGTAGTCTGTAATGAAGAGCACAATTCTAACACATTTAACTTGCTTTTGTTTTCTGAAAAGAAGGGCGGTCATCCGGGCGAACTCAGTGTTTTGTCTTTTCATTCAAACACAAACAAAAATTGACTGATTGTCACTGACATGGTGCTTTGTCAGTGCTCCTCCCCGTGTGATTCTGATTGTATAACACTATGGAGAGCGAAGACGCCCCAAACTAGACATTTACACAAAGACAAAAGAAACAAAATATAGAAAAATGACTGACACTGTCCAATGCTCTGTTGAATTCCTTTGTTGCATAACCAAAAGCATGTTCGGCAGGGGACTTGTAGTGGCACCTGCTTTGTGTTTTTGATAAAAAGCAAGAATGTCATCAGATTTGGCTGTGAGCTTCTGCATTTGTATGTTTTCATTTGATGCAGAATAACATAAACTCTAAGCGGGTTCTGTCTACATCCACATACTGTGCACCCGTGAGTGCTGTCAGTCCATCCAGTCCTGGGGTATGAATTGTCCTCTTTCGCGTTGTTGCCTCCAAAGCTGCCTATTTGATCCCAGAGCCAGTGAGGTCTCTGCACCCAGGAGGTAGGCTGTCAAACAGAGCAACGCAGAGCTGCTGTCAGGCTTTTGGAGAATATTCCTTTCCTTGATAGAGTAAACATTCTTCTAATTCTCCATCACATAGAGGTGCATTTATAGAGCTGCAGTGACCACTGCACTCAACACAGGCTAGGTTAATCTTCCCAGTTTAGACATGTCCTGCAAGCCTCATCCAATTACCCCAATCCCTGCCTGCAGTTCATAATAGCTTCTGAAGTCATTGCTCCAAACCTATGGTCAATGGAGAAATCAGAAAAGAAATGCGCTGCAGCATTAGTCGCTGCAAACGTACAGCAAATGCTGAAAAATGCTAATATTTATAATGTTTTAGTTATGCCTTCTTGGAGCTTTGCACACACAACAGTCACACTCTGTGTCTATATGGTTTAATGGACAAGGAACCCCTAAACCTTAAAATAAAAATGTAAATAATCAACCAACCAACAAACAAAAGGGAGGCACTCTGACAAACACAGGAAACAAGGGGAACCAGCTTGGCTCTATCCACCAGCCAGCACCTCTAACACTCAGTAATTAACACGTTGAACCTAATTCATTTGTGCACAGAATAAAGCATATTAAGAACAGTGTGAACTAACATGTTGATATGCAGATTCTGTTACTACACCAGGCCAACTGTTTCCAGTCGTTGTGCTAAGCTAAGCTAGGAGACTGCTGGATCTAGCTACATACAGTACATGGCCTTTAATGACGTGTTGTGTTATTAAATGTGTTGACTAACTCTGCAGTAGTGTCTCTAAATGTTTCAGTTATTTAGTTGTATTTATAAGCATAGGAAGTACAGTCTCAGTTTACAGCCTTTACTGATACCACTGTTGAGAATCTCATGTCGGAGCTGATTCCAAAAGTAGGCACACTATGAGACATGTTGCTTATGGCTCAATGTCTCCCCCTTCTGGCAACAGTGTTTGAACCGTGTGAGTGTTTTACTGTGCAGTTGTAAAACTCCCCATAATATTTAACCCCAAAGAACTTCACTGGCTCAGAGTGGACGATCTAGACTGTGAAACCTCCTTGTGTGTATTCTCTGGCCTCAACACTCCAGGTATAGAAAATGAAATTTGACTGGGGTGAATGCTAACTTTGGGTCCTGCTGTTGTCCCAGCTGAGACTGAGCATGGCCAGATGCTTCCAGATGTGGATGCAGGACAGCAGCTCAAGCTCAGAGAAAGACAGCGTTTTTTCGAGGAGGTCTTCCAGCATGATGTGGATGTCTATCTGTCGTCGGCTCACCTTTGTATCAGAGACTACAAGAGACGTGAGTTGTACTTGTGATTGTTGTACTAGCGCTAACATGCACATGCGTATACAGAATTTCATATCTTTCTGTCTTCTTGTAGCCCCAATTGGCAGCATCTCGTCTATGGAGGTGAACGTGGACTTGCTGGACCAGATGGAGTTGATTGACATCTCTGATCAGGAGGCTTTGGATGTCTTCTTCAGCTCTGGAGGAGAGGAAGGAATGCTGACATCCCCACTTCCAGGTATACAATCTAGAGGTAGAACAAATATCACAAAGAATTAACAGCAACAATACAGCCCTAACAATATTCATCATCTGACTCACAGACCAAGGAAACAACAACAATAAAGAAGTCATCAGCAACGGACTCTTTCGACACGTCCTTGAGGGTCTGGAAGCCAAGTCCCGCATGTCCTCCACATCTTCTTACTCCTCATTTGACAGCCAGACCACCTGTGCCAACAGAGGAGACACCCCTGTAGTCGGGTTGGATGAAGAAGAATAATAGTTGACACCTCACCTGGGGGTCAAAGACTTTGGTATGGGAACCATTGAAGGAAGCCTCTCCACTATGACCGTCTTCCACTGTCTTATGACTGCTCAGTGTTAGGTTGTAGATGTTCTGTTCTGTACATTGTGGAGATGGAAGTCACAAACTGAAAATGTGAAGATTTCTCATTAATTCTTACCTGTTCTGGCACGTTTTAAAGGATTTGTTACCCTGAATTTGACCTCACAGCACTTGTAATGAATAACTTTTGTACAACATTTCCATTAACATCAAAAAAAGTAATGCAATGACTAAAAAAATGATATAAAAGATGTTTTTTGAATTTTAAATGGTAAAAGAAGGGTTCTGGATATTAATAAATAAAAATATTGTTTCGGAATGTAAGACATTGTCCCCAGCATTGCAAAAACTCTGTTTTTTGTAAACAAATCCCCAAATTGTCATGATAATAAAGTAAAATTAAAACTGTATTCTTAAAGTATGTTGCTAAAAATCAACAGACATGTTCTTGGTTTATTTGCTTCACTGCTTCCAGACAGCAATTTAAAAAGGTTGCTTCAGGGGACGTGTGAGGCCTCCACAGCCAGAACCTGTAGTTCAGCTTCATAAAAAACGTTGAAACAAGTCAAGTATGCAGAATGCAGAATGCTGAGATCACTGTGGATCGGTGTACGACAGCATTTCTAAAAGCCTGATTACTGTTTAGTGCTTAAGAGAAGCTCCTAAGCAAACAGAGACATACTGTAGGTTTGAGATTTATATGTTGAATAAAGACACGCACTCACACCAACATACCCTGTTGTGTCCTTCTAAAGTCCTAAAGCTCCACAGCCCCTAAACCTAATTTTCATCCTTAAAACAAAGTCTGACCTATCAAACAGCCCTTTGATGCTGTTTGAATTAGAGAGAACCCTGGCCAACACTTTCTCAGTTTTCCCCAAATCTCCACTGGTAAAAAAAACCTCAAACCAGGTCTCTTGTACAGTACAGCCAAACAAGCTCACACACATAGTAATGTGCGTTACGTGTGGGAGTGTAAAAGAGAGGAGGGCAGGGTCTCATCTACTTTTGCCATCAGAAAAGTCAGTTCTCGAACACTTGAAGTTGGGTTTTCTGAACAGACACCATGCTCTTGGTCATCCTCTTGGTAGGTAACAACAATAACTCCAAATATTTATTTTTATTCTTTTTATTAATTTTAAATTAATGCTGCTACTGTTTTGATTCAAGCCAGCATTACCTAAATATTTTTGTTGTTTAAGAAAAGACAGCATGAATTAATGTGAGGTCAACCACTCGTCAACCACTATTATTTCATTTGACACTCTGCTGGTCTAAGTTCAAGTTCTAAGTTCAAGAGCCCGTTTGGTTGGTGTTTTCATTTAGAGCAGTATCTTCCCAAAGTAAAATCAGTGAAATAAGTGGTGTAAAACTGATCCCTTTAATACATGTTATTTCTGATACTGTTATTTCTGCATAAATGCCTGTGCAGACTTCAAAAGAACTGGTTCACCAACCCTGCAGCTCAATGCTCCTGTAGAAGTTCAAGGACACATTGTAATGTTTATGTTTCCTTATAGGTCGACATTTACCACAGTCTATATATATATAAGCAATGAATTTAATGTATAGACAAAAGAGTATTAGGTATAAAAGAATAGACATTTTGATACTGCAGCTGGAGATTATGCATCGGTTTACGCTTCATGGGAACTGGTTTACCCGCTCTGCAGCACGACTAGTCATAAACGAGGGGTAGAGGTTAGTCAATCCTTCTTTGAATACTATGACTTGAAAAGACTCTTCAGGTTTTGTTTGTCTTTCAGGTTTACTATTTGTCAAGTGCAACATGCTCCGAGTTGTTGAGTCGTCACAAGCGCTCATGGATAATTGACTCCTTCACGATTGAGGAGGGGCATCCGGGGCCGTTCCCGTATGCGCTGGGCAATGTGAGAAAACTACTAAGTAAAGAAACTGGTGTGAAATCGAACATAGTTTCAAATTAACAGTTTCAACACTACAACACTACAAAAATAAACTATGAGAATCTGCTTCTTTATTGTAGATAAATATTGAGCGGAAATATCTGGTACACTTTGATATCTATGGTGATGGAGTGGATAAGGATCCAAAGGGAGTCATTTCCATTGATCAAGCAGGAACTTTGTTTGTCCACAAGCCTGTGGACTATGAGGCAAAGAAAATGCTAAAGGTTAGACTCAACACACTCTGCAAAGCAACACCCTCTCTGCACTGCTGTAAGTGACTTATTACATTTGCACACTAAACATGCGGAAAAGTGCTCAAACGGATTGCTTTACCTAATCGTATAACTGAGGAATTAGTTCTGGTTTCAGATAACAATCACCACATCCTGTTCAATGACATTTTTATATGACTAACTTTGAGTCATATATTTTGCCCCACAGCTGATTTTTGAGGTGAGAAAGACCGATTACATGATTG
Source organism: Microctenopoma steveboyesi (assembly GCA_032359275.1). NCBI lineage: Eukaryota > Metazoa > Chordata > Actinopteri > Anabantiformes > Anabantidae > Microctenopoma > Microctenopoma steveboyesi. Next base: position 4,722,052 of record JAUMHF010000021.1, on the reverse strand, counting down.
ACACTAAATTAGGAGTTGAGATTCATATTCGGGACATCAATGACAACCCACCACGCTTTCCCAAGAGTCTGTATGAAATCAGCATTAGTGAGGAAAGCACACAAGGTAAATGACATATTGAACGATTAGTTAGTTTAAATAATATCAACCTTCCCTCATTTCTTCCGCATTTGCCGCCAGGCTCTGATCTCCTGAGAGTTTTGGCCTATGACAGAGACCAGAGAGGGACACCAAACTCCACCTTCCACTATGAAATCAAACATGTGTCTCCAAACCCTGCAGACACTGAATTCTACATTAATGAGTCTGGAGTCATTTCATTCAAAGGATGTCTGGATCATGAGGCAAGATGTTTTCATGTCATTTTATTTTAGACAGTTTAAAACATTATGTGTAATGTAAACAAAAATTTTATGTATATATTTGTTTTGAGTGGTGTTTGAGTATATATCATTCATGGCCTAACGTTAGCTGCAGGGTGAAGTTATGGATTTATATACTGTATATACTAATATATAATTGTAAGCACACCATTGATTTCAATGTTACACATGTACTAAGGTGGCTGAAATGTTTCAAATACTGGTGGAAGCCAAAGACCACGGTGAAGTAGTTCGCCTGTCCAGTTCTACAAATGTTGTCATTCACGTCCAGGACGGAAACAACCACCTCCCAACCATTACTGGACAAACTGTAAGCAAGGCCCTTTTTTTGTGACACTTAAGGGCACATTTATTAACATGAACTAACAGGTAAGTAAGGTTAACTAATGCATCTACTAATCATTTACTAATGGCATTTATATTAAATAAGGCCTAAGTATCAGTTCACAAATGTCTCTTGTTGAAAAGTATTTAGGCTTACATGCTAATTCAGGTGTTATTTAATATTATCAAATGATTGATAAATATGTTAATATACATATCATGTTTATAACAGTGTGTTATGAATGCTTATACACACACACACCTCTCCATTTAGACATTAATTCCTTAACAGTTTAAAAAACCCAGTTGTGCATAATAAGTCCTACTTAACTATAAATAACACATAGTAAGGCTCTTTTTGTCCCTTATAGTAAAGTGTTACCCTAATTTTAATTAGTTTGTCCCTTCTCTCATAAAGCTAAACCTTGATTAGGCCAAAATTCAACTTTGTGTTTCCTTGTTATGTCGAAAACAATTTTCAGCATACAGGTACATGTTGACAGTTCAGATGGACAAGCTTGATTCTGGCATTATATAATATTATTTGTAGATTTCAGCATTTTTCTATTTTTTTTTTATCTGAACCTTGGATTTGTACATTAGGGAACTGGTAAAGTCAAGGAGGGTGAGATTGGGTCCTCTCCTCTACGTTTGCATGTGACAGACAAAGACACCCGAAACAGCCCCGCGTGGAGAGCTAGATACACCCTACAGGGTGATGAAGAAGGACACTTTAGGATTGAAACAGATCCAGACACCAATGATGGCATCCTGACCGTAGTAAAGGTAAGTGCTGTTTGGGTGCATTCTTTACATTGCATTGACACCCACCTCTAGTCTGACATGTAATTACAACATGTCTGTTTGTTATTGCTGCTGCTCCAATTTGGAAAGTATTTTTAGGTTTCATGTTAAGGCAGAGTTAGATTATGTTACACAGATAATAAACAGACCATTTGACCTAATCACTGCTTAATTTCAGCCTTTAGACTTTGAGGTGAGAGCACAACAGGAGCTGTCCATCTCAGTGGAAAATGAGGCGCCGTATTTCTCTTGCAAGGTGAAGAAGAGGACATCCTCAGGACTCTGGACTGTCAACACCAGTAAAAATAATGATTCTCATGCAGGTCAGCATCACTCTGTAAAAGTCATCATTGAGGTAGGGGATACCAATGACCCTCCAATGTTCAGTGTGACTGTCAAGGAGACTGCATTGAAGGAGAACTCCCCCATTGGAACCTGGGTGGAGAGAGTTACAGCCGTGGATCCTGACACCAGTAACACCAGAACGTTTATGTAAGTGGCAGGTTTATTTTGACATGCCTGAGCGTTAATCTGAGGCCTGCAAAGCAAACTGTGTTTGTCTCCAGGTACATGGTTGGACACGATCCAGCTGGTTGGGTGACGGTGGATCCCCACACAGGCGATATCACAACAGTCAAATTACCTGACAGAGAATCTCGTCATGTTGTTAACGGTGTCTACAACATCTTGCTGTACGCAGTGGATGATGGTAAAATTCAAAAGCTTGCTGATTACATGGACTCGCACCCTAATATTAGAGAGGGTTTTATTCAACTATTTATCTTTGCCAGATGACCCACCATTAACAGGCACTTCAACTCTCCAAATCCATGTGACTGATCAGAATGACAATGTGCCACACCTGACAATTGACTACTTGGATGTATGCATGGCGGACAGCCTCACCAACATCACCGCCTTTGACCTAGATGAAAATCCCTTTGGAGGGCCTTTCACATTTGAACTGCTGGGAGATGAGGTCAAAAGTAAATGGAAACTGAATCCCTCATATGGTACAGAAACCCATGCTATGTAGGAAGTATCCCAGAAACAAACATTAAATAAATAAGTCAAATATTGTGATTACATTTTGTGTCTCGTAGGTTACACAGCTGGTCTGGTGAAGCAACCTGGAATCTACCCTGGCCCATACACAATCAATCTCAAGATTTCAGACATGCAAGGAGAGTTTGGCGTATATAACCTCAGTCTGACCGTTTGCAACTGCCCTGAGTCGCACACCTGCCGAACCCAGAAAAACACAGCGTCCAAAATGGCCTTTGGTGCTGTAGGCATAGTGTTTGCATCCTTGATTTTACTGCTGTGTAAGAAACATACTCACTGCCTTTAGCCAGTGACATGGCATATTCTGGTACCGTTACAAATCTCATAACTCACTACAAGTTGTCTCTGTCCCACTGACAGTTCTACTGTCGATGGCAGTTGTCATCTCTGGAAAAAAAGACTTCACCATTTTGCCCGTTGGCGAACTCTCCGTAGAAACCCTTCTCGCATCAAACATCGAGAAACCAGGAACAGACTGCGAGGTCACTGCTCGCATGTTTGACAAAAAAATGACAATAACATTTTCCATGCAATAGTCGGTGACTGTTTTTTCCCCTTACAAGGTACCCGACTGTGTCCTAAAGCCACCGAAAGCGTCGACTGAGAAGTACCAAGATTCACATGTGTGGCAAAGTTTCAACAACGCAATGCAACAAACATTCTCAAAAAAGGTGGGAAGTGATGAAATGTTGATAAATCTCACTGGTTTAAGTGCAAAACCTTAAATCTTTGGATTTTTTTGTTCCCACACATTCGGTTACTGATTCCAAGTAGTAACAAGTCTATTAGAAACAGTTTTCTTAAATCAACTAATGAGTCCGTCTTTTCCACCAGGATATGCAGCAAAGCTTAATATATGAAAACTACGGGGATTATAGACAAGAAAATGTTTGCCATCAGTTTAATGACAATTGGAACCAGGAGACCATCCACTCGCTAATGGTAAGTGACAGTTTTCTTTTTGCTCTCCTCCGCTTTGATCACTTTCCAAGCCAAGTTCTCGAGTAGGTGACGGCTACCAACAAAACGGCCGGACAGCAACTGTGGTTACTAGTTCTTAACTTTGACACAATGGCTGAAATCTTTCTGTAAGCGTTTGTGTTGTGTACAGGAGGAGGACATGAGTACAATTAATGTCCTCTACAAAAGAGATGCAAGCTACGTGACGGATGCAGCTCTTCTAGCCCTGCTTGATTGGGTTGGTATCACAACAAACTAGTGCTTGGCTTATGCACATACCAGTCTTTAGCAGTAAAAAAAGCGTTTACTTGACCACAATCTTTTTTGTGCAGAGGCTCTCTTCTCTAAATGAGACAGAGGGTGATCTGGACTATCAGCCCCACCTTTATGCAGAAGAGGGGGACCTTGACGACCACTTAGGGCTGGAGGACATAACTATTCCTGAGGATGGCGAGTCGTTCCAGACAGCACTGAAAGACTTGGGCTCCAAGTTCAACCAACTGGCTTTGATTTGCAAGCCTGCATTTACAGAAATTTGAACACATTCTCTTTTAAACGATGAGTTATGCGAGTAGGGGGTTAAAGGAGCATTAAAACTATGGGGGGAGTTGACATGGTAACTGAAAAAACAAACGTGTAGTTCAAGTTTCTCCTTCTCAATGACAATTTACAGTACGAGCCAGTCTTTTACATGTTATTTAATAGCAACTGTGACACATTTCTGCGCAGTTTACATTTTACAAGTACGGAGAAAATAAACAAGCCTCGTTTGTCAACTGAACTTTTGGGTAGTTCGCAAAGAGTAGTTTGAAGATAACAGTCAAGGAGACAAGATATTTAGGAAAGAAAATAAATTGCATGCCTACTGGTCTGTACAGATGGCATTCCATGTTGCATGCTTCCAAAGACCACCAATTAATACACTGGCTTTAGTGCACAGCTACTGGATTAAAAATAAATTGCTCTCCCATTTCACATAGTACAACATTACCTCATACAATTAACAAAAAATAAATAAAGCTTCAAGAAAAAGCAGGAAAGGGAGCTACTTTCAATAAGTAGAAATCTACAATATTTACAGATATGTTAACAAAAACAAAACAAAAACTGTCACACCCTGCCACTACCCATTTTTGGGAGTGGCCGCTGCTCCACAGAGGTCTGCCCTCGTTGTCCTCGCCCCCTGAATCCTCGGCCTCTCAGGAAGCGGCCAGGCACGCCAAATGTTTCCATGTTCAACTTTTTCTCCTCTGCCCAGGTTCTCCTGAGGATTAGCACAACGTGAATTTACTGCATCTTTTCACTTTTACAATGCCATTGGGTTACAAGGTTATATTAAAATGGTTTGAGGGTCAGAATCAAGTGAGAAATTGGCAGAAAGTTTTTTTTAAGCACATAATATTCTATATATTAACCTGACAGATCCAGATAAACATTTAAACAATTTCCTTTAGTAAAAATCAAGAATTACTCAAAACAATGGTCACCATGAAGGCATCTCATTTCAACCAACATAATTAGTTTTTACGTGACATGCGTACATTTGCAGATTCAGGGCAGCACTAGGTTTCCCTTTTAGCAGTATTTTATGCCAACCTCACGCTGAAATTGTGAACTTTCTCATTCATCTTTTTACCTCAAGCCTAAATGTGTTCACTGTCTCGTTCCTCGCCATTTCAGAGAGAACATTTGGCTTCCTCAGCTGATGTGTGTAGGTATGGAAGTGATTGTAGCACAGTTTTTAATCTGGAAAGGTTGTTACTAGTGTGCAGATTATTCCATATGCCACAACAAGACATTTTATCCATTAATGGCAATTTTATTTGTATGCATTTCTATAAATGTGGGGTTTCACTGTTTTTTGGCGATTGTAAGACTGAGGTTTGCAAGGAGTCTTGTGGTATTTTCAAAAAGGCAGCACGGGTTTGTTGGATTACCTTTAACACATCTGTTTGCGTTAGGTTGATTGACACATATTGTTAGTTAAAGGCTAAAGAAACGGCCCCACCTCTCAAGCTGACATGTAAGCTTGACAGAAACAAGAGCATTCCTACAGATGTGGGTGTGGGACCTTATGTTTCTTTTTTACAAGAGGTTACACAAACACAAAATGAGTATATTGCAGAGCATGACAAACCCCTGAGGTATCACAAACTAAGCAAAGGTTGCATAATCACCTGGGCTTAAGGTCTGAAGAGATGTTGTCATAAAAACATTTTGCTTTGTCATAGAACTTATCTCCAAGACTTTCCTCCTCCTGTGTACCCAGGCTGTCATGTCCCTCCTCAGAATCCAAATTCTCAACTAAAGCAGTTCACAAAAAAAGAAGGCACATGCACAGGTTGTTATATATTGTGTCAGCCTAAACTGAACATGATTTTTTTTGAAATAAACATACCTTCAACCTCCTTTGTAAGGTCATCTTTAAACTGAGCATTTGCAGATTCAAAGTCAAAATCCGACTCAAACTGCAGAGTTGTGGCCTTTGATTTTTGCACAATAAGTTGACCTCTGCTTCGGTTCCTGGACCGGCGACTGCCTGTATTCGAGTGCCAGAAAAAAAAAAAGTTTAAATTGTGATTCATTACTTATGGTCAACCGAGAAATTTAGCACAAGTCTAGTTTATCGTCAAGCTGCAGTTACAGTGAAGCATAAACACTTCTCTTCTGTCTACCATAGAGAGCGCAACATGCAATTTTCAATTTGATACCTTGTTTTTGCCTTTGCTTCTGGTTATCGTTACTTTGGTTCTGATTCTTGGCTGTATTGGTCTGAGATGAAACCCGGCCTAAACAAACATATTAAAGAATGTGAATGTTTATTTATATTCTTTAAAAATTATTGATTTTGACGAAGCAAGCCTGCATACTGGTGGGTAGATTCTCCTTCTGGAGTTGAGCCCCATCTCGGCCAGAGCGCTGGACTGGACGAACAGGCTGTCTTTGCTGTGGCTGGGGTGAGGTCTTCCCCCTTTTCTGAGCAGCACTAGATAATGGCACAGTCTGGACAGCCTGTTCGACCATGGGTGCTCTTCTGACTGGGATGCCATGGAGTCCTAAATACAAAAAAGAGGTGATAAAAAAAACAATGTGGGGCTTGACTAATGGCAGATACAAGTGAAAGATAGTGACAGACATGATTGTATTGTAAACAGTACCGAGGCCTAATGCTGCATTGTACTGCTGGTTGAGTAAAGAATTGGCAGCCAGCTGGTTGTAGGTGGGCATAATATCTCTGTATGGGCTCCACCGTGGGTGATAGGAAGCACAGGAGCTGCCAAGGGATGACTAAAAACCACACATAGTAAGACACTTGATACATGAAACATCAACATAAATTACTTCTAAAAGCAAACTCACTGTGCCACACACCTGTACAATAGCAGGGTCACGAGGCAGTCCATGGTGAGGTTTTGGTGTTTCAGACACAGTGATATCTTTGATGTCACTTCCCCGGAAAATTATGTATTCATAAATTTCATCTTTAGGTGGCACAGGCCTTTCTGTGCGCCGGTCCTCTGTCCCAAGAGATTTAACTGGCAGAAAACAAAAGTTCATTGTGGGAAAAAGTTAATATTGATCGATCTCCAGCATTTTTACAACTTAATAAAAAAGAAGAATTGCCAAAAAGATGTAAAAAAGAACCTACGCGTAGGCCACATTTCCAACCTTACCTTTGGCTAAAGCGACCGTGGACCTGTCTGTGTCTACAGCGGACAATATTCCCTCATAACGAATCTGTGCCTTAGATATCAAACTTATTTTGCTGCCGATGTAAGGTGTGCCTCCTCCAGCACTCATGTTTGTAGGAAATGGGATTTTCAGCCGAAAAGTTGCGTTTGAATCGCAGAGCACTGAATCGCGGCACACACCAATTACCAACTAATTAACGGCGCTCGCAACTAGTGGACACCTGTGTGTTTTATAGTGTGGGCTGCCTCGCCTCGCGCTCCTGCACCACGTGTGTGTCGCACGTGTGCACTGTGGATGAAACGTTTTTTCGGGAAACTGGCAACCACAATGTTGTAGCAAACTCGGGAGACTGTGAGCGCTTCACTTAAGATTTACCTGTTCTTGGCATTTAGGCACCAATACTGATCCTGTAGTCCACAGAGCGCAAGTCTATGCAAAACCAAATGAATGATAAACTCCATCACCAAGATCAAGACCAAGATCCTACTGATATGCAAATAAGGAAATTACAGTCAAAAGGCATTTTTAATTGTAGACTGTATCACAATTTTAATTTCACTTACTTTTTCAGATGATTAACCTAGTAGTAGACTGCAACAAATTAATTTGCTATTTTCCCTATTTAATTTTAGCTATAGGTAAAAATGTATACCTTATAATAACTGTTTACAACTGTATTTGCACTAATATTTTTATTTTAATATACTAGCTGTGCTTACACATGCTATAGTTAAACTAACAGTCTGTAACTTCTAAATAAAAGACGTTTTTATTTGCAATTATGTTATAATATTATCCAGATGCTACTGCATACAAGTTATCCGTGTATAGAGCTATTATCAGTGCTCCCAGTAACATGTATAGGCAAATTAATACATCTCATTAGCTACATTCGCAATTATATTTCAAAACACAAGTAAGTAATGTGCGTATGTACATTTTTTGCATTGTGCATTATCTACAATCGGCGCTTGTGGGAGTTCAACCACACTAAATCCCATGACTGGCTGACAGCACAGTATTTCCTCTCTAAACGGAGGGTGGGGCGCCCTCAAACGCCTCTTTACAACGGCAACTTCTCTCGATGGCCAAAACACTGCAGCCATCTTGCACGGCGCAACGACAGCGATTAAACTCTGAAATTTGGTTTCTTAATTTGTAGTAAACCACGGTTTTATTCCTTAAAAAGTAGCGCTGTGCGACTGCGAGACGGAAAAGCTGTCGCGACGGAACAAATTCGCCGGCGACGTGACAACATTTAATGAAACTGTTTCGCCTCCGATACGACGTCGCTCGGTCTCGTGCGTCCCCTGGAATGACAGCTGAAGCCATTGGTTCCGCCTTTAAGAATGTGGAACAGCCAATCGCTGCTCGCCGAAATCCCTGCTCGGAGACGTTTGGCTCGTGTGCGCACGCGCACGTCAGTTGGTAAGTACCTCACTTCTCAGAAGCTCGCAGGAGTGTGAAGATGGCGGTTGTTCCCGGTTCGCTGGATGAGCTGTTTTTACACACAGAGGTGAATAAAGCGGTAGTTTCTCATCCCGTCCGATCTGTAGAGTCACAACTGTTGGTCCTGTCTCACAACAACCATTGGGCTAGGCACGAGACAGCCGGTAATTACATTGTTATAGTTCCGGGACAAGGGGGTAGCGCGAGCTAATGTCCAGCTGGGACTTGGTCAAGACGATTGCTAAAGCAGGTACGCTGTAATTACTAATGTTCTTTTCCTCTTTGTCTCCGTATATACACAAGAAGCAAGCACTGGAGCTGACAGAGAGAAACTCTAGATGTGTCAGAGAATTGTCCCATCACTGTGAAGATTGTTTGCGTTCTTCTCAAACAAGTTGAAGCGCCCGGGGTGCATAGCGAAGACCCCATGGTTCCGCTGTGAACTGCCAGCACGGACTCCGCTACGGGCGAAACACTTGTTGCTAGTGGCGATGTAACTTCTATACCTAACCATCGGGAGAAAGTTGGCTCATACTCAATGCAGACTTTCAATGGGAGCCAAGCTATGAACTGTCACAATTCAGGAAGCGCTGCCCCTCTTGGGACAACGGTAACAAGTGGCGCTGGTGACAGTGTCGCTCCCGCAGAATCTGTCGCGGCTGGCAACAGCGGACCGGTGTTGTCGAACGGGTTGGCCACTGCGATAATGCCCCCTTCGTCCAACGGTGTGATTCAGACGCCCCTCGTGAACTCACAGACCGTTGTCGCTGCAGCTGCGCCTGGGAGCCAGGCGACAGGACCCACAGTGACACTCGTCAGGCCGCCTATGCAAACCCCGGGGTCGGGTGTAACGTCGAATGGGAACAATAGTGCTAGCCCTGTTGTAGTTGCCAGTAAACCTGGTCAGCCAGTTGTGGGCATACAAACTCCCCTTGTAAACAATGGTCCGCCGTCCAGTTCGGCGTCTGCCTGCGCAGGATCGCACGTTATCAAGGCAGAGCTACCTACAACCATAATACAGTCACCGACGCAGCCGGCGGCCGCTCCGCGGACCCCGGTGACGGTAGCCGCTGGTCCAGGCGGGATCCGAGCCCTGGCTCCTCAGATGTTGGCACCAAGGCTCCCCCAGTCCTCCCCAGGACAGCCAAGTGTACATAACATCCAGCTTCCTCCGGGTGAGTCAAATCAAACCTTTTTCAACCGTTTGTGAACAGACGACAAAACTTCACATGACTTCAGTCCATGGTTTTATAAAATGATCATTATTGAAAAGTTATCATTTACACTGACCAAACATTACAAGCAAACACTGAACTATTATAGTACAGAGTAGAGTAGATTCACTGTGATTACCACACCTTGACAATACAGTGACATGATATGATAGAACAGAGTTGATGCTTCTTCTCCTAACAGGTTATATAAAACAGTGTCACTATGTTTAATTCACTTTGGACAGTATAACTATATTCAGACTGATGGACTAAATACATTTTGTGACATGTTTCAGGGATGGTGCTTGTACGCAGTGAGAGTGGTCAGCTTCTGATGTTTCCACAGCAGGCTCTGGCTCAGGTGCAGGCCCAGGCCCAGGCCCAGGCCCAGGCCCAGGCCCAGGCCCAGGCCCAGGCCCAGGCACAGGCACAGGCCCAAGCACAGGCACAGGCACAGGGAACCATAGCACCACGCAGTGCCACACCAACAAATGTGCCTCCTGGCCAGGTAAGATCACACACAGTCTGCTTAAGAAAAACATTATGGCTCCGTTTAGAACCATGGCCAGTACCACAGAACAAAATCTGATTGTGGTCCAGAAGCTAAAAGTCATCTATGTATACATTTATATGTAATCAATAGGTTCTGTTTGTGGTTTGATGAGAGTGATTGTCACAACGTTGTGTCATACTGTGCACGTCCTCTTAGGCACCAGCAAACACCATCATAAGCAGACAAGTTGCTCCCAGCACCACCACCCTTCACAGACCTCCTATCCTTCAGGTGAGCCCGTCTGCTGCTGTCAGAACATTTCTAACAATGGTCATTTGGCTTGTTGTACATTATTTTAGACTTTCTCACTCACTGTTTCATGTCTAGAACATTTTGTCTCCAAGCGCTCTGACCACAGAATGTAAACATATCTGATTTCCAGTTTGAGCTTGCTCAAAGCTAATGTTTATAAAGACTGATACAAAGTGTCTCATTCACTATTTCAAATTGGGTCATCAAGATTATATTCTAATCCATAAAGTTATCAGTGTTAACGTTACCTCAGAGTGATCTTATAAGTACATCCTTAAAGGGAAAGTAAAGTAATGGGCAACCAAGGTTCATTATTGCATTTGGGGCAAAGGCTGGCCTGTTTGGTCCAAACTACGGTAACTTAAATTGCTTAAGAAGTTACTGCTGGTTCTGAAAGAAAGCTGTCAGAATACACAGTGCATCAAAGTTTGTTGCATATGGGGCTGCATAGCTGTAGGTCAATCCGGGTGCCCATGTTGACCTGTGGGCAATGGGCAAGTGAGCGTCAGAACAGCAATGGAAGAAGGTGGCCTGGTCTGCTTGTTTCTTCTTACGATACCCAATTCTGTTGTTGTGGACTTGAGAGACTTAACAATGTAGATCCTGTAACCTTTCTATAACCTAAATAACATTTTTGGTGGTGATATCTTTATCCCCAGAGCACAGTTGGAGCTGCAGTACCAGGAATGATGCCCAGAACTGTCACTCAAACAGCTGGGACCACAGTTACCTCAGTAACAGTGAGCAAGGTTCGTAGTGTTGAGCCTAGAGGATTAGGTAGGGTACTGGGTGCATGTATTGTAACTGAATATCAATGTTGCGTTTCTGGCAGGAGACAATGGAGAATGTGAAGAAATGTAAGAACTTCCTGTCTACGTTGATAAAGCTAGCGTCTGATGGGAAGCAGTCAACAGAGACTGCAGCCAGTGTGAGACAGCTGGTCAAGGACCTGCTGGTGAGTGAGGCGCACACAGATAACGAGACACGGCATTTTCCATATTGTTTGCACTTTTGTGAAGGTCTTTGACAGTTGAGACAAATATTCCCGTCCTAGGAGGGAAAAGTGGAAGCTGAGGAATTCACTAGCAGACTTTACAAAGAGCTGAACTCTTCACCCCAACCTTACCTTGTGCCTTTCCTCAAGGTAAGAATGCCTAAGTTTCAATTTAATTTTCATTCAAGATCAGTAGTAGTAGCAGTGTCATGCTTCCCCCTAATGTTTTCCACCTGTGTGTCTTCTCTAGCGAAGCCTCCCGACCTTGAGGCAGCTCACCCCAGACTCAGCTGCCTTTATCCAGCAGAGCCAGCTCCCCCAGCCAGCCTCAGGTCCAGCGTCCTCCACCTCACCCACCACTGCCACAGTGGTCCTCAGCAGCCCGATGCCTCGCCTCGCTGCTCCGGGCAGCAGGCCACAGCTCCATCCGCACATTAACAAGCCAGGACAGACCGCCTCACTGGTGAACTAACTATTCTGTGTCACAAGTTTCAACCTGAAACACTGAAACTGCTTGCACGAAACCATTGGTAACGTCTCTGATATACATGTGAAACTAGCGAGATGATCTGCATTCAAACCCTTTTATGTTCAGGTTCTCCAGTCTCAGCAGCAGAGAGCAGTTCCCTGGCCTCAGGTAACATTACAGACAACCCCCATCGTGACTGTCAGGAATCAGGCCCCTGGCCGCATCATTGTGGGTCAGCAGCAGGTCCAGCTTAAAGAGCTGCAACCAGGTGAAGTTGTCAATCTATTACCACCCCCCTCTGGGCATGTGTTTATCTGTCTTTTTAGGTTGACAAATGGTATTTATTGATATTTATTTATTCTGCCAGTTCCTGGTAGGTCAGAGGTGTCAGTCGTTTCCAAACAAGTCTCTGCTGCAGCCTTGACTCTAGCTCAAAAGAACAAGTTGAAAGAGGCAGGTGGTACTTTCAAGTAAGTACTAAAATGTCTTTAAGTCACTGCACACAGTTCTGAACATTACCTCAAAGTGCAAAATGTTGTGTACTTTTATTGTATTTATATAGTAAAAGGGTTAAATTATTTTTTGTCTCAACATGCTACAACTTCATATTGTATGGTTTAAAAATTAAATAAATAAGTGGCAATAAACACATATTTGTTGCTACATTACCACTATTTGAGTGATTGCAATTGTCATTCTGCATTTATTGTTACAGAGATGATGATGATATCAATGACGTGGCCTCAATGGCTGGAGTGAACCTGTCTGAGGAAAGTGCTAACATCTTAGCAACCAATTCTGGACTAGTGGGAGCAGTAACACATTCCTGTAAGGATGAGACTTTTCTCTCCTGTACTTTGCTGCAGAGGAGAATGCTGGAGATTGGTGAGGCACTCATAACTTTATTGACTGTACAACCTCTGTTCTACCACTTCTTAAAGGTGCAGTGTCCACCAGTGAGTGAAGGTGGCAGTCCGTGACCATTTCAGTACCCATACCCCACCCCACCCTTCACTCCTCACTACACTAGTGCCTACAGTGGCGGTCTCGGGTTGAAATTTCAACATTAAAATGAGAAATTCTCTCTGGGGATGGAGTCTGTTCTGGGTTAACTGTAGAAACATGATGCTCTTACACGGTGGCCTCTATGAAAGAGCGCCCACTCCCTATGTACATATAAAAGACTGATTCTAAGCTAAAGAAACTGCAGTAATTCTTACTGTTATGTGATTGCACACTAAACAAAACTGCAAATAGACCCCCCCCCCCTAATCGTATACTCCTACTGCACCTTTAAAGCATTAAGTTGTTTTTCTGTGATGTTTGCAGGTAGGAGGTACGGGGTGACAGACCTGGGTGCGGAGGTGGTGAATTATGTCTCCCATGCTACTCAGCAGCGACTTCAGAACCTGCTTGAAAAAGTTTCCCAAGTGGCCCAGCAGAAAAACTTCAGTTTTAAGGTTGTTTACAGCTTCACCATGGGAGAGAGCACTAGTTTGTCCCCCCCGATGGGTTAGATTTAGCTTGAACCAGATTCCTCCAGACAAATAAAACTGGTGTGTCTGCTCTATTGGGATCTAGGTTTTTGCATGGACATAACATCCATTTTAGTTCCTATATCTGCACTGTGGCAGAGACTATTAACTTGTTTTCTTTTTAATCTTAACATATCTTTTAATCTTTTGTCTTTTAGCAGGAGGATGACACCTATGAGCAGACCACTGATGTTCGTTCTCAACTCAAGTTCTTTGAGCAGCTGGATCACTTAGAGAAACAGAGGAAGGAGGAACAGGAGAGAGAGATCCTCCTGAAAGCAGCTAAGGTACAGTGTCAATACACCCTTCTGGCAGAATTTAGGTTGGACATTTGTTGACCTCTCTTCTTGACAGAATTAGTGGAGTTAAATTTGTTGGGTTTGTCTGGGGGGCTTTTTTTTGGACGTAGAACTGACTTGTAAGCATGGTCCATACATTTACTGTACGGTTGAGAGTAGGACTTGAACAATGCCATTCCAAAACCAGCTTTGATGGTCCAAAGGCTAGCTGGTAGTTAGTAGTTTAGGTTATGAGGATAGTAATCCCCCTCTTCATTTTACTGTCCACTCTGAGGAATGCACCAAATCAACCACTGGCAATAAAACAACCTCAAAGCATGCTGCTGCCACCACCATGCTCCCCATGTTTTGGGGGTTGAATGCCTCACCTTTACTCTTCCAGATATACATCTTGTCATTGTGGCCAAATAACTCAATATTTGTTTCATCTCTTCATAAAACATGCGTCTATGTGGTGAGCGGCAAACATGAAGCTAGGGCATCTTTCTTGGACAGCGGCCTTTTAGTCCATTGCATTATAAAACGTATGTGACTCTAAACACTGGCAGTGGTGTTCTGGCAGCACCCACTTCTTGGCACAGCTGTGCCTCAGCTGAGGGTGAGAGAGTAGGTCCTCTGCTACAGGTCACAACAACCTGTATTTATGTACAAATGTTTGAACTGATAATCTTAGAATCAGCTGTTTTGACGTTCCGTTGATTTCAGAATCTGTGTCTGCGTGTTAATGAAATCTTATTGACAAGGTGGCATCACTCTGAAATGATCTTTTCCTCATTATGCAGTCTTTTGTTACACACCAGACACATAATCTACCACAGGAAAACTTCCATACTGAGCCTGCTTTAAGTACTAAATCATGATTGGACGCTCTCAGAGTTTGTGTTGTTGTGCCCACTAGGAAACATAGATGCATCATTCGTCAAAAAACCATATGGCACACCTCTAGGTTTGCAGCAGTACATTAATATTCTTTAAAGTTTGATAAAAGGTTGTCTGTGATATTAATTTGGACTCACCCTCAGGATGCCTGTTAGTATTAAACTGGGAACTGCTTTTAACCATAGGATAGTGTGATTTAGCAAATAGCATTGGAGACAAATGTGTTGCACAAAATGTAATTCTAGTAATTACGTGACATGAAATGATTAATAGACTAAGAAATTCATTTTTATACAGCTCTGGTACAATCTCTAAACCTCTCATTTCTAAATGTAAATATTGATTAATATAGGATTACTCAGGGCTCATTTCAAGGCTCCCAGGCATCACTGGATGTAGAATCTGCCTCACAAACCTTTTCCATGTGATTGCTGTTATTCATTGCAGGCAGTATTGCATCATTTGTTTTAAAGCCAGGGCACTAATAGTTAAACTGATTCATATTTTTGGATGGTTTCATTTGTTTGAGTTTAGTTTTGTGATTGAACCGTTTACCTCAGGCTCTGTTATGCACGAGCATCAAGAATATGATGGATAATGTAAATGTCAGATCTGTGTGTTTAACTAAAAACATTAATAAGCCACTAATGTTTGCATCTTCAGTTCAGTCAATAAATTAACGGCATCTGGAGTTAAAAATTACAGATGAAGTGCAGCGTTAAATTCTTTGAAAGCCGGCGTGTCACATAATATGGTCGACATACGAGTCTCAGTGGATGCTAACGTTACCCTCGTACCTGAAGCTTTACTTTACTTTGCTTGGCAGACACTTTTATCCAAAGCGACTTACAGGGAGCTAGCGCTGTGTGTCTGGCTCAGGGACACACCTGGTAGGGGATGGACTAGGAGTCAGACGGGGTTCGAACCTGCAACCTTCTACACTCCAGTCTGATACTTAAACCATTGAACTACTAGGCCGCTGAAGCTCCTTCTCTTTGCTCTTTTTTCCATCTTATCAACATCTTATCTCACATCCGTAGCGCTATAACGCGTGTTAAGGATTGTACTAAGCTCACATAGCTTGTAATAATGCCATCATCTTGTTAGAGTTTTTCAATTTCAGTGGGTGAAATATTTCATTACAAAAATGCTTAAAAACCAGTAGTTACTTTTTGCTTATGCAGACAATGCCTGTCTGTAGGTTCTACAAATAAGTTATAAATGCTTTTGCTTTTGAACTCACAGTCTCGATCTCGACAAGAGGACCCAGAGCAGCTTCGTCTGAAACAGAAGGCAAAAGAGGTAGTATCAGAGCCGGAGAGTCCATGAATCTCAGTTTCTGTTTGTTTAACCATAGTATGCTTGATATGCGTATTACATACAAATATGCGTATATGTATGGTCCAGATGCAGCAGCAGGAGCTGGCTCAGATGAGACAGAGAGAGGCCAACCTGACAGCTCTAGCAGCTATAGGCCCCAGGAAGAAGAGGAAGATTCTAGACTCGCCATCGTCCACTTCTGCAGCTGAGGTAAAGACTAAACAGTACTAGTGCTTGTGATTATCCTGGGGATAGTTATTCTCACCATAGAGTCACCATCTAAATCATTTATACATCCAATACCTTACCTATGCACAAACCTTGATGTCCTCATCAAAGTGCATACCTTTAATTCTCCATTAGTGTAAGCTGGCCACAGGCCACATATGACTTACCTACAGACACCACAGTTTAAATCTTATGTCAGAGACAGTTACTGCTCCCCCGACCGAGACCTGATCTCAGACTGGGTCTGACTCAGTCTCCCAATACCTAGAGAAAATAGTATAATGGAGCTTCTCATTAGTACAGGCAGAGCACAGAG
Organism: Microctenopoma steveboyesi; assembly: GCA_032359275.1. NCBI lineage: Eukaryota > Metazoa > Chordata > Actinopteri > Anabantiformes > Anabantidae > Microctenopoma > Microctenopoma steveboyesi. Next base: position 4,705,315 of record JAUMHF010000021.1, on the reverse strand, counting down.
TTTTTTGAGGCACGTCTCATACACTGCCCACATCCTCACGTGGCATGGACTCAAAGATGTAAACATAACGTTTGTTGTACATTTAACTTGCCTCTCAGTGACACTAGTGCTGCTTTATGTTACAGGAATGTACTGTACTGTACTACGTAGAGTTGCAGCAGTGAATGTGACAGTTGTTACTAAACTGGTCTTAAACCACGACCAAGGCCTAGTACACTTGGCAGACACAAACAAGTCCCATTCTGGTTTTGTCAATTCGAGTTACTACAAACTAAGAGCCCTGACCTGTAGAGCATGCTGGGAAAGTGCTAGACAATCTTCATTTAAAATTATTTTAATTGGTTATAGCCTCAGCTAGTCAAAAGGAGCCGAGCAAGTCATTCCACCAGGGACAAGAACTCGACTGGGATTGAAAACCCAGTGAAGAGGGACTTTTTAGTCTCCTCTTTTTTAGTCTCATTTACCGATCTAAGAATGCGTGTAGGAGTGTAGCTTACTATTTATTTATTTACTTATTTACCTACTACTTATTCCTAAGCTCTATTATGATATTTTATGTTGTTACTTAACAAACACATTTAACATTTAACGTTATGGTGGAAAATGTAAGTGTAACACTAGGCCGTCTCAAAATATCTACTGGAGTGTTCGGTGTTCACAATCATGGAGTCTAATCAAGACGACTAAACAGCTGGTCACCATCTCTGTTCATGAGTAAACAAAACACAAGCATAGCATCAATGTCTGGACATAATGAGGGAAACAATATCTCTCTAGACAAAACTTCCTGTACGTATTTATTCGCTTTATCCTGTAAAGATGTGAAATATCACGATTGTTGGTGTTTTACCAGCCTTGATATGTGTTTGTTGACATTCGTGACTTTACTGAAGATCAGATCAGATTTCATAATCATCTGATGCAGAAAACCAGGAAAGAGAAAGTGTCCCCAGGCAGGAACTCAAATTGTTGTTTGGGACTACACCTCAGACCTCTCCTCCAACAAATCACATCCCATTTTCCACTAACAGCACTCTGCCCCACCCCCCAACCCCTTGTCATCTCGCAGGGATCAGGAACAGGTCCCTCTCTGTCTGGTGGTGCTGGTTCATCGGGCTCCAGACCCACGCGGCAGCGCATCACACGCGTCAATCTCAGGGACCTGCTCTACTGTTTGGAGAACGAGAGATTTACCAGTCGCTCCCATTTTCTGTACAAGGGCTTTCTCAAATAGGCTTGATGTCAGGGAGAAAAAGGAAGAGGGGGGGAGGTGAGGGGAGTAAATGAAGTGGTGTGTGTGGAGAGATCAACTGCTCCCACTACAGAGCTCGAGTACGACTCTTAGAAAAAGAAAAGGAGGATGGTAGGAGCCACATTGGATGGCCTCTCTACCTCCCTCCTCGAGTAATCCCTGTTTTCTATCCGAGCAGTCATGGACTTGTGCCCTTTTATTTACCCCGTAACTTCATTTCGAAGAAAGAGCAAAAAAAGATTCTATGTTTTCTGAGGAAGGGTTTTTGTATGAACAAATGACTTATTGTACAATTATGCACTGTAACACAGTATAGTTTATTTTCTGATTATCTGCATGTACATTAGGCTTTGTATTATGGTTTATTAGACTTTCTCTTTGCAACTAAATTAGTTTGAACTCCAAACTGTGTATCCTACTGAGTTGCCTTCCTAACTATGAAGAAGCCATATAGCCATCCAGAAGCAATTAACCCTGTTGTATCTCATAAAGCAGTAGCTCACTCTTCATCTCCATTACTTGATTATTTTCCTGCATATTTATTCACTAAGCTGAAGCCTAAATTAATGTTTTAGTTATTTATTTAATTTCATGTGACGCCTGTAGCTTCTAAACATGTGTGTTTACTTGCATAGGACATGTTTAAAATCAGTTTGTGATATTTTCTTGGGTGTGAAGAGGTTTGATTTTAGTTTTTTTTAAGGAAATCAGTTAAATTGTATTTTAAATTACTTTGACATATGTTGATTTCAACAGGTTTCAGATGGCATTTAACCACGATTGCTATACCAAACATACATCTACCTGAAACTGACTTCTATTTTTGTAGCTGTCCACCGACACACATTTGTACTCTTTAATAGTGACTGACAGTGCCCTCCAATCATTTCTCTATCTGCTTATATTTTGATGTGCTACTGGGCAGCCCCTTAGGTTTTTAGTATCTCGGACTTAAGAAACTGGAGTTTCTTCCTGTATATATTTGTAAATGTTTTACACATGGTTTTGTATAGAAGTGAGAATTTACCCATAAAGCATAAAAAACACATTTTGTCTATCGAATGTTTGAATAAATAATGATTTTACAGCAATGTGGGGCCTTGTGAATTTTATTGTGATGCACTAGGGGGCATCGTTGTATCATCTGGACTGGAGTTCATAGACTCCTGAGGAAGTCTTTAAGCACGAATAAGCTAAACGCCTTTAATTACTTTCCACTCCACCTGTTTCCAAATATTGCCACATAATCCTGTAACAACTGTAAAGCACACATAGTGCACAGAGCTCTTCCCCTGGGTCCAAGCAGGCGTCTGCTGAGCACAACATACGTCTCTCTGCCTAAAAAGAAGCAGCAGAGTCTGTGCTGCTCTTTGTCGAGCTGTCTTGTTCGAGTTCATCTCCATTATCAGCCAAGCACACTGCATTTGCAACAGCTGCCACATCCGCCACTAACATTCGCCACAACAATGGGCTGGAACAGTAGCCTGTTGGTACAATGATTGCGAGCAGCTTTTGTATCTGCATAAACCAACAAGTAACAATAAGTGCACATTTGGAGCCATCAGTGATGATGAGCCACAATTTAATTTCCTATGATGAAGCTACATCTGTCGGCCACTAGATGGCAGTAGCTTGTTTTCTCACATCACTGTCGTAACAGACATGAACACAGCATCTTTGGGTTCATAGTTATAGTTAATATCACCCGGTTACATTTGATTTACCTGATTGTTTACTTGTTCATGTGTTGCTGTACTAAACTAACACGTCCATGCAGGGCCAACGCGTCTCACCTGGTGCCCGACGGGCGGCCCGTGTTGTTAATAATAAAAAACCATTATGCTGCTGTGAGAAAGCAGAGCCAGATAAAAGCCAGGCTTTCTGTCATAAGCACAGAGAAAACATGGCCTGACGGTCCCTCACAGGCGTCTCTATCTGGCAGTGGTGATGACTCAGGTAAGGCCTTGCCCCTTGTGTCTCAGCCCAATCCAATATTTTTCCTGATAATCCCCCTTCCACTCTTCAACACTGCTGCTCTTTCAGAGTTAAGTCCACATAAGCTCCCACTTGAGTGCCAGAGGCAGAGCAACAACAGGGATGGTGCGGTTGCCTAGCGACGTCTCAGTTACTGCACCTGAGGGTGTTGGGTAAACACCCTGAGCCTGCCAGAGGGAAGAAGAAAGAAGTACCATCACTGTTTCCTTTCCTGACATTTATTAAAGGGAGCTGTTATTAATTTGTTACATTTACTGTTGTCATTTCTGCCTTCGCCCTGGGGTGAGATTATACAATAACCTTATCTAAAGCTAGTTTATTTGTGTGTTTGTGTGTGTGCAGGCATGCTGAGGCCTGTGGTTGTTCGTCTGTTCTTATCTGTGCCTGCTTTTGTCTGATTCCAGGATGGGATTTGACTGCTCCGATAGTGCTTCGCAGCAGGGTGCTCCTCTTGCACTTTTGTGATAAGTCTCCAATCTGAAATTTTTTGCTTGTTTACGCTCACAGAAGAACTCCGTTTTAATGATGGTTAGAGGCTGATTAAAGTTCCCCCAGCCCCCATTAGTTACATGAGTTGGAAGGGTATTACATTTTTTATTAGGGCAGGACTCCTACAGCCAGAGGAATAAGAAGGTTGGGATATTTTCCATTGACGCTACTTCGCAGATCAATAAATTCAGAATTCCACTTGTAATCCCGCCATATTCACGCTGCGAGACAAATGCAATACTCAAAGTCAGTTAATTAATTTTATCCTTTCAACGCCTCCTTGCATACTGTTGATTAAGCTTTGAGCTTATGAATAAAACTCTCCTAGGAGGGACACGAGAATGTGATTTGGATGAAGCGATGTGGCACAGTGTGATTCAGTTGCTGCACTTTATCATTCATTAAGATGCACAAATCCAGTAGGCTATAACTGCTTTTATCCTGAAACGAAATAGAACGATTTTCAACCTCTCCTCAAACATCTGATCCTGTAATATACCACACAACAACTGCTCATTTGTTTACACCTCCTCCCAGCTGGTGGCCTTATTCCGCTCAGGTCAGTGCTGACTTTAGGACTCCATTGTTTCGGGGCCGGCCGGAGCAGTCTGCTTTGGTCCACAGATGCTATAATAAGGCCAGTGTTTATGACCGCTGCTGAAATGGGTTTGTAAGTGCGACTGAAGCGGTGAGGTATTGACGCGGGGGTTAATAGCCTGTTGGCCTCTTTAATGGAGCTGTATCAGGCCAAGCAGCAGGCAGTGTCAGTCCGTAGCAGAGGGAAAGTCATCTCCACGGGCCGGGACGAGCACCGAGATGTGCTGATGTACACGCCTGTGGTTCAAACAGAGAAATGCATGACAAGGTGCTCTTGAACGCAAACAAGCTAAGGTGACTGGCGTGCAAGTCGAAATAACCTTTTCAGCATGAATCCACTCATCTTTGATGTAGTTCTCAGACTGCAAGGAAGAGTACGCTGTTGTGTTTTGGTCTTAGTACATGAGGATGACCTTAGTGCCAGATATAAGGACCAGTTCATTCATGTCCGTCAGTCACCACTTCTGTCTACCGCTTCACTTGTGGCTCTTTTCAGGGACTATGCGAGTATTTGAACCAGGATTCATGACAACACATCCGGGTGTTGACACAGGTGATGTAGACATGACTCAGATCAGTCTGGGCCAAGGTATTAGAATGACTACCTTAAAAAAAACTGCTCATTTTGACCATGAAAAGACACATAAATGACCGTGAGACAACATGAAACATTCACCTCACCTTGAAGATTAATAAATACACAAATTAATTATTTACTTTATTAATGTGTAACAAAATTCTGCTCCTGAGATAGAAAAGGAGTTCATCTACATAACAAACGCACATATGAGATCAGAGACATAAGCTGTAACTAATCCTCCACATGATGTTGTTGTAATATCATCATTACATTTACAGGACCAACTCTGTTACACATGTGGCGGCCGATCATTTATTTATACTAATACCTGTGCTGTACATCCATTATTCATGGTAAGTGTGTGCCCGTCTTTTTGGAATAATGCTGGCAGAGGGAATTGGATGAACAAACGGGAATGGCAGCTCGATGGAAGAAACCTGAGCCCGAGTTGGCTCTGAACGATTCGTCTCCTACTGTTTACAGAGGTGGTCAGTGCCCCTGTGAAGGCAGTGAACGCGTGGAGGAGAGGCAGAGAATAACATCAGCACGACGAGCGCGTCGGTGTGAGGATGCAGCTCAGATTTCTCCGTCCACTCCACCATGTAATCGCTTTGGAGAGACGCTGGTCTCAACATCAGCACCTCAGCTTTCAAGTACTTTCTTTGAAGATGTCAGCAAACAACGTAACGCCGACCCCACAATGCATTATATGTGGTGATTATATAGGTGTTCCTGAAAATGTGTAGTATGTATAAAGTATTTTTGAGCAGCGAGTGTTGCTGGGTTCCCTCACCAGTGATAGATACTAGTAATAAAAGTCCTATAATGATTTACTGTAAAGCTGGTGAAAATCCAAGTTTATTTGGGAACATGCAGTAGCATGTTAACCATATTAACGTTGCAAATTATTATGCTAATATTTGCTAATAACCACAAAACCCAAAGTGGGCTGAGGCTGATTTTATATCAGAAGTGTGCACGTTTGGTAATGAAGCAAAGTGTGATACAAATTGAAATTTTAACCTAGAGCTGGGTGAAAAGTTATGAAAATCTATTACAGTTTATTTACATAAATGCCCGTACACAGCCAAGAGACTATAAAGTTCCACGGAGCAGATTTTTCTAAACTACGGGCTGAACAAACTGTAACTAATAACTGTAGTCTGCAAAGAGAGCGTATAAAGTGAGCAATTGTGCTATAGTTAAGATTTACTCTTAGGTTTCTCTCCTACGAAAACCGACTGTGATTTGTAAGAAGTGCTTCGTTCCCATGCTGTGTAGCAGTGCACAGACTGATATGAGCTCCCTGTCTTGGTAATAGCCGAGTGTCTCCACTGGCCCAACCATCCATAGCATAAATGCCTGGTCATTAAACAGTAGATATTCTCTCCCCCACTTGCAGCAAGAACATCAAATTTATTCTGCTTCTTTGATCTCGTTTTAAACTGAGCCCTGAAATACCACAAGACTCAGAGTGGTGTCAGCAGAAAAGCAGCCGGCAGAACTGGGCCGTCTGCTGAACACCGACATCAACCCTAAACTGTGAACAGTTGATCACACAGCCGGCATCCGCTGGTGTTTTTCAGATTGGACTGTTCCCAGCACTGACCCGAGAGACTCGCTAACTATAAGGGAAGGAAATGAAAGGAGCCAGGCTTGGACATGTTTGAAGAGGAGAACTTTATTTACAACACACAAGGTTCTGGCTGCGAGCCAGCAGCAAAGCTCTCAGTCTATATTCGCCATTTATCAAGGGGGCAACTTGAGTTTGCTTTCTTCTCTTCGCTCTGCCACAGGGAAGCCGAGTGAACTTCAGTTAAGCCCATCAAAGAAATCTTCCCTGAAGTTAATCTCCTTATTGTCAGATTGGCTATGACCAAGATGACTTTTTCCCCATTTTGATTATTATTTCTGAGCGGTCCAGCCACCCTCTGAGAGCAGGAGAATTCATTAACGCCTTACAGCAGAGGTCTACTACTAAGACGCTCTCATTACGGGGACACTCCGTGTAGATTAACAGGTGAATCAAAGCACCCAATTAACTGCTTCAGGCTGCTCTGTAAGCTCTGCTCACCCCACCTGACTTCTCCATCTCCTTAAAGAGTGGGAGTGAGAAAGAGAGATAAAGAGTGACGCCACTCCGGAGCACTTCCTCATATTTAACCTTTTTTAGGAGCCTTTTTCTAAATGTTATGCATTGTCCCCGCTGTGCTTGAATCTGCCTTCCTCCCCCCTCCTCCTATTGACCCTCTCTTCCATCCTACTAATCACCTCTCCACAAGGCCTACCTGCGCCTCGCCGCTGCCTCATTTTTCTCCTTCGCTCTCTCCGCCTGCTTCTCCACTTTCTCTCTGGGTGTCTCATTAAAGGCGCTCTATCTAATGAGATTACGCTGTGGGGATTAATGGTGTGGCTAATTGATAGACACACAGCCGGAGAGGATTAAATCCCTTTAAGTCCCTGGAGGGGACTTTTTTGGGGCGCCTCAGCCGACTAATTGAAATCACAGGAATGGACACAAATATACTTCCTGACCCCAGTCACTGCTTCGATACTCCTTTGTCTGAAACGCAGTAGCTGGATGAAAAGCAGGTGTTTTATAAGAAAAGGAAGCTATATCCAGACAACAGGGTCAAAGATTAACTGTGTAATTCCAAAGGGAGACTCCATAGCTCTTTTTAACATTTAAAAATACATATTTACACTGTAAAAAAGAAGAGGTTGCAAATACAGACCAATCATTTCAGGAACAAACGTGGAAAACCAATAAATGTAAACCCACCTTGAGGTTTGTAGCATATTTCATAAAGCCCCGCTGGCACAAACACTGCTGGTGAACACTGCTGCAGTCTCTGTTTGTGCAGGGTGGTGCCATGCTTTGCTCTCAGACACATGCATACTTGCTGCGACCACCAGGAGATCCAGTGTCAGAAACGTTCGACACATATCGACTATAAGTTCAGGCACCGTCGTAACTTAAAGCTCTGAGTGACATTGCTGCACATCCTATGCACACAGGGAACATCCAGAAAAAGATTGCACCATTTCAAAACTTGTCTTGTTTATTTTCTGAAGCACACATCCAGTATCTAGATGGATGAATAAAATAATTCCAATACACAGGATAATAGAACAACTATCAGCAGGCATGGCTAATGAACTGTCTCAGGTCCAGAGACAGGAAGAAAACATCTGTCAGAGACAATACAGAGTGACAGTGGGATGCTGTGTTTTCACATATAAAAGGAGTCCAACAGAGAAACTTCTGAAATGAAAAATTAATGTATAAGCTGGCATCTTACAAATGGAGTATGATTAAACAGAAGACAAAAAAAATCAAAACAAATAAAAAACCCACATGTTAAAAATGAATGGGCCAAAAACTCCCTGAGCCCAGTGACGGGCTAGAGAAAGAGCAGCAACTTTATGTTGTCAATACTTCAAAAATAGGTATCTTACAGTCATTTTCTTTTCTCAGTGTCTTTATACAGAGTATATTCATATAGTTTCTGCCAACTATTTTCACATTCTCACCACAGAGTAACAAGTGCTTTGAGTAAAACATTTTGAAAAAAAAATTCATGCACCTTTTTATTGTTTTGTTTGCCTATAAAAAATGGGAATGTTCAAGGCGACAAAAATCCTTCGCAGATGCCTATGTTCAAAGTTATTTCCAGTCCAACTTTCTGTCTTTGTCTGACCGATCAGATCATGCCTACATAAGCTTTACACCATGGAGAGAGCAACACAAAACCATACAGGGCAGGCAAGCGTCTCAACATAAAAGCTGTCAACTCATGAGTCCACAGAGGAAAGGCAAGCATTCTCCACCGAAATAGAAAACCCCCACATGTATAAAAATGGCCTCACACAATGTCAGCGTGCTGCTGAAGTTGTGTCCATAGGTGATGCTCGTGAAAGTCAAACTGAGCAGGTCCTCAGACGAGAAGGTTGTCTCCAACCAAAACAACTCCTGTTGGCTTCTCTTAGGCCATAATTAACTGGGTTCTGTTATCCAATAGTTCGCCCTGGTTGTGTCCTTCCCTCCTGGGAGTGGCTGCTGGGGTTGTTCATCTGCACCACTGTGAAGGGGAGAGGAGACTGACAGGCAGGGCTGGTTTGAGGAGTGCAGGGGGGGAGGGGGGCGACGTGAGAATGCGCCTCCACTGTACTGCACGAATGGCAACCGATCCTGAGATAGCAGGAGTCTGATAGAAAAACACACCACAAAAGGCACTTTATAAAATGACAGTGCTTCTGTTCTAAGGAAATTCAAGTTGACAGAGTGAAAGAGAGAGCGTCTTCCCAGAAACATTCTCCTCAGTGTGAGACTAAAGCAAAAGATGGTTTTCTTTTAACAACCAATCAAAGCATAAATTCACTACTCGGGGCTCTCACGACCGCCTTGATTCGTCCCCAGAGAGCTCTGGGTCCAGCGCGGTGAGAGAACAACAACAAAAAAAGAAAAGGAAAACTAAACGAAACATCACACTACAAACTCGCCACTGAAAAATAGAAAGCCAGAATACAGTTGTCATGAATGCGGGCTCGGTGAGCAAACTATCACAGCCCACGTAGGGGCTGTTCCTCACGTCTACCATGGAGCCTACGTCATGTCCCTCGCCCATGGTTCCTCTCCTGCCCCCACCACAGCCCAGCCCCCCAGCTCCTCTCTCAGTCATCGTCCCCTCCTCCGTAGAGGTCGGCCAGCTTCTTGAAGCGAGGGCCCCAGTCGTTGAGGTAGTCGTAGTCCTGGTCCCCTGAGCTGGTGGAGTTGAGCGAGCTGACGGAGCCAGCTGTTGAACCGCTGCCCTCGTAGTCAAACACCAGCAGGGAGTCGTAGGGAGGAGCCGTGGGGTCGTTGTCTGCTGCTCTCAGACCCTGGAGATGTGGAAGACAGGAAAGGACAGATGGGAAGACAGGTCTACAGCAAAAAGAAAATCAACGTTGGAGTGTTTGCTTTGATTACATCGTTAATGAAATCTCCGATGTCTCCAGGGTGGGGCAGGCTGGGTCTGACAGGGTATTGAGACTCAGCGATCACAGGCCTCTCGTCAACTCTGCGCACTCCTGACGGCTTGTTGATGATGTGGTCCAAAGACTCGGGCTGCTGCAGCTGGCTTAAGTCATAGTCCTGGAGCGAGTTGAGAGTCAGTTTATTTAACTTTACATATTATCGTCCTCCTCACTTAACGCTGCTCTTATTAAACAGGACGAGTTACTCAGGTCACACACTGGATCTTATTCCCCGGTCAGGTCTCATTGTTCATCCTCAAGGATTTAGACTTTGATGCTTTGCTGTGAAATCTGAGCATCAGGGAGTTTTTTTTTTTTTTTTTACACCGACTCCCAGTTTAATGTAACATGTACTATCTGTGATGCATAATTCATATTATTACAATGTTAAAAACAATTCTCATGATTAAAAAGATAAAAGACAAATAGCATGTTAACACATGTTTGCATTCAGAATATATATAAATATATACACAGCTAATTTCATGATATGACAAATTACACAAAACCATGAAATGAATATGTGCCTCACACTTTACTTTCACACTGCTGTGAAAGCATGTGCAGCGCTTGCACCCTTGTCATAGTCTGCACCCTCATCTTCTGGCTGATGTCAACACATTCTGCACAGTTTGCAGCTAAATTCATAGCTGCTGCCGAAGTTCAAACTGAATGTTACATCAAATCTGAGCAACACTAACCAGTTCTGTTCTGTTGAGACATTTAACGGGTTATACAACAGGTTATTGAGCTCGCAGCTGATTCTCTCTAATAAAGTTTTACACGGCAGCTTAAACGTGAAGATAATTTGTGTGTGTGTGCACTAACTGTGTGTATGGCTGTTGGGAGATCGCGAGTATGAAGAGTGAATAATTAAATAAGTATTTCTGAATTAATCATGTTTTCATTTATGTAGGGAAAATAAAGAAGAGAAGGTGGCGTGAGGTAACTCCTCTAACGATGTTCACAGGCACTTCTGAGCCGGAAAGGGACTTGTTAACATGAAGAGTTGCACAGATGTGGAATTTAAGCAAAGCTGCTTTTTCATCCCTGACGCCTGATGTAGAGCAGAGAGCTGATTTCACGCTGAAAACATTTCATGTCTCTCTGTGGAGAAAAATGTGTCTGTCTTCTCTAAACTGAACCTCCAGTGAACCGACTGTGCCCCGTTGTGTCCAGTGTCTAGTGGCGTGAAGTGTTTCCTTACTTGGATGAATATCATTTTGAAAAAGAGGAAGGGGCTGCATACTAAGCGCTGAGAAAATAAAGGAGTCACATCATCGACTCTCATCAGTAATCACCAAGTTCAAAATGTTCCCTGTTTAAATAACCAGAGAGTCACATTGAAATAAAATCAGATGAAGAGTTATTTCCCCACAGGTGAGCGGGCTGCTTTAATGTCACGTCCAGTTCTATGACTGAGTCTGAGTAAAGAATATAATTCAAGCCACACTTCAATCAGAATGTCTGTTACAAAGACGCCAGTGTCAACTACTCAACTACTAGTGTCAGACGTCTTATGTCCGCTCACCTGTCTCCTGACGTGGGTGATGCTTTACGTATAGTATGAACTGTGGAAGCTTGGTGTGCAATGATCATGTTTATGAAGCACCTTACTAATTATTTTTCACATTTTTTGACAGAGCCCTTCGGTTCATCTGTGGTTTATCTATGTTTTACTTTTCTGCACATCCCTTATAGTCGGCTATGATGTCTTCAGTAATGCTCACTGCACAGTACAGTGGCTTGAGCAGAAAAAAAGAGCTGAACACAGCTAAATGACCTATATTTAGTCCGGCTCCAAACAATACCTGGTCCTCCTCTCCTCCTCCCTCTTCATCGTACTTGAGAATGTTGTCTCTGACATCGTCCTCGGGGTCGATCAGCAGGGGCTTTGCCTGCCGTTCCTTCTCTCTGCGCTTCATCCACACCACAAACAGCAGAACCATGCCTGCAGGAAACAGCAGCGAAACATCAAAGACACAAAACTGCTTCACAAGCATTTGCTGAAGCATTTTGCATTCAGTTTGAAATTGTCCTAAGTGCATGTGCAACATACAAATGCAGTGATCCAGCAGAGTTTAGTTGTGCTGGTTCCACTCTGTACTGTACTCACTGAGCAGTATGATGATGCAGATGAGTATGGCGATGATGGCCCCAGTGCCAAGGCCAGCGGCTGCTACGGCCCCTGTAGTGCTGCAGTCCCCATTATCATCACAGGGACACACTTTCACTCTGATCACTGAGCGGTTGGACAGAGGAGGGTTTCCCGAGTCAGACACGATGATGGGGATCTCGTACACCCCCGGTTCCAGGTAAGGAATTTTTAGCCTGAGTTGAGCGTAGTCACCTGAAGTGTGGGAGTGAGATAGTGGCCGTGATGGCGAGGAAATGGTGGAGAGGCATGAAACGCGAGGAGACGGAGGGAAGTGAGTAGGAGGGGAAAAGGAGAAAGAGAAAAAGAAGAAGGGGAAAATGTGATTAGGCAGCGAACTGCGGAGAAATTACGTTTTGTTTACGGCGAGACATCAAGTCGTCGTGTGCGTAGGTACAAGTGAATGACACAGCGAATAAAGGCTGCAACCAAATAAACTGTCAGGCATCATTCTGAAGTGTACGTATGGGAGGAGGCATTAAAGATATAGTGTATATAACAAAAGTACCAAACGGATAACCTTCAGCATTTATCACTCAGTCAAGCTAAGGCGAGAGCCTCAGTGGGAGAAGAATGCAGGTATGTGATCAGATTTGTCCTCAAGACAACTGCTGTGATACATCCATCTGGGTGGATTAGGTGACAGATTGGCTGCTCGGGGGACAGTGAGATGAATGGATCTCATTTGTCACAAACGATAGATCGTACGTCAACACTGGATGGCACCCGCGTCTCTCACTGCGAGCTTTGTGAGACATTTTGTTAAACTCGCAGTTCTCTCACAGCTTACAGCAATCCCCGGCTCCCCGATTGATGTCGCCAGTTATTCTGCAGAGAGGCTTTGCGTCCCATCTGTTAAGTTTATGGCTTAATTCGGCTGAAGATGCAGAATGGCCGTATATCAATCCTCCCTACCTCCTCGTTTCTAACTGTATTGAAGAAAATGTACAGCATTTATTTACCACTCAGTCTGGAAATGGTCCAGTTACGGCGAACGCTGGCAGGAAAAGAAGGCAGTTCGAAGACAAAGGGCCCAACGTTGGGGTCGGCGTCAGCGTCAGAGGCCGTGATGTTAATTTTGGAGTTGGGGCGTGCACGCTCGCACACCTGGGACTCCTGGGGTACCAGCACCGGCGCGTTGTCGTTCACATCGAGCAAGTAGATCTGGAGGGTTCCTGTCCCGCTGGCTTGAGGCGAGCCTGAGGGGAGGTAAGAGAAAATAGACGAGGCGAAAGGATCAAAGGGGGAGACGGTGAGATAATAGTTTAGCAATGGAGACAGGAGTGAGCAGCGAAAAGCAGAGGGGTAGAGATGAAATGACTGGAGATGGAGCAAGCAGCAGGCGAGTGGAATCGAGAAACTGTGCGATGAAGAAGCTACAAAAGACGGCAAAACAATCGTCCATTTCAATTACACTCCTCCAGATGATTCATAAGTGGAGCTGAGAGAATGAGGCACACGAGCAGGAAGACAATCGGGAAGGAAAAGGTTTTGTTTACTGAGTGGCTGAAAGCAGAGAACAACACTGTACACGTTTGTGGCGGAGCACCCAAACAAAACAGTGAGAACAAACGAAAGAGCACATTAATTTTTTAGACCTGGCTGCTTTGTGAGAAGACGGAGGGGAGACTCCGATTGGAGGGGACAGCGCTCACATTAAGACTGCTGTTATCTGCACTCAGCAAGGCTCACTGGCAAACAAGTCAGACGCTAACCCTTCACCACATCCAGCAGCACCAGCGCATCATAACCTATTCAGGGTTTCTTTTACAACTGCAAGACCAGAGCAGAAGTGAATCAGGTCGGGAGACACGTTCCTAATGTTTTATGCACTGGTAGCAGCAACAGCTCTAATGTGTTTTAACTCCAGCACACAGAGCAACTGAACCCCACGTTATACTGACTGAGAAATGTTGTTGCTGTAAGAACACGGTGGTGGGAATACGCAACTCGTTGCTTTTTTTACGCGCAGCGCTTTCTTTCCGAAAAGCAAAGTTGTTTACTTTTATTTTTCAAGTTGATGCAACACAGAAGCTGTGAAAACATTTGTGATGAGGTTAAATGGGTTAAATAGTGGTTAGTTGCGTTAAAAGGTAGGATTACATCATTCCAAACACCAAGAATGCTTTAGCATCAGGGTGTGAGAATAAACACAATCTGATTATTCATTTCCATCTTTAATCTAAAATGTTATCTGTGCTGAACAGTGTCTGTCCACTCTGTACGAAGGAGCAGTGTTGTTAGTGTGAGACTTAGTGAGACGCTAATGAATGTCCTGACAATGTTATTATGCAAAATGAATTTGATTTGCAATCCAGACTTTTGACCATCATAAACATTGGTAAAACAATTTGGATACATATTCTCGACTAACAGTACAGTGCTAGTTTGGTCCAATCAGTCAAACAAATGCTTGTTCAACTCATATTTGACCTTGGTTAAGTGTTATAGTACCGCCAACACAACATAGTTAGAAATGTATAGAAATACTAAACACGCTCCAAACTACTGCTGGTGTCTAATAATTATCTATTTTTTAATAGTTTGTGACTCAGCCGGTCATAAAGGTGTTTTTAACAGCTGCTGTATTAAAAGCAAACATCTGGATTCATGGCTGATACAAATAATCAGAATGTCTGAAATTCATGGCTGTGGATTTTTATTCATAATTTTCCCGTTTTCAATGGAATGTGGTTTAAATTACCAAGATAAACATATGGGAGGAGTTAAAATGAGAGATGAAAATCCTCCAGAGTCATTTGAAAGAAGAAAAAAACACATTACTGGAGAAATCATTTTAATTAATTTGAATACTTTGCACAATTATGGAAAAAAAATAATATAAATGGAAAGCTTCTTTCAAACTTAATTCAATTTAAAATAAAAGTAACCCTAACCCTCCACATGTAAATCAAGAAGTAGTTTCTCGTATTGTAAGAATTACCCTCCACTGTAATGATCACTAAGCCCCTCTGATAGCCCCTCACGAATAACACTACTGTTCACCCATAACATTATATCTATACTTAGATAAAACCATGTACTTGTAATTAAGTATATTAGAATAAAGCGAGTAATAGTTTTCCCACCTTCGTCTGTGAAGCTGCTTCTGATTTCAGCATCACTGCTTCAAACTAAATATAAGAAATTACATGTGCTGCTCTGTTGAACAAACAGACCTCTGTGATATATTGTGGCCTTGATATTCAGTCGACAAGCAGCAAGCCGAACTAAATTACTGATGCAGTACAGCATAAATACAATTTACCCCAGTAGCTCATCAGTGTTGTATTTCAACCTTTTTCCTCTATCCGACAGTAACTTGGTTCATCAACTACTGTATGTAAAGGTCTGTTGCTCCAGGCCTCAAGGCCCATCGACCGCCTTGTCGGTTATGATTGGCTGGGCGTTTTGTTGCCTCTTACGCTTCGCTTGAGTAGAATAAGTAAAGAGAATTTCAATCAAAGTGGAATATATCCCCTTGTTGACACTGGGCTTCAGAATCAATAGGCAGTCAACACTTTGAGCTTACGTTGGTGTGCTTCAGGGCAACCAATCCTTCATTTCTCACTGGAGTAAAAACACCTGGGTCCCTCCTACTTATACCCAGAGCAAGCGCCTCTATTTGTGGTGCTTCACTTGCTTAGTTGTGTACATTGCTGCAGCGGCTGAGGCTGATCCTTAAGACCTTCTCTGACAGATTCTATGCTTACATCTTTTTTCCATCAGAGACAAAGCAATGTGTATATTTGTATACTGTATACTGAATATAATAGACATGAGCCTGAGCACCATACATTAGAATTCATGATATGATCGGTGCTCACGCGATTAAAAATATACTTACTTCTATTTCGGCTACATAATGGATTTTTAATGAAACAAATGTGTGGCTATGTCAGCTTCCAGCTGAAATGCCATAATGCTAATATACTAATGTTTGAGCTATGAGTATGTGGCCCTACAGTTTAATAGGTCATCACGACACACACAGTCATCCTGACTTACCGGACTTACCATTGTCGAATGCCAGGAATGTGGCCTCGTACACATTGTTCTTCACATACATCGACTCTCGGTCCAGCAAGGCCATGGTGGTGATTTGCCCATTAGTCCTGTTGATTTTCAGCCAGTTGGCTGGGTCTGACAGCTTGGAGTACCTGTACACGTGGCATAAATAAAAACCTTATGAATAAACATATCGCACAAATTTAATGTTGCAACAAACTCTTACTCATCTTTCTTCTGTTGATCCAAAGCGCCTGTTACCTGGTTCAGAGTTCATTACTTTAATAAGCAATAACAGTGAAGCGGCTTATATTCTGTTTAATATTACCGTCACACACAGAGTGGAACATATGCTCACAATGGAAACCCGTACCCATACGTAGAACAGCAGCTCTTAACAATTTCACTGCTCTTTGTACCCACACAGTATCCAGGGCAACACTCATCACTGTCAGGTCGATACATCTCATGGATGTGGAAACTGACAGCTGTAATTTAAGTCTATTAATCTCATTAACAGCTATGAGGAGGCTTCACCCTCATGGGAAATGGTTAATTATGGACAAACAAGAAATCTCACGGTGGGTAGATGGTCAACGTGCTGTGATGACAGGAGGTGTGGGTGAGAGACCCAGTGAGAAAGAGAGAGAGGCGTGATTCTGAAACTAAGCAAGGCAAGATGTAAGAAAATGTGATGAGTGGTGTAGAGGGCTTAATGAAAGCAGTGCGTTGGAGGATAACTAGTTAGTCAGAGCCTGACAAACAAATTCCACCTCTAGCTAATGACACACACTAGTGGACTGGTCTTTCTCCTTCAAGCTCGAGTCCTGTACTAGAGGCAGGGAAACCTCTTATTCATGTTGATCTGTCATCCATCTTTTTTCTCAGTTTCCCCATCACTTCTTTGACCTTGGCACCTCCAGCAGATGTTCCTGCACACTATATGTCAACCACTTGGTTAAGAAGGTCTCCTTCTTCCTTCTTCTGCTTAGTGAACAGTCTCAGGGTGCTGGAATTGGGGGGGCATCGTCCAGGCATTGTAAGGAGCTAGCTGCTAGCGGCTGTTTCCTTTTGGCCTCTTCATGGTTGCCATTTGTGGAATTCTGCTATGTTACTTTCTGATTTCTGAGTGCAATCCCCTCTCATCTGACTGCGCTTATTCTTCTGACGATCTGATATTGTTGCTGCAGATCCTGCTGGTGTTGGACTACAGCTTGATGCCATCCATGTGGAGGAGGTGGCTAGTGTTTGCTCCACTCCGTAGTCAGTATCTGTAACCATTCTTGTTGATGATCTGGGAGAGACAGTTCCGGCCTGAGCTGTCAAGGGCTCATGCAGTGCATGCAGTAGTGGTTCATGGCAGGGCTCGGTGATGTCCAGTTTTCATGCTTGAGACTCATTCTTGGACGTCTGCCATTGTGATAGATACTGGATCCAGTTCATGAAGCCTGCTGTGGTCTGCTCTCAGTAACACCAACCACTTAGCATTGTTGTTATGTGATGCCTCTTTCTCCCATATACTCCAGCATTGCTCCCTCGCTGGTCTTGGTCGGTGTCCTCTCATGTTGTTTCCCTGCCACTGAGAATACGCTTTGAATAGTTTGTTGGAGAACATCCAGTTTATTCTCCCATACCCCTTCAGGTATTGTTTGATAGATGCGTATAAATGTTTTGTGGTTAGTTCTACATAACTCTTTTATGTTTAAAATAATAAAAACACTGAAGGAAAAGATGTGTCCAAATTATCACTGGTAGTGTAGAAATTCCCATATTATATATAATTTATTTTTGACAAAATAAAATGAATAGATGAACATGCTTGTCATGCAGCTTTAGTCAGCATCTTGTGTTGCCCTGCAGGTTAAATTCTGGTGTGCACCTTGGCATTCCCACCACTCTCATCTGCCACATGTGCCAACAACATGTCACCTCCTGGTGTCTTCATCTACAGCCCGCAGAGCTCTGAGCCTCGCTGTGTATGTGAAAACCCTTATATTCTGTTTGAGGTGAGACGCAGTGCTTCTTTAACAGCTGAAAGCCATGTCTGACATCAGTGTTTTATTAGTCGACGATTTCGAACTGGACAAAAAATGACTTCCTAATTCTCTGGTGAACAACTGGCTCCAGCCACCAAGTGACATCAGCAGCGTTTTTAATTAACATGTAACTACTGTACATGGTCTTTGTGAGTGAATGACGTGAGTAAGAACATCTGTGATCCTAACCCATCGTGTGTGTATACAGAAGGCACAGATACACACCCAATCACTGTAGTCACATGATCGACTTGAGGACTAGTCTACTTAAAATGTGCGTCAAAGTTTGATAACGTGTATAGTATGAGTGAAACATGAGCTGTTAAGCGGCCTATATAGACAGCTGGATTCATTTAGATAGGGGCGTGTGGGTTCTGTTACACGCTTGTTCAACAGACGACTTAAATATGTGGCTGAAATGCTCGCGTGCAGATATCCAGTAACACAGACACACACACAAACAAACACTAATTGGTTCTTGCTGCCACTTAAAACATGTCTAACATTAAAATCAGCTGGACGTAGAAGCTGCCTCACATCACCTTCTCTTTCGTCCAGAGAGAGAAAAAAGAAATCCTGGCTTCCCTTCCCATCTACTGCTCACACGCAGGCTTTTCACTCATCCTCTGTGGGCGCACGCATGCATGTTTGCGTGTATTTGGGCACCTTTGTGTCTTTTGTGTGTGTATTGTGCGGGGGTTCAATCGAGGTCACCTATAGGGAATACAGCAGCAGAAGAGAGGAGGCTGTCTGAGCATGAGCGGAGCGTCTGCTGGCCAGCTGCTTTGGAGAAGACAGCAGCTCCGCGCTCCCATCAATACCAAAACACACAGACTGACAGCGAGGAAAGTGAGAGGGTCAGAGGGAAGGAGAGGGAGGTGGAACGAGAGAAAAGAGAGTAATAGGGGAGTTCTTTGAAAGGCCCAAAGAGCTCAGTCCACGTGGTTTGCATGGCGTCCTTTTAGGAGAACACAGCAGAGATGTGGACATTGCTCACTCCTACAACGCGTACAGTATACACGAGTACATCTCCCACTAACTCCCCTGCCATAAATTTAGAAACACTGCCACTGGGTTCCTTAGAGGAGGAGGCAGTCTCACTGACATTAAGAAAAATCAATCTCTCGTTGGAGCTGACTCTGGAGTGGAATGGTGCTGCCGGACCTTAGTGGACATGTGGGAGTTTCTGTCACACGGGGTCGATGCAGAGATGGCACAATGCCCGCGGTGTGTCATCCCAGTTAGAAAGGATGGATGGAGGGATCAATGAGCAGGAAGAGAAGAAGATAGGGATCTAAGGAGGGCAGACAGACAGTGTCCAACTTATTACAAAATGACCTCTTCTCACCAGTCGCCTGGCAACGGGGAGGGAACGGGAGCTCGGCATGTGGGCGGGGGGTCAGTTGAGAATGTCACAGAGAAGGGATAAACTGTGAAGACGCTGTCGAGCACTGATTAAACACTGGTGACACACACAAATTCTGAGGAATATACAAACACAGGGAGGACAAAATATGACTGAGGGCCTCAGAGGCACCCCGGTCGTCCTTTGGACCACAGAACTCTAGGTTTAAGCATGTTTTATCATCTTTCATCTGTTTCAGGCTCAACCTTGTTGTCTGTTTTAGGTTGTGCTAAACTCACTATGCCACCCAGGACCAAACGACTGCAGACAAACGTAATGCATGGGTCGTGGACACAACATGACTCCTGATTTAAAAGTGTCTTGATGTGTATCCAGCACTGTAGACACAGTACCACCGTCAGTGACGACGTACATGCATGTGGTCTTCTTTACCTGACAATCTGGTGAATGAAGTGGTCAGGGTCCTGAGCAGCAAACACAGTTAGCGTGGTCCCTGCTGGCACCCCCTCCTCAAAGCGAATCATCTTGGGGTTGACAGGGAAGACAGGCGGCTCATTTACATCTTGAACAGAGATGGTGACTCCCGCTGTGGACTGAAGTGAAGACTGGATGCCGCTGGCAAGGTGGGCCTGGTTGGACACTACCACTGTCAGCATGAAGGCACGGTTCATCTCAAAATCCACCGGCTAGAAAGAAGCAAAAGAGGTGAGAGACGGGTATTTAAAGGAAAATGGTGGGGATGGGACGACAGTGAGTGATGCTGATTGCAAGATTAGTTCTAGCTGTGTTCCAATTTGACAAATGACATATAATTCAGGCGTCAACATCTGGCACTTCAGAGCAGGTGGAAAACACACAAGATGCAGCATTGAATCATAATGAAGAGCAAATATACTGTGTTCATTTCAAACTATCAGGCATCAGCACGTAACACGGCTTCGTTTTGACCTTGATCACCGTCAGCATGCCCTCATTGGTGACGGGGTTGGTGCGAACGGTAAAGTGTCCAGCGGGGTCTCCGCTGACGATGCGGTACACCGCGTTCCAGTTGGGGCTGTGGGGCTGGTCCCTGTCCACCACCGTCAAGTTGGTCACCACCACATTCACCTTGTTCTCTGGCACCTCGCCAGAAAACTACAGCGAGAGAGAGAGAGAGAGAGAGAGAGAGAGGGAGAGAGGGGAGGTGAGGTGACTGTGAAGAGGATGGGTGAGATACCATTATGAGGATGCTGTTCCAGCATTTGGTTAATGCATGTTAATAACTGATTTATTGGGATTTTTAAACGTTTGCTTGTGCCTTTATCAATCTTTATGCATTTTACATAATTGTGATTATGAAAACAAACTGCTTTTAGGCCAATAAAGCTCGTTAGATTAAAACCTGGAACTGGAAGGTAGGAGAAATTAGAACGACTGTAGAGGAGGAAAAAAGGTGGCTAATAGAGAATCATATCTTCCATTATGTTAATACAGTCTCTTATTCCACACCATGTCTGCTCATATGAAATCTTTATTTCAACTAATGGTTGTGTCCAATTAAGTGTTTACCCATTCCATTTAGATTCTGTGCATTCACAAAATCTAGGTCTTAATAAGCAATTAGATAAGTACTGTAATTAAGGCAGCAGTAGAAATAATCTCTGGCTAATGATCTACATTATACTGCAATCTGAAACAACTCCCCTCTGAACTAACTCTGGAGCCAACTTGGTGACAGCTGCACAGCCTGAAGAAGAATTTACAACGCAACAGGATCCATGTTCCTCTGTACAGGGATTTACAGTTTGTGGCAACAGAGGGATGGACACTCGAAGCGCACACACTAAACGCTCTCATTGTCAAACGACTCAAATCCGCGTTTCCTCTTGTGAAATGTTAACTTGTTTATGGTGTGTGTCTGCCAGCTGCTGTTCACTTTAATGGTTTCATCATTGTGGGATGGAAGCAGCAGCCAAACCACCCGATTCCTTGCCCCCCCCCCCATCCTGTGCAGCACAACCAGGCTGATAAGCAGAGAGCAAATTAAATATGCACTCTCAGTCTCTGTTGTGTGCACTCCTCCATTTCATTTCCACCCTGAGCTTTAGCACAAACACCACCCCAAACCCTCAAAGCCTGTTTGGCCATGCTGTCAGGAGGCCAAGTAGAAGATGCTCTCTCAGAGTCACACACACAATGGTGCTGACTGTAGAGGGTGCTTCCAAAATGGCCACACTCTCTAAAATGCAATGTGGACCCATTGATAAGCCTCTAGAGAAACACAATCTGACTTTCTGAAGGATTTTGCAATAACAAAGCGGGTGGAAAAAGGAGCAGAACAAATAGTATTCAGCAGGTAATCGTTCCGTGACCTCAGTCCTTTTTACTGGTGAATGTAAAATTCAAATGGAACAAAAATAAAAAGAATCATAACCTTTAATTACACTTGTAATGTTATAAAAAGTGTGTCTGTCAGGATCACAGATTCCGGCTTTATGAGGTTTTAAATACAAACTTTATATGCTCTGCCTATTTAAACTTTTAGCAATTAAAACCTTATTGGAGGCTAATCTTGATAACATTTCACCCTCAAAGCTACAAATAAAGGAAAAGATTCTGAGCACAAGCACAGAATTAAAACAAAACAGTTTTATTTAGAAAAAATTAACCTTCAAGTCAATTTCTTGGACTACAAGCACTTTCATAATGTTATTAGCTCAATATTCACTTATTTATGACTTATTTAATAATGACTTCTGTAGTCTTTATGGTCTTTTAATACACTTTAAAACCAGGTTTTTAGAAAGTTATGACTACATGATTCTTTTCATTAACAAAGACGGAGTTTGGCTGCTGCCCTGTGTGGAACTAAACCAAAGCCAAAGGTGGGTCTGATTGTTCTGTAACATAAATGATTTGTGTCTTTCAGAGTGTTGCTTCACCGTTCAAAGTGAAGACATTATTACTGACGCTTATTTCATTAATCTTAGAGATGTGAATAAATCACCCATTTATCAAGGACTGCACTAAACAAGATCCTGATAACACAGGGTCGCCGATGCACAATCTTTTATTTTCCATGTTTCACTACATCTGTGATTATGACTAGCCTTCTAATGTTTGAGCTACAAACAGAAAAAAATGAAGTAATGAGGCTAAAATGCTGTGCAGAACCTGAGGAACTCCAATAAATAAATCTGCATCAAGGTGCGCTGCCCTCCCAGGGGAAAACAGAGAACTAAACCAGCAAACCAAAGGGTTCCATCTTACAGTAGATAGCAGAACTATAGCTCGGAGACACTGAATGAGATAATCCTTCCCTTCAATGGCTGTTGAAAACAATACCAAACGATAATGGCAGCATTACGTAGAATAAATGTGCCAAAGCAGACTCCTGCTGATATGAGACTCGTGTCAGTCCACTTATGAAGGCTGTTAAGTCTTCGCTGTGACATCCTAAAAACACTGCTACAGGCAACAAGCGTCTACACACATCAGGATGCTTCTTCGCTCTTTTTTTTTCAACTCATATGGAAGTAGAGGAGTGGGAAGCGAGAGGAAACGGCGACCGCTGCGGTGCTACAGGTGAATCCCAAACAGCACCCTATTCAGATTTCCAAGCCTGTCTTTGAGTTTAAGCTTTCAGACCTACGAGGCTTTTAATCCACTCTGCTGTATCCACTGTTCAATCAATGACCAGCCACTGGCGATGCCTCAGCACCGGTGTAATACACTTGATTGGATAGTTTGATTAGATATGCCGTGGCAGGTACCGCTGTCTTTTGGTTCATCACATAATGATGAACATAGCACTACTATGGCACACCGAGGCCCATGTGGTAAAATGAATAAAACATTTGCTTTTTTCCCCCTAAATCAGATGCAAAGGTTTACGCCCCTGCAAGCAATTTCACTTAATTAGTGTGCTTATGTTTTATGCCTCCCGTAGAGAGCAATGAATTCTTCTCGCATCTGTCACACACAAATAATTACTGAGCCGCTCCAAGTGTGGATGCTTGTGTGGGAAGCAAAACAAAAAGTACAGATTGTCAAAGCAGTGGAAACCTCATCTGGTGAAGAGCAGTTCCTTTGCCGTGGAGGTTCAGGTGAGAACCCGTGGTTGTTTGTCTCTAAGCGAAATATGCACCACAAAATAGATTTGTATTAATTTTTACTAGTAAACTACTGGTTTTACTGATCTATCTTAGAGTCAAACATCCTCACTTGGTCAACTGCTCTTTTACTGACAAGTTCGTGTCTACACAGATTTACTCAGGGTATGGTAGAGAAAATAATGAGGCCCAAAAGAGATGATAAGCATCAACACACAGTGTGTGAGCACGCGTCGCTGCGTGCTGCATGTGCCAAGGACAATGTACATGTGTTTTTGCACCGCTATTGAAACGGCACATGTCTATTTCTGGCCAGCAGAAGGACTCTGGTCCAGAGCTTCTCCCCAGCGAAGAGCAGAGATGGAGCCAGCACCACGGACGGGGACAGAGCAATTCTGTGCAGGGGGGTAGTCTTGTTCTGTGAGCTCCATCACTGACAGCTGAGGAGCTCTTATCAGAGCATGCGGCTGGAACTGTACTGGCATGCATGCTGAGGACGGCACCACCAAGGAGCCAGCGATCACAGTGTGTGACGCGGACGCACTGCTTGCTCTGCCTCTGAGCTCGACTGCAGATAGCATCTGTCTCGCTTTGGAATCTCAGAAATCCAGGTGCCCACATAAAGAGCAGCTAGAATCCTGTAGGTCTGTCAGGCTGTGGTCTGCGTTTGATTCTGTTCTCTGAGCAGACAGAGAACCGAGAGTGCCAGCTACACGTGACGGCACGCCAGCACACATGCACAGCATTTGCTCTCAGCATAAGCATTTAAATTAAAGTTGTGACCCTGAACTCAGTGACCCAGAAGTTAAAAAAACAAACAAAGCTCCAACTCCCTGCACAGCTACATACACAATGCAACACGGTACAGAAAAGTGGGCCAGCTGTAGCGTGACTTTCTGTCAGACCATTGTAGAGGTATCAGGGACCAGAGCCAGATGCCTGTAGACAAACTCTGGCCACCAGAGGCCCTGCTGGCAGGGAAAACATAGAGCAGGATGGTGGGAGGAGAACAACTGTGTCTCTCCATATGTTCTCACGCGGCGTTTCTTTATCTGTCATTGTGTGATGTGCTATATTCTCTGTATACTGTCTCTGTCCTTCACTTCATCTTACACCGGTAAACTGGTAACTGTTGTACCCCCCCCCCTTCTCTGTGTTCCCAGAGTTATACTATGTGAGAGCAGATACTGACGAGTGATTGCTGATGGAACAATATAATGAGGGGAGTCTGTAACCCATCCTCCCTGAGAATGATCCAGCCTCATGTTGGCTCTGTGTCTGACATCTGCCTTTCCTGGACAAATAATTGAAACACTCATAGTCTTAGAAACTATATGAACATTTCTGTTGTGCAAAGAGAAGCTAAATCTAATTAGAATATTAATGTTAGATTTCGTATCCTTCCCTTCACATAGAAAAGATTAACTATCTGTTTTCTACAGGACAAGTAGATTATAGTATATACTGTACACCCCCGCACTGACAGCAGCCGTGGCTTCGTTCAGGTTTTCACTGGATACACTAATTATATCTTGGTGGTGAAAGGTCAATCAGTCTGCATAGACATGCATGTAAACTGCACTGTGATTGTTTTTAAGCTATGTTAAATAAGTGAAGCCGCCTCCTGATTGGATGAAAAAGCTGTAACGATACTGGCCTTTTACACTAACAAACATCTAACTATTGACGTGACTTAAATAAAAATAATATTACAGCAATAAAATTACAAATCAAACAGCTATTTCCGACACATTTATACATTAATCATGTAGAAAAAAAAAAGTAACTCACCGTTCTGACTGTCAGCTCCGGGGGGTTGTCATTGATGTCAGTAATGGAGATAAGGGCTGTGGCTGTGTTGGACAGACCAAAGTTCAAGTTTCCCTCCATATCGGTGGCCTGGACAATGATGGTGTACTGAGACACTTTCTGTAAGAGACGGTGATGAAGGACTGGTTTAAAAAAAGACTGTGACAAATCAGGACTCAGAGAAGTACGGACAATGACACAGGGACAGGAATCCGTCCAACCTGCCTGGATACACATATTTCCTTTCCTCACAGCTGCCTACTCATTGGAACAACAGAACAACTGGAGCCTGTAAAAGCACCTTGTTTGATCAATAACACACACACACACACACAGTACATACACTGAGTTGCAGAGAGGGAGCATTGCGTTTGTAAAATGCCCATCCATTACTGCCTAAAAGTCTCAGCGTTCCACTGTGGGAACAGTCCTGGATCATCACTCATTTTAATGGAGACGCTGCAGCTTTAAGATGTGCCACAGTGCTGCAGATAATAACGGGAGGTGAATGGGCCTTATTTAGTCCAGTTAGAGTGAGGGAGAGCCGCCACAGAGATGAGCAGCAGCACACACTCTGCAGCAAGAAACACCAACATTACGCTTTGTTTAGACAAAGCAGAATGGAAACAAATAAAAAGGCAGAGAAAAACGGGAGCCGGAGTCGTGACACTGTCCATGGTGCTGAAAGTTCACCCTGTCCCAGACTAAGCGTTGGGGAGAATGTCTGAATGAATGTACGTGTGTGTGTGAGCCTCTCTTCCTATTAATCCTTTTGGTTCAGGCCCATTGTATCAGAGCAGAGAGAGGGAGAATGGACGTCAAGGACAGCCAGAGTTTGGTGCCCAGGGCCGGCTGCTTTGTTCAACATCCACAGCGCATCCTACCGATGGTCTGATGTTGATTTGCTGCTGGGCTAGTTTCGTCATACTCACCCCGAGGTCTGTTTGCACTTTCTTGATGGGAGGACTTGATGTCCAGTGGCACTGAAGTCAGGGAGTGCCTGGAGGAACCAGAGCAAACTCGGCCTGTAGTCTTATACAGATATAGATGAGGAAGTTATTGCTTCCTGCCTAGGTGCCTGCTTCTGTGTTATCATATTTCACTGAGCCGCGTTGTATTTTATCCTCCTCTGGTTTATTGTGTGTTCTTTGTTAAGCACATCCCGTGCTTTTTTTGATCTCTCGCTATCTTTCTCATCACATCATGGTTGCTCAGTGTTCTACGCCTTTCTTCAATATCTGCCCGTCTTTTTGTGTATCTTTAGATTTCTTTTCTGCCTCCCACATGTTTTTTTCAGTTGCAGAAGACGCAGTTGATTGTTAGTTGAGTCAAACCATTGAGGCCAGTTAAAACATCCGGCTGGAGCCATTTAGCATCTCTCCGAGTCATTATGAAGTGCGCAGACATGTTAATCTGCACCACACCAACCCTATTAATAAAAACTCAATACTGGCTGCCCTTTATTAGACTCATAATGAAATATCAATACCATCTCCCCTCACCGAGCGCTTCGGTAAATAGAAGCTCCAATGAATGTGTCTCTCTGCAGACTCATTTATTTCCGGTCACATACATCAATCTAGAAATAGCACCAGATGGCTGTAGGAAGCTAATAGGCCTGAGCTTTGATGGACGCGTTCGTCTTCGGTCAGGTAAAGAGAAATGACTGGAGCAGAGCCAGCAGGTGGAGCTCTCACACAGTAGGGGATGTGGCTGATGCATCATATCCTGCATGGTTATATCACTCATCCGAGGGCAGTTGTGTGTTTATGGTCCTTCTAATGCACACAAGCACATCCGCTATCGCTCCAGTGAGTAGGTACAGGTTTTTCACCTCCCCAAAGCACACACACACACACACACACACACACACACACACACACACACAGTCAGGATACACACGGTCTAAAAGTGGCTGCCCGAACAAGCCAGTAAAGGGCCCTCTAATGAGTCCTATAGAAGTGCTGAACAGAAAATCTCTCTGTTATATTAGAGTCCAGTGCTGGCAGGAAGCACAGCTTCTTCTCTTACAACTAACAGCAACAGCCCTGACTCTCACCCACAGGCCTTGAGCCACATGGACTTAATCTGTGTGGTCTGAAAGCCATCAGAGGCCACAGAAACATCTGTGCAGAGATGTCCTCCAACAATAAAGCTCAACCTCTTTTTTCACGGGGACCAAATAAGGCAGTTCGTCTTCCAAGAGGCTGAGGAAATAAATGGGAAAACGTCTTCCCACCACAGGACCCAGCTAATTGACAAGTCAACACAAACAGCCGACAGGACAGGTGGAAGAAACTGACATGTTCATGGCTTGTAAGCAAATGGCCCTGTTCTCCAGTGACACACTGTTAGCAAGAACAAAGCAGGGGAAATAATGGCAAAGCAATGTTGAACAAGAAAATAAAGAGGAATGATTTTTGGGAAACACACGTACAGTTGTGAATTAATTATACCTGAGCTGAGTGTGCATTGCTGTTTTGTGCTGTAGAGGACCACTCAAAGAGGGCAGAGGGAGTTTGGGCAGTCTGTTCCAGCCTGTTGGGCTCCTGCTGGCCACAGTCATTAGTCTGTCACTTACAATCTGTCTCAGAAGGCTGGTACTGGTGGTTAAAACTGTAGAGACCAGCTCCCTCGCTTTCCTTTGACTACAGTGTCTCTCTGCCTCATGACCTTCGATGACACTGACCCTCACTCTAGTTTCCATTCAGTTCAGCTGAACACTTCAGTTTACTGGATTTTATTTAATGCTATTCTCAAGCAATTTAATTCAATTCGACTTCAGTTCAGTTCATTTTAGTTCAGTTACACATGCACAGTGCCAGCAAAAAACTAAGCTACAAGGAAAATCCCTACAAAAGTCAAAACAGTGAAATGCAGTTACTTTCTATTTTTCCCAGCTAGTACTAAAAATATGTATGCAAGTCTGTTTTGTCTCCATCAACCTCTCTTGTTTCTAAGGGATGTTGAAGGAGGGGAGGCTGGGTTGAGGACACAAACAGATCAGCCCTGGTTTGAAAAGAACACAAGCCAGAGGAGACTTATTGCGAGCAGGGTGCCGCTCTCTGTAGGCTCTTCTCCGAGTCCCATTGTGGAGTTAGTCACTCAGACACAAAAGGTAAATGTGAGATATAAACTCAGAATCCACTTGATTAGATACGCCTCCGCAATTATGCAAACAGCTCAGAGCCACATACCGGATAAATAAAGGCTGTGAGTCACATATGAATAAAGCTGGTAGAATGAAACATGCAGACTGGGTGAGAGGTTTCATTTATCGTCCAGCTGAGCGTTACAATACAATGCTCAGGACACGATTAAGCAAATA
This sequence comes from Microctenopoma steveboyesi, assembly GCA_032359275.1. Classification (NCBI taxonomy): domain Eukaryota; kingdom Metazoa; phylum Chordata; class Actinopteri; order Anabantiformes; family Anabantidae; genus Microctenopoma; species Microctenopoma steveboyesi. The sequence goes on along the minus strand of JAUMHF010000021.1, from coordinate 4,676,593 downwards.
GGAACATGATGAACATGCAGTTGCCAGACCTGCTGGCTCCAGCACATCACAAACAGATAAAAACACTTAAGGGGAATAAAAGGCTTGTGAGGTGTTCCTGACCTCATCAAATAACATAACAGGAGAATACATTTGGTCACCAAATGATGACGGAGACATAATTAAACAACACCAATGAACCTACAGAAAAAAGAAAGTACATGTCAGGCAGTGGCACACTGAGCAAGCGGGACCGTCCATTCTAATCGCCTCCTAAAGAGAAGAAAAGACACAACCCTGAAGTATGGTTAATAATAGACATGCAAGTATCTGTTAAAAATAGACAAATGTCTGACCCAAACCGAAAAACAAAGTCTACTGCACAAGTGTGGTGCATGGGTCTTATAAGTGGAACGATTCAGGCTTGTCTGAACACAAAAGACAGACTTGCTATTAATGAGGTGGATACTGAGTTCATTTTTCTTCATTGGATGTTAGTTACAGCTGGTCAGCATCCACCTACATGCATCAACAGTCTTCAATCAGCAACCCACACACAATCCTCAGAAGACTTGTCTGATCCCAGTGTTTGGGTAGAAGTTGGCGAGTTAACATAACTCAGCGTCTCGGAGACAATCAAACTCGAGGCCCATTTACAACGCCCGCTCTAAGCCAGTATCCATGGTCAGGCTCTGGAGAACAGAGCCAGGCTGTGGGCACTCATGTCCTTGAGGCAGTCCAAGTGATGTCCTAATCGACAGCAAGACAGTCCAGCATCACGTCGTCATCAGCCTGGTGGCCAGCCTGGCACCGGGCCATGCCGCACCATGCTGCCCCAAACCACGCCAACCCAGGGCTCATGAGAGATTGAGACCGCCTGAGGTAATGAAAGACAACGGCGCTGTCTGCCAGTGGAACCAGAGACATGGAGGGAGGGCACAAAGGAAGATCATCCGAGCCAGCTGTGGCACCCACCCGTCTGCTACCTGCTGCACCCAAATGGTACAATTAGTACCATTTGGGTGCAGCAGCAATCTAGGAATATATTTCTTTCAGCACATAGACAAATGTTTATAGACCTGCATTATAATAACTTGAATAATGTCGCCTTAATTATCAAACATAAATCCACAATCACATTTTATAGTCCACATTTAGGATGTATAGTCAAACACATGTACAATGCTTAGTGAGTTTGTTAGCCTGTGGGTTGGAGCATGGGAAGACATGTGAGGTCAAAGCAGGAGAGGGGTTGTGAGCCATGAGTGAGGAGGAATAATTGGTATTCAGCTGTGTCAGAGGTAAATAATACCAGGCTAACCTCCGCGTACCCCGTGGTCTGCTCAACATGAGAGAACCTGCTTCACCCCTTAATTAGCACATGAATATTCTAATTAGACAGCAGCATGGTGGAGGAGGATTAGCTAAAGTGTGAGAGAAAGATGAGAGAGGAGAGTGAGAATCTACAGTATGTTCCACAGAGGTGTTTATTGAGTGTTTGTCGATATGCAAATGAGTGTGTGGTTTTTTTCCTCCTGTAGTAGCGCGTGTGTTCACCACTCCGATGTGATACCGGGATCAGATGTATCATATCGGACGCTGTGCCTCACTCTGTGTGAGCGTCACTGTATCTGAACTACAAACACCACTGTGCAGGTGTGTGCGTGCGTGCGCAACTATGTGTCTGAGTGTGTTTGCGCATTTGTGTTGATGACCTTGACAGCAGGTGGATGAACTCCCAGGTGTGTCCCAGTTTTAGTGGGAGGATCAGAGGCAGGTGGGACTGAGCCTGGCTTGATGTGTCCAGATTAATGAGCTTTCTCTCCCTCACATCAGCTGCGACTGCTGCTGCCAGGGCCAAACTGGAAGCAGGCACACATAGCTGGCCCGCGTTCACTAGACTCTTTTATATTGTCCCACAAATATAGTATACTATCATGCCACGCCAGCTTCCTATAAAATTTGGACGAGGAACGCACATTGATGTATTGTATTCTTCTGTTATAAATCAGCTGCTGTTCTTTTACCTTTTACCTGTAATTATTTACCAAATATGCTTGACTTACTGTTAGTAAAATCCCATTTTAGTTTCACAAAGTGTCACCTCGCCTGGTTTAGTGCTGAGAGGCACCGGTGGGATTTCTTACAATATAAATATTACGAGACACACTCAACTGCGCTTTTATGTAAGAAGTAAAATCAGCCAGCAAAGTTCTGATGAACAGACTATCCTCCTAATGATGGCTTATGAACCTGAACATTTACCTGATTTGGCCAGCTGTATTTAATTTTATCTTGCACCACGGAGAGATAAGTAACGTATGTGTGTGTGTGTGTGTGTGTGTGTGTTAGAGAGAGAGAGCGAGAGAGAGGCTGCAGGACGATCGTCTATGAACCCCAGCTACCCACAGTTACCTAATGCAGTCTGGAAAAAGCTGAAGTTGACCATCCTCGTTATCAGAAAAAGACGGACGCTGGAGCAAAAACAATGCAATGTTTAATTGTTGGATGTGATGTGTGGGTTAGTGAACACTCACAGTGAGCAACAGACACGTGCCAGTGGCGGATGAGACAAAAGAAGACAATGAAGACAAAGCTCCAGCAACATTGTCAGTTGAAAGGGGGCTTGCTGGTCATTGTGCAATATGCGCTCTGCTCTATACACTGAGCCAAACACAAGATATTAGCTGGTCATTTACACAATGTGTTTTCTTTACCATGGAATTTGCAGGTTGACATATTTTTATTTTTTAACACAAAGAAAAGTGACTATAAATAGAAAATATACAGACAATGGCAATGGTAATAATGATTGTGGTCACATTGCTGCGACTAACCTGCATTTAACTTCTTTGACATTTCTCTGACCATGAAATCTCAAACTGCTGCAAAGCACCACATTGCTGTATGTATGTGTGGGTGGGAGGGTATGTTGCAAGGTGCTGTCTCTGCAGAGAGGCCATGAGACGTAACAAATGACTGAGTGGCACGGTTGAGTTGTTTTCAAGTCGGTTCTTGAGTGAGTGGGATATGAGGGAAATACGTGGTAGTTGGGTACCAGAGTAAATCAAGTCAGAAATAAAGAGCACCCTTAATGGATCTCTCCGGATATCTCCGTCTAATATCAGCATAAAATATGCCCCCAAAAATAATAAAAAACCCCTGTGTACTCTGGCTGCCCTGTAGAAGAACTTAATTGCTTATGTTATGGCTATGTGTGCATAAACCAGACGCAGGACGATCCAGTGACGACAGTAACAGGGACACAGCACATACGACTGACACTCACCTCTCTGTCTAGACCAGCTGCCACGGTGACGATGTCTCCAGTCTCACTGTTGATAGTGAACATATTGGGGATGGGGCTGTGGGGTGTCTGGGAGAGGATGCGGTAGCGCACCATGCCATTTGCAGTGGTGGAGTCATCGGAGTCCGTGGCTGTCACCTGCATCACAGACGAGCCTGTGGAGACAAAGTTTGTCAGATAAGAAGATTCAAAAGAGAGTAGAGCAAAGTGAAAAGCAGATAAAGTACATCAGTGCACACGGTGCTAGAAGAGGTCAAGTTGGGAAAAAAGCAACTAGCAGGCAGCAGTCATAATTTTATAAATACAAAGAAGTGCTTTTCAAGGTTCTTTGCACACTTTGAACGCACATATAGGGTAAAATGAAAGTTGCTTGTAAGCTTGTATAACCGTAAATAAATTTGCAGAAAATATCAAAGATAGAGGAGACTCAGCAGACAACAAACCATTTATATCCAAGAAATAAGTCAATCTGGCTTTGCAAATTGCTGTGACATTCTCTGTTCTTTGCCAGGCAACTTTTTGAGTGAGAGCTATTACAGAGCAGAGTACAAAAGCACAAACAAAATCTGTTAAATAAGCCCCTATTTTAAGCTGTGCTGTTATGTCCTCTGTATATAGCCAAGCTGGTGGGGTATAGTTTCCACCTCTGCAGAGTCCATTTAGTAATGAGCAGCGCTGGGTCTTCTGCCATTTCCACCATCCATTATTTCAGCCTTCAGCGGCACCGTGGATGCCCTTAATGCTCCGATGCACTCTTCCTATTTGTCTTAAAATCACGGATAAACACTGCCATTTAATGCCGACAGCACAGTAGTGCCTGTGTGTGTGTGTGTGTGGAGTGTATGTACGTCTGCGATCACTTACAGGTATGTGTGTGCATTTGTATGCATGTGAGTGTGTGTTTCCTTGAGGCACGTATAAGGGTGAGAGGCCCTGTGTCCCGAGCAGAACTATTGATTTGCACGAGTTTGTCAGCTGGGCTCACAAATGCGACCAGGCAATTAGGAGCACTTTGTGCTGGAAAGAGGAGAGATCACCTCGCCTCTCTCACAGGGTTCTGTGAAAATGTCACTTTCCATCAGGCAGCCATTTACAGGCTGCTGCTGCTGCTGCTGCTACTGCTGCTGCAGAGAAAAAAGAACGGTCAGCCTGCAATGAGTGTGCGTGTGTGTCTGTGTGTGAGCTGGGCATACACAAGAGACAATGAAAGCATGGACATGTTTGAATGTGAAGTCAGTGTATGCAGCAATATCAACCTGTGGCTCAGGAGGAAGAGAGGGCGGCCTTATAAATCAGCAATATGAGGTAACAGAAGTTCAACTCTGAGGAAACTCTGAATTATAATGCTTACATGTTAGATCTCCTTGTCCAAATCAATCAGAAACTGATGATTTTTGTTAAATTACTGGAATGACTTCACAACTAATGCACAAACACTCTGGTTACCTCGCGGGGTGTTGGGTGTCATGCTGAGCACGCACAAAACCAGCACTGTTATCAGATCAAAAGTAATCGAAATGAGTTGTCAAAAACCACGTCTTTCATGCTTTAGCGTGCAGCAGAAGTATGAAAGTCAAGTTTGACTTCAGCACATCCCCAATTCATAAATGTAAATGTGTTCGTGGCAGCTTTGGCAGTCTCCTGTGTGTCTGAGCAGTTACAGGTGTCTCAATTCCCATAATTGGGTCTAGATGGCACCATCATTTCTGTGACAGCCTGCATGGACAGGATAATTGTAGTTTCGAATTTCTATTTCAAACTTCATTAAGTTTCAAAGGAGGATTTGTCACTTTGTCCAGCAAGGAAAAGAAGAGATCCAAGGGAAGACGGGAAGAAGAAAAACAATTACTGCTATTCCACCGAGGACTGCGTCAATATATAATCAACCATTCCACTCCCGTAGAGAGTGAGGGGACGCGATGTTGAATTACATGTTGGCGCTGCTACCTTTCATTTCACAGACAAGGTCTCAGTGATATGATGATGGTGCAGTTTCAGCAAGATGGCTATGCCTGAAATGGTTAATCTCTGAGCCTGTTTAATTCCTCTTTAATTTGAACACTAATTCCAAATCCTAATTGCTTTTCCGCTAAAATCGCCGGAGCTGAAAATTTAACTGGTGGCAGGCATGCATATTGTTGGCCGTTTTGTCCACGTGACTGGAGATCACTGGTGAGGGCTATCTGCTGCCTAAACATTCGTCAGCCAGAGTCAACATCTGCAAAAAAAAAGAGTAGAACTGCCACAGATAGAGCAGGAACAGGGAGATAGGCACACGTGGATGCTAAGATAAGCACCCGAGGAGGAAATTGCAAAGCAGAAAAAAGTAAGAATGAGAACAGAGGTGAGAGGGTTTATAAAGACCACTAAAAGCAAAAGTACAAGGGGAAGTCAGGGAGCGAGAGGGCAGGGGATGGATGGTATAAGAGGATAATAACTCTCATCAGTGGAGGGAAGATAGAGGTTGCTCTTTCAGAGGGAAAGAGTGGCCGTGGCACAGTAGATAGAGAGCAAGAAGGAGAAGTAGTGGTTGAGTGGTGAGGGAAGTGTAGGAGAAAAGGTTGAAATCCGGTGAATCCTGGTGAAGGTGATGAAGGAGACACAGTGTTGACACAAGAGTCTCGAATGCAGCCCACTGCTCTCCGAGGCTATAACGCTACCGCTAATCATTCATCCCTCAATGCAAAGGTTACATCTAATGCTCAGGGTGTTTTCTGAAAGCTTGATCCTTGGATCCTTTTAATAACTAATATGCACGTGGATCTGTACTTGCTCCTGTTCAGACTCACAGGGAAGCTTGTGTCAGGGCGAACGGCAATATGGGAGGGGGAGCACTGTCAATCATGTTCAGCTGCAGTAAAACGCTGCGTCACTGGTGGTACTTGACTGGATGTTGAAGCACAGGCAAGAAGAAGTGGGCATTTGAACTGTAGGCAAAAGATACCATCAAGTTACAGTTTAATGCAAGTTTGCCTACAGCATGTGCTACATGGAAAAGTGTGCTCTAGTCTAGTCTGGCTGGAAGGTTTCATGGTATTTTCAGCCACCCACCATCCTGGCTGACAGAAAAAAAACCCCAGACTTCTCAGAACAACAGCCGTATGTATCTCATCACCTCAACAAAGATACATTTACGGTCTCGTTGTGAGCACCTGTAATGTATCAGATTTACTCTGAGTTGCATCTAGTTGAAAACTATTTTTTAAATTTTCCTTTAAATTAGGACTAAATCGCTGAAAAGATGGCGAATTTTTCAAAATCATGTTGAAAGAGTTTCTTAAGCAGAAGGCAAAACGCCGAAAATCAGAAATATTGCTTATGACTATACAGCAAAAAACCACCAGCTCTGCCTGTTTAGGTCCAACGCTGATGGAAACGTTCTACTTCCACACGTTTTTCCTGCCTCCATCTCTCTTCCTGCTACACAATCCCTAACGACCCCCCCACCCTGGCAAGACAGAGGGAGAAAGTCTCTTAACTCTCACTGCAACTGTTAACAAACTCTTAAGGAGCGAGAGAGGGAGACGTGGGCCCCTGTTCCCCCTTGGGATGGCAAATTGACTGTGAGAGAAGGCACTCAGCTGCTGGTTTTGATCTTGCCTTTCGTTTCAGAAGGCCTTTTTGAGAAAGATGGTCCATAAAAGGAAACAAGTCGCTGTCAGAGTCGGGGATGAGGGGGAGGGAAGGACAAGGACAGAACATCACAGGGCAGATGAACTGAGCACGCTGCAGCCTCAGAACACAAGAGGTTTCTGAAGGAGTCACACCATGTTGCCAGTGCTCTACCTGAGGCCACTTAACACAACGCAAGAGCTGTCTCGTGTCACAGCTACGGCGACTACAGATTTCAGAAAAGTTCTGAGATCTCACTTGAAAGGTAACGGTGTCTTGTATGTTTTTTTTCCATTACCTGTCCGTGTACTGTGTAAAAAGAACACACTACACCTTCCATCCAAGCGGCCTCAGATTAGTAGTTCTCCCTGGATAACCCTCCCATACTCGAACTGAATTCCATTTGTTCCTCGTTAACAAGAAATCAATGTGATCAGATCCTGCAGCTCATTTTTGTCATGTACTGTTTTATTACGTTTGATTACCTGCACAAATGAAATTCTATCAGTCACAGGTTCATTTCAGTGCTGAGCAGGGGCCTGGTGGCAAAAAGTGACAAATGAAGCCGTTTCAAACTGATCCTGCCTGACGGATTGATTGGATCTCCACCTGCATAACATCTGGTGACAGTGATAAGGGCGGTTCCCCATAGGTCTCCCTCTTTGATGCTTTTCACACAGTGCTAGATGTGAAGATGTGTTGTAATGCTTCAGAGAACCTTTGATATCTGGGGCCGGAGATACAGAATGTGATACTTCTGCAGTTTCACACATGTGCCCCAAATCCTATTGCGTGGCATTTAGAAAAAACACAAACCGTGAACTGTAAGAGTTTGTAGCCATTACAACATTTTGCACATTCTCCGCACTGTGTTTCTTATATTTGGAGTCTGCATTGTACACTGAAGATGAAGGTTAGACCTTCCTCTGCACTCATTGTTCATTTCAAGTCTTTCACCAACAGCACAGTACAATAGAGAAATGAGGTGAAGTGAATGTGTCTACTTTTCATGCATCACGTCTCATCATTCTGCTGAGACCCTGTTGATAAAACAGCTTTAATTCCTGCATTTAATTGATTTCTGCTGGAATGAAGAGGCGCAGGCACTAAATTAGCAGCCCACCATCAGTCCACAAGTTAAAAAATATATGAGAACTATTTTACAAGTTCAGTTTGGACACATTCACACTTTTATGCATGTATTAACAATAGAAGAACTGACTGACTTAACCTTCTCTCTTAAAGCTGAAAAGAAATTTAACAATGTTTCCTGTCACGAAGATCAAACACAAGTGAAGTGAAGAGACTGGGTTGGGGGGTTTCAAAGCATCAGCAGGGAAATGAGAAAGGATAATTTTGGTTTGCTACAATAACTTTTGCACTGTTTATTATGAACTTTGCTAAGATCTTGAACTGAAAGGTTGTGAAACACTTTCCGGTTCCTGAGTTCTCCGTTTTCTGACGGGAACTTGCAGCGAATGTCTTCAGATGTTTGACCACTGGTCAGATCTGCTGTGGGAAGAGTACGGGACAAATCTGCCCAGGACGGTACCTATGGGGTTTGATGTTTACATTAAGCATATCACACTTTAATGAAGAAATGTACACCAGGCTGAAACCAACGCACCTCATCAAAACCTCCCTTCATGTAGATGGTCATGTTCCTTTATTGTTTGCCGGTTTCGAGGTGCTGATGCTTTGAGATGATGCAGCTTGTGCTGCTGTTTTGCTTTGTCTGTGCTGCAGTTTTGATGTGTTTAAAGAACAAGACATAAAAAAGAGCTTAGTCAAAGTCACAACTGGCGTAATAAATATGCATTAGCTCCATGTCTTACATTCGGCTGTGTATCCATGTGCAACCCTGCTGGGTATAAAAACACTTAGGCTGAGGTCTAAACTGGGTCTATTAATAGTGTCTAAGAGGTTTAACTGATGGTGGATTTATTAAGGGCTTAAATGGGGCAGAAAAGTAAAGAATGCATCTTTGAACCTGCACTGAAGATGATTCATACTCGTTCTCGTTTCCTTCAACTAAACAAGCAATTAGGCCAACACAGTTTTACAGCTTTTATTTCCTCATTAAAATGCATCTTTTCAGAGACCAATGACTGAACTCCGCACACAATATGATTCTACGACTCAACACCTGAAACTGTGAGCTCCACAAACAAATATTGTCCCTGCTTAATGAAGAGCAGAGCAATTACACTGTACTTAGTGTACTATGTTTCTTCTTAATTGGAATCGCAGACTGTATTATGTTGAAAACAAAATTTAATTCAAAGACTTTGGGTCCTCTCATTTCTAACTAAGCTAAAAATATCAGACTGAAAAAACGTAGCTTTTGGAATGTCCGGTTGCCCTCGCTAATTAGGAGCTCTGTATATAGACCCACGCTCCACTGAGGAGTAACCCTCACACACACACACACACACACACACACATATATAGATATATATGTATGTGGGCACGCACAAAGTCAATCCCATACTTGCTCATCCACACACACACACACACACACACACACACACACACACACACACACACACACACACACACACACACACACACACACACAACATGCCTTCCTATATTGTTTACAAATCCCCTTGAGATTAAACTTCGCAGCATAACAATATCGAAACGCTGTGAAGACAAACATGGGTCCTCAGGGTCTGATTGTTAGAACAAGAGTTCCTCCAGTCGAGACACGAGAACTACTTGCACATTCTTCTCTCGTCTCCGGCTCTGCACTGACCACAACTCTGTTCCCTGACTCGGAGAGGAGGTTTACATCTCGCCATGCTCCGCAGAATCTGATAATGACGTGTCCATCTAAGAGACCGCAACACAAATATCTCATGAGCTTGCCCTCATCTGGAGCAACCGAAAACTTGAACTTACGGCGAATTCACACTTCAAAACATTGGCTTATTGTTGACGCCGAGCTTGTTTAAGGCCACAGTAAATACAATTGAAAAGATGTGGTTTTCTGAGGGAAAAAATGCATTTGACTGGTTGAACAGCTCACGGAGTTAAAGATCTCAAAAGGATCTCTGAGCAATAAAAGGAAGCGCATTACATCATCGTTGTTCTTTGTTAATGTTAGAGTGTTTAGCTTCCCCAGGCATTTTCAGATGATAACTGAGACGAACATGTTTGACTCCAGCGAGTAATCTTAACTCTTACCAGGTTTGGATCCTTCAGCCACGGAGCCATTATACACTTGGTTCTGAAACTCTGGTCTGTTGTCGTTCATGTCGATCACATAAATGTACAGATCGATTGGATTCTCCACTTGGTTCCCATTCATGTCCACTGCATGGGCCCGCAGCTGCCAGTACACAGAGAAAGGAGGGATTATTAGCAGTCAATGCAGGACATCAGCTAGAATGAATATTAAGGGTAGCTCAAGTGACAGCGAGTGATATGATATCTGCAGCCTGAGCTGGACTGAAACAAATGCAGCACATGGCACAACTTTGACTTTGTTAACTGGCAACTCCATTCAACTGGCAAATATTCCATTTCATGTCTGCCAACAGGGCACGAGTATCCTGTTGGTATCTTGGCGCGGACCAGAACAACACAGGAAGGGGCAAAGTAGCGAAATGTTCCAGACACACAAACAACACCTATTTTGTTGTTAGCACAGCCAGAGGGCTAAAAAAATCAGAGAGGTGTTGTTGTTCAAGCTGCGGCTTCTTTTTGTTCAGTGAGGAATGTTTGTCTCGATTTGTTTTGACAAAGGCGACCATTTGGATGGATGTCTCCGACTGATGAGCTGTTCCTTGACAATACACACACAGACACAGTGTGAGAATAGAAAGTGCAAAGAGGAAAGGAATGAGGGACAAAAAAGCAGTACGGGGAAATGGCAAATGAAACGATAGGGAGAGAAGAAGAGTGACTAAGCCCTGTGCAAGTAAATGAGAGATGAAAACACAAAGAGGCAGTGTGGGGGTGTGGGGCCCTGAACAGGAAGGACTGACAAAAGCAATCATCATCTACAGTGGGATGTCTTAATCTCCACCGCTGCTGTTAGACACCCTCTACTCCCCACCAATCCTCACTAATGATATCTAACATAACGCAAAGCTTTGTAATAGCCCTGGAACTAAACCAGCGCTGTTCACCATGACTTACATTACTCTCATTCAATTGCCTAGAAATTCATATCCTCTGCAGAAATGTTATTCAATCACAGCTTGGCCCGGTAAGAGGAGCAGGGCTCTCATTCTGGCTAAACCCGTCACGCTGGCAGCAAAATATTTAGTCTGCCACAACACAGTCGAGGAGGATCTGCCTGCCAGCCTATTTACAGGAAGTCGTGATGTATTGTGGGGCGACTTGAAAGATTGAATGGCAGCACCTGCCTCCACCGCAGCACAACTAATCATGTCGGCTTTTGTGCTCGCCTGTCAAGGAAGCATCAAAACATAGGAAATCACGCGGCCGCTTGAGCATTCACACACACGCGTGCATCCGAACATCAATTCAGACACATGTTTATGCATATTAACACAGACTCCGGGACAAACACGCAGAGACGCATCCAGCCAATCAGATGAGCCCCTCTTTAGCCACTAAATGATCCTCAAGATGCTAGTTTTCCATTGGCTGAAGCACAGCAAACAAACACGGGGAGAAGAACCAACAAACAAACAAGCCCAATCTGTTTTCTCAGCTGTGAACGCTGCACGCTGAGCGATGTGTGACTGTGATATGTGTGACTGCTTCAGTGCATGCGTGTGTGTGCGGGATGGTAGCATTTATTATCTCTGTGTTAAAACGTCTATATTTGTGTGTGTGTGTGTGTGTTTTCTGCCTGTGACTTTGTGTGTACGTCTCTGCATATATTTTGTATGTGTGCGTGCTCTACTTTCACATTTGTCCTCACTGTAGCATGTGTGTGCCTGTGTTTATGTGTTCAATGGAGGAATTGGAAATGTGATTCAAGGGCCTGGAGGGGTGTGTGCGCTGCATGGTTTGCACATATACTGTATGTGTGTGAACTGACATCAGTATTCTGGAGGGTGAGCTTTAGTGTGAGTGGCCCGACCGCACTGGAGAAATATAGTTTGTATTTGGCCCATTGGCTCTTTTACCCAGTATATATATACCCACACTCGCACAGTACTTCTGGTATTATTTTAGCAATACTAGCATCGACACTATTGGTTTGTCATTGAGTTGATCCACCGCTCAACTGGAACCACTATTGCGTAACAGAAACAGAATTCCCATTACTCTCGTCTCATACATTAGAAAACAGTGCATCTGTCTAAAACATCTACTGTCAGAGGTGGTAAGTGATTAAGTTAATTTAGTCTGTTTAGTGCTGCAATTAGTGTAAGTATAGTTTTGAGATACTTATATACTGTTAATTTTACTCCATAGCAAATTAAATTAAATTATTCTAGTTTTTCTCCACTGATTTTATTTCAACGTCATTAGTTACTAGTTACTTTTTGCAGTTTTAAATTCCTATAAAAACTATTATAAACTATTAAAATGCTGATGTATCACTATAAATTACCCCCCACACACTTTGTAAGGTTGTTATAAATCAGCTCCAATCAGCTCTTTGCGTTTCTATTTGCGCTGTGTGTCTACATACATTTCTGCTGACTTTACAATGATGTACGTGCATTCAAAAAAAAATACACAGACACTCGTGTTTGCTCAATTCTTCACATGACCTAATGACTCACAGTAGCTCTGTCAGAAAAAACTGACGCTCAGTCTAACACCCACTCTCCTCACCTCACAAATCACTTCCCCCTAGTGCTAGTCTGTCAAAAACAGCAGCCTCGTCTCTCTTTTCAGCTGAACCCCAAACTAACAAGCAAAGTTTGGCCTTTGAGCCACGCAGCAGTGCTGGGAACTTCCTGTCAAGTTTAAAGAAAGTAAGCAATGGACTAAATTTCCCCTGGGTCAAACACTGGCTACACTCTCCCACAGTAAATCATACATCACATCACAAGCAGCATGGGTCCGCGGAAGCCTAAATAGGAGCTGCATTCAACGTGAAGTGCCCTCAACCTAACGTGCTTGTTTCACTACAGGCAGTGTCAAATTTGAACTCTTTACTGAGTAGCTTTCCTTTCCCAGAGACCAATAACCTGACTTTTTTATTGATCCCAATTTGCTGCTTGAGTATAAGAACAGGTATGGTAAGACAACAAACACACACACACACACACACACACACACACAGTAGTGTCCAGAGCCTGAATGTAGCACGTATGGTAACGAGAGGCTCATTTAAAACTTACCAGAAGACACACACCGGAGCGCAAGACAAACAAATCAAGCAGACAATCATCTAGAGCTTTATGGTTGTTGATAGGCGCTGCATGTAAAGGGCGTGTGTGTGTTCTGGTGTTTATAATGTGCGTGTACTGCTGCGTGTGTGCGCTGCTGACAGAGACACCGAAGAGATCTACTTTCCTTTATTCTATCCTTCCTCTGAGACGGGAGGTGCTTCTGAATTAGCTCTATCAGCGGCGCAGCCATCTATCATGCTGACAGGCACACGGGCGTTGGGATTCTGACACCAGCGCTCACCTCAAGTGGAGGTGTTAGTCTTTGTTGATAGAAATTGAGACCTGTACTGTGTGTGTATGAACCAACGGCCTCGCATTAATGCAAGTCTCATGAGGTCTGCGCATTTAATTCACGCATCCATGAAGATGTTTAACCTGAGGTTTCAGATGGGCCAGTTGTGAACCGAGCCCTCTAGCATTGTGTGTGTAGTGGGGAATCCTGTTGGCCATATGCAGTCTATGCAGTGTAACTCTACAGCTGTCAGCCTGCACCTTTGAACAGCACAGCTGCAAAGTGCACGGGGTGAACATGCACCAATATGTGTGGGTGATGAAGTAAAACAGGGCAAAAGTGAGAAGGCTTGAGGAAGAAATTCTGCCTATGAACACACATCACATTCACTCAGCATTCAGTGAACGTATACGCGTGCACACACACACACACCTGTACTGCTGCACGAACACAAACATGCACAGTACGCACACACTCAGAGTCGCACCTGCTCATTAGCTCTGATGGTAAGAACAAAGACAAGTTTTCCTTCACTCCACCTCCGTTCTCTCTTGTTCTCTGCGCTATCCATCCTGTGCCTTTCCGTGCAGCTAATTCTCAATCAAAATGACGGCTGAAGTGGCTGTGTGCTTTGTCAAGGCGTTCTTCATTTCATTGCTGGCTTCGGCATCAATCAGAGCCCGGAGAGGCTGGTGCGAAGGTAGAACACAGTAGCTAACGGAACAGATTGTGGTTGTTGTTTCGGTGGGCAACATTTGTAGTAGAATTAAAGATAGATGGGGAAGAGAATAAGCGGGGAACATGTTCCCAGAGATTATGGGGAGATAATGAGACATAGAGCTGGAGGAGAAATGGAAACAGACAAGTCGTTTCTTTCTTACATGGAAAGAGGCTCTCTCTTCTCTGTCCAGAGGTTGCGTGACAAACATGTTGCCACTGATGGGATCTATGTTGTAGATGCCACTCGGGGGCTGATCCGCGCCCGCTCCTGTGATGCTGTAGCGGATGCCGACATCCTTGTCCTGATCTGAACGGATCTGAGGACACAGAAACAGACAAACAAGTTCCACAGAGATGAAAATCGTGTTTTTCAACGTGGCTTTTCAGGCTTTTCCTGCACTTACAACAGAAAGTACAACATTTTCAGATTAAAGTGTCAGAAATGTGAAATAGAACCAAAAGTTTGTGAAAGAACTGAGAGAACATGCGATGTTGGATAGATACATTGAGGATAACATTTCCACTGGCAGCCTTTCGTTCTAACACTTTGAACCTAGAGCCTGAAGGTGAAAATAGAAAATTGAACAATGTACAGTACAGTTAGATCCAGTCTCAGAAGATTTTGTCTGACCTGTGGAGTCTCTGGTTTTCTTTGCCTGCATGGCGGTTTTTCAGTAGACCTTGAATAAGTGTAAAAGGAACTTAGTGCCAGCCGCAGTATGAAGAGATGTCTGATTCATTTATTCTCAACGCTGTCTGAGTGGAGCTTAACATCCCAAAGTGTCTATTACACCTTTAACATCTCTGTTGTTAGACCGCACATAATTCAGAATAACATTTAAATTGTGATACATCTTTCTTTGAACAGCTTTCAGAATGAACGCCTCCATTGGTAAAACTATCAATACCATTGATCATCGCACTGCTGATTGTAAAGGAGTCACAAAGATCTTTTGTCATATTGATTTCCTTTCGGCTCCGGGCATTCTGCTGTGTCACGGCACAATGCGACAACTTAAACAATGCATTTGCAAAACCTGGATATTCCTCCAGTTAAATGAAAAGATTCGACCAGCAGCCAATTAGACAGGCTTAGGGTAAAGAGTGGAAAAAGAGCTGTTGGACCAGGGAAGGTGGCAGAGAATAAGGGGCATGAAGACGTTCAGCCCAGTCTGCTGTTGTTTGATGTGTCAGCAGGGTCCCAACACTCCATGAATCACCTAAACAAGTAGTGGTGCTGCTCCCAGATGATCAGACGTCAGTCATTTTGGACAGCTATCTTGCAACGTGAGCTGTTTACCAGCCAGGTCTTCCATTTGGCAGCTGTCAAAAAGTATGTTCTGAACAGCAATGAGGTATGCAAAGATATGCACCAGCTCATGTTTGAGAAGCTGAAAGCATAAAATGTTTTTTTTGAAAACTAATCGAACGATTTTAATAACGTGATTATTAAAATCAAGAAACACTGGCTGTAATGCGGAACCTGGACTACTTTGGTTTATCTTCTATAGATTCCTTTAATATTTCACAAATATCCTTATATCATCTTCTAAACACAACAGACTGAAGCATCACTATGGTTACAAGTCAGAGGGAATAATCACGGAGTCAAATGAAGAAAAGGGAAAATGGAAGGTCTGGACTCTTTTTTTCTCTCTATCTTTCTCTTCCCTTCCTATGCAATTTTCTTGGTCTGTGGGGCTGCAGATCATGCATGAAAATGAAATTACTTCATCCGTTCAGCGGTGACGGCAGCTTCTGCATAAAACATCTCTCTGTTTGAACATGATACCCTCTCTCTTAATTTCCAACGTGGTCTTTTCAAACCCACAGCGTGTAGCACTCTGCTGTGCAATTCTTATTTTCTGAGCTCACTTCAGACAGAAACCTGCGGATTCAGGTGAAAGTACAGTACTGTACAACTCTACAGACTGTTCCAATTAAAATACACACAATCACTGTGGTATGAGAATGACACTGTAACACTAATTGCATTTATTATTGTACACCCACCATCTGCCAATCAAACGACACTGAAAATATAGCATAAATAAAAACATCATTTGATAATGTGCCCTCATCATCAGCGTCATCTGTTTGGATGACAAATAGATAAAGTGGAGCGAACAGATTATTCCTTTCAGCAATGAGAAAGCGCCTCTCCCTATCCGTGAAGGAGACAAACATGTTTAGGCCTCACCAGAAATGAAGCGAGGCGCACCACGAAGAGTCCCATCTGCTAGAGCTGCAGGAATATAAAAAAAAATGCATCTGCTGTTTCTGCATGTGCTGTAAGTATTTCAGGGGGTGCATAAGAGGCAGCTTGTAACCATGTATGTGAGTGTGGTGAAGTGTTTGACAGGCGGGGGATTGTCTGTCTGTGCACCAAAGCGCAGATCAAAAGGACCAGTTCAGTTCAATAATTCACAAGACAGTCATGTGGGAAACGCACACATGAAACTTTTACCTGCTTCGCGTTTCTGCTTCTGCATCTGAACGTGAGCACAGTTAGATGTCTGAGCGTGTGTGTTAGTGCGTGATCTGTCTCTTTAGTGTAACTTCAGAGACGACTGTGTGTAGTTGGCACATTTGTGTAATAGCCCCAGGAGAAGACAAAGGAGCTCTTACATGTCATGTGGCCTCTGCTTCCACGGCTGCTTAGAATTCCACATCAAGGCCACCTGAGACCAGATGTCACATTTGCTGGTGTCTCCTAATGAAGAAGTTTTATATCAATAAATTGAATAAATGACGAAGCACGGCTTCTCTGAGTCCTGGGAATCCCATGAGTGACAACTCCTCAATTGAGCCATTTGAATTGAATACTAATGATGAAAGCTGGAATTTCTATGCTCTCTTTGTATCTATCGCTGCAATTCATTCTGTCTTTTACTTCGGTACCTCCTGGCAGATAGACTGGCCACTAATCACACTAAAAATAGCAGAGAGAGGCAGTTGCAAGGGACTTAACTGGCTGTCTGTCTCCGTCAGATCAGACCAGACATCAGATAAGTGACCTATTTGTAGCTCTTTGAGAGTGATTTCCTTGATTACTGACAACTGCTGGGATCCTGTGGGACAAGCTATCAGCGTGAGAAGAAAGATGGAGAGGTAAAGGGACACGGGCAGTGAAAGCAATGGGGAGCTGGGGGAAATTAGATGAAGAATTAGTGTTCTGTTAAACTCCTTAGGGTGACGGAAGGCACACAAACAGATAGATGGAACGGAACGGAGAGGAATACATTTCCATTTATTGAGCATAACGGCTGGCTGCCTAATTAGCGCTCTGTGAAGTTTCAGTGTGTGTCCAAATCTCTGTTAATTGATCCAACCCTCTGTGATCACCCTATCTGCATAAATAGTTTGATGCCTACATAAACATGGAGTCGTTTTGTGTTCATATGATAGAACGGCTAAGGCTTATTTCCAGCAGTAGCGGAGAAAAACAAACAGCAGCATTCTGACATGTAAAGAACATGCATGTGTGTAGTGATACTTTTCCCTGGAAGTATTTTGCTGCCAAGAAACAACAAGTCAAACAGGAAGTCATTAAAGCAAACCGTGCTACAGGCACACTTAGGATCATTAAGTGTTACTGAGTACTGTGAGCTGATGCCACACGATAATGGAAGTGCTGTACACTCTTGGATAGTGTCTTTTATGTTTTGTCTATGCTTAATAGTCCTGGACTGTGTTAAATCCATTGAATTCAAAGATTTGTCTCTGTGTCCATTATATACTGCAACTCTGCACTCACCTCACTCTGGCTTGGCTTGGACGGGTTCAAGAGCACAGAAAAAAGGACACTGTACATGGTCAAAGTGACAGCACTTCACCTGAGCACCATCATCCAGGTCTACAATCCCTCTCGCCAAATGTGCTCCACCAACAATTAAACTAGTGATCTAGCATCACCCTACAGCAGCAACAACAGACAAAACACCTGAGCTCAGTGGTGTGACCAGCTGAAACTCTGCCCATCCAGCAGCCTCAAAAATGGGTAAAGTCAGATTTATTCTACGTCCTATACAATAATATAAGAATAAAACAAAAACAACAAACTCCACTCTCCATCTCCCCATCTGGCTCCAGCATATTCTGTCCTGAGAGTTTCCACGTCTTTCTGTTTACTTACTTTGTGCCTCACTTTTAAGCCGCTTTCGAAAAGCATCTGACAAATGACATTTATCCTACACGTACACGATACTGCTAGCAACACAAACGCTTTTCTGGTTGTATAAAGGCACAGAGCAAAAAAATGCCACTGAAGTAGATATCTATACAACAACTAATTAATCTATGTTAAATACCTGCTTATACCTAAAAGTACGACTTCTGTAAGATGTAAGTTAATGAGAAAACCTTTAGGAGACTCGTTGCTTGCAGCGTTGTGTGTGCATGACTCCCACATCTCCACAGTGGAGGTGGTGATTGCAGAGTCAACATTCCAACATATATATCATTTATTACGTACATATTATTATATTTGACTTATTTTCTGAGCCTGTGCTTGTGTTCTCGTGCAAGTATGGTATTGGTATATAAGGATAGCTGCGCAGCAACAAGCCACCTACAGTATTCACATACGTTGCTGTCTGAGACCGTAATTATCATTTAACACCTACAGCACAGACGTTTTAGTACGAGGGATTAAAGTTTGTACGTTCGGTTAGGTGCATTATGACAGAAAGTGATGCCAGACTCTCAGGGCACATGAGAGTTTAGACTATGACTAAACCCTTCTAGTGGCTTCTCAGTCACACTTTAGCTGTCATAGCTGTCAACCATAATTAAGACAGCGCCTGCCAAATATCCAGGCGCCTTTATACGAACAGAAACTACTACTACTAACTGGGTGCCTCAGATGCCAACAATCCTGCTCTGCTTTTAGATTCTGTCTCCCGCTCGCAACCGGCCAACATAACAACGTGGTTATTTAGTTGTGATGAAAACATATTTATGTAATTTTACGGTATAAATCTTATAAACTCAGAGTCAGGATCAAGGTGTTGTGTCCTGCTGGTCTGTCTGTCTCCTGGTAGAGATAGATCAGGCAGAAAACAATCGGAGCATTTTTTGTTTTTGACATTGTAAACGGGGTTTTAAAGATAACCTAATCTAATGTTTTCTCTCTTGCTCCTACTTTTCCCCACAAATGATTCACATTTATCTCAAGTATTATGCTTTTCTAGTCATTTCAAAAGCAAGATCACATGTCTAATATCTATTTGCTTTACTGCTCCTTTGTACACTGGTGTTAATTGACTTGGAGAATTTAATGGTTTTAAGATATGCTTTTAGTTTTTTGCAGTAGACTCATAGCAGGTCTGACACCTTAGTGACTGCTTTTAAGAAAGAAAATCACACCGTCGTGTTGAGGTAGAAAACAGATATTTCCGTCGTGAGCACTCTGACTTCAGTGTCGTTACTGAGGTTCAAATATTCAAGATTTGACAATAAACCTTTGCACGCCTCCGAGTACAGGAAAGGCTACTAACATGAGTCACTGCAAATGGGTGAATTTCAGTGTTAAACAGCATCATCAAAAGCATCTGTGCATCTGCAAACTACACAGCAGTCCTTGAAAATCGCTGTGTTTGATAATGTCTCATCGTTCCGTGCTTATGCAGTACAGTTTCCCTTTGTTGAACACGAGGGAAATGGCAAAACTACATGCTTTTTAACTTCCTCTTAAATTTGAGTTTTGCATTGCTTTGATCCCTCCTGCTGTGTGCTTGTCACTCTTCAAAGCTGATGTGCCCTGCTTTTGATGGGGAAGAGAAATTCAAATAGTCTGATAGGACATCTACACAAACATGCAACAAAGTGACATGGGAGGAAATAAGGAAGCAGATGATGAAAGAAATAGAGAGATGGGCAGACAAAATGGAAACAAAATTTCCAATTAGAGAAAATGTGGGACAGCCCTCAAACTTTCCTACCCACAAAATACAATAATAACCTTACATGCAAGAGAGTGGCAATGAAGAGGGGTAAAACCAGTCAGTTTAGTGCCGCCGTGAGAAGGGAACGGTGCAGATGGTTTTAAAAATAGTCACATAGGAGGTCTGTGAGAGAGGAGCTGCAGAGAGCTCAGGTTTAATATCTCTCAAGTGAGAACCACTGACAGTCACCGTCGCACACAGTTATCCCTGATACTCATGAACACACACAGGCAGGCTAGTCCATTATAGATCTAAAACTGAATGGGAAATGAACCGAGCTCGGTGCAGCTCTGAAATATGTTTTTCTTTTTCCCCTTCGCACTCACCTTTTTATTTGGTGTGCTCTCCCATTTCGTCTGTTTGTGCTGCTATATAAGTTCGTCTGCCTGTTTCTGTCTGCTGCTCTCCTCGGATGCTCCCTCCCAGCGGGAAGTAAACAGTGAGAATCCCATCAATACGAACGAGCAAGAGTCACCACCTCAGGAAGGTCTGTCTGTTCCAGCACTGAAACTGTTATTCAGCGATTCCTCTTCAATTTCTAACACGGTCAATTGAGTTTGATCATTTGAGTTCCTGAGGTTTCCCGAGGAAATGTTTCTCTGAAGTGGATTTGGATTTAAAGATAATAGGGTGTGATTTTTCTTTCCTTGATACTTTAAGCAAACAAAGCTAAAAACCTGTTGGGGGCGATGTTTTTCTCCCTCCAGAGGAGCTGCGTTAATGTGATGTATAAGAGAAAAAGACAATCCAGTTATAGCTGAGTGTGAAAAGAGAGACGAGGCTTAGAGGAAAACATCTGAAAAAGCAGAGGTACTGTCAAGTAATATGACTTTTAATGAAGAACAGAGAGTGTTTTGAATGCTGACAACCTATTCATGTAATATCCTTCCAAAGGAACCTTTTGGCTCCTCTAGAAAAGCAGATGTGATGTCTAGAGATGAGCTGTATTTTTCCTCCTACACTCGTCACATCACAGATATCTGAAGACTGCTCCAAACAATTTGACCATGAACCTTTCTGACATCTTTCCACCTAAACTTAAATGCCCTCCACCCCTGTCCTGTCTGCCATTCATCGTAACCCTAGACGAGAGTAAGGAGCCCCACAGCTTTAACCCAAAAAGAGATCAGATGCTTTCTCGGGCATGTGCACACACATGCACGACACTGCCTCCACCTCAGAACGTTAATCACACGAACCAATGAAATGTATGGTTTGGAAGAAGGGGCAATTAAAGGGGGAACACATATTAATGGGAGTTAAGAAGTGACTCACAAACCCAATTATGGCATAAGCTGGGCAATTTAGATGAGCCCTGCAAGAGGCGAGAGTCATGTTGAAATGTACCAGCAGCCGCTCTGCATTAACAATGGCATTAATTCCCCTAATTCAGAGAGAAAGGGAAGAATAGAGCAAATACAGCCATTCTGCGTTCCTTATAAAGACAGCCACATTCCCTAATGCTTCCACGGAAAGGAGGAAGAGGCCGACAATCTCGCCTCACTCGCTCTGAACAGACCACAGAGCCCCGGAGAGATTCAACTCGTTAAATAGCTTCATTCTCCTGCTTTAGCCAATAGGTAAACTGTTCCGCGGGTCCTCCGTGAACATAAAAATGTCCCACAAGACAATTATAGTAAAGACGTGTTAAGTTGCTGAAAGCCTGACTAAAGGGAAAGAACAGGGCATAAAAAGACAGGTTGGTGTATATAGTTATAAATGGAGAGAAGGGACAGTGGGGAGCTTTCTGCTGCTCTTGCACTTTTCCTCTCCACCTGCTATTGTAAAATTGCCTCCCTCAACCCAAGGGGCAGCCCCATGCTCCCATAAGGCCTGATAGCCTGGCCAATCAACAGCACCCTGAGGCTTGCTGAAAGCCCTTTTGGCATGCCTAAGGCTGGAGGGGTCCAGCCAATCAGTTAGAGGCCAGGCTAGAAAGGAGGGCCATGGGCCATTGGCTCGGGAACCGCCAAGGCTGCCAATGAGAGTCCAGAGGGGAGTTCGTGTGGCTCAGAGGGAGGCTGCGAGAGGGGTCAGGGTGGACTGACAGTTATTTAGTGAGAGGCTGAGCTCCGTGTCACTCACAACAGCACTCAGCCTTTGTACTACTGGGCCGGCTCTAATGGGACTGTCACCTTCTAATTGTCCGACTGGGGATGCTGAGAATGACAAAGAGACACACATGCACTGACACACAGGCAATACAGAGAGGCTAAAACCCAAATCTGTAGACACAAATACACTCACAGACGCAGGATAATAGCAGCGTGCACAAAAGACAGCGTGCACAAAAGGTGAGACATAAACGGTTCTTTTATGCTGCAGGAGATTTGAGGAACACAGAATACCTGGACTGAAGTGTGCCGCATGTCCATCAACAACAGAGACCTGGGACTTATATAGTGTTACTTCTGCAACTCATTAAACTCATGATGATGACTTGAATTGTTGGATGATTGGAACAAACCTTTGATGTTACTATAATGTGGCACATCCTGTTTATATGTCGGGATTTACATAGTACTAACATTAGAACCAAATGATGACGATGATGATGTGATTTTGTATTTAAGGACAATAAGGAGAAGCTGTAAAATACAAACACGAGATGCTACTGTATACGAACACGGCACATCTCGAACTCTTAGTGACATAATTTATCAAACGCTGGTAGATGAGCAATTTCTTTACTTTACTTGGCAGACGCTTTTATCCAAAGCGACTTACAAGGAGCTAGCGCTGTGTGTCTGGCTCAGGGACACACCTGGTAGGAGATGGATTAGGAGTCAAACGGGATTCGAACCTGCGACCTCCTACATCCCAGTCTGACACTTAACCCATTGAGCTACCAGGCCGCTAGCCGCTGAATGACAAAGAGGATCGTGTCGGGAGAAAAGGAGAGAGGTGTCCTCCAACACTAACTCAGATACATGCTGCACATACACCTAAAAAATTAAGAAAAATGTAGCCGAGTGCTATGATAATGGTGACATGTAATGAGAGACTGTACGAACCATCACCTAATGGCTCTATTGATATTAACTAGCTGGCGTAATTAATCAATTTTAGCTACAATGATTATGGTAAATGAAATGTTAATCTTCACCTGCTGTCAGCAGCAACCAAAATGTCTTTGTTCATACAGATCAATCACACAGATCGGTGCAGTTCAAGACAGAGCAGCTGTCAAGACCTAAAATATAATGTCATGGGTTTGTTGTCTGATTAAACTGTAGAATATATAACATAACTAATTAGTTTGGGCTCATAATGGCACATGTGTGCATCCCACAATTGAGCCTCTAAACCCCTTAAAGAAGCTGGAATGAGCACATGTGGGTGGATTCAGGCTTACACGCACTGCACACACGGACCCACACAAACACAAACACGATGGACACAATGCTTTTCAATGCATAAGAGATGCAATAAAAATGCAGACAAAACAAGCAGATCCGAAAGCATATTACGAGCTCATTACGAGCTGTAATGAAATACACTGCGCAATATGAGGTTGTAAATAAGCCACTGTGTTTTCATTTAGGATACTGAGCAAACAGCATTGCAGACTTCACAGTGTCACTGAGCTATGTGGCTCCCACACACACACACACGTGTATACACACACATTAACTGCTCTGCGCAGTAAAGCAAAGTAGAAAACCAACAAAAAGCCACAGTTTCCGTCTGTTTGTGAAGAGTCAAGTTTTCTTCTGTGAAAGTTAACTTGAGTTGTGGGCGAACTTATTTGTTAGTTTTTCCTTTTGCGTGCTTGTTTGCTTAATAATAATAAAATCCATCTGAACCGGGCCCTATATTCTGACTGTGACACGTCTGACACTACGCTGCATTGTATTTTATTAGCCATAAGCACTACAGTAATGGGCAATTCAGAATAATGAGGTACACCAAACCACACAGAGGTGCACTCTGAAATACCAGTTCACCTATTCACCTGAAGATCGTCATTTCTCTGCAGCGATGTTAAGGCATGATAAAGATCTCATTATACGTATAGATATCATTACAGTAACATACGCAGAAAGTAAAAGAAGGCGCAACCACAGACATGTCTTGGCTGAGGCATCACATAATAATAAAATAAACACCCAAAATGCTAAATTATTTCCAGCTCATCTCGTTTGTTTCTTTGTCCCAACAGTGGGTCAGAGAGGAGCCTGAGTTTGAAGCCTGGTTAAATGAAATGAGCATTTTCTCTCTCCCATACTCAGACTGCTTTCCATCAGTTTTGCCTCATTGCTCATAGTGTAGGTGCTGCAGGAGACGGTCGAGATGAGAATGCCACAAATGGCCTGAAACTAATGTTGGCCTCCCTCACCCTACAGACTTACAGCACTCTCCAAATCCTTTCTGCTTTTTCTTTTTCTTTTCTTTTTATCAATCTCTGACTGTCCCCCATTCTCCTCTTTCCAACTCCCATCCTCACTGCTCTTCGGTTACTTTGAAGTAGTTCTCTTTGCCATCATCCCCAGTACTTAACTCAAGCTGTTTTCCAGTTACTCCATTTCTACTGCGCTTACATCTGTCATGCCCAATAATATGATAGCTCACCAGCATATTCCATTGGAGCACACTGGTTGGAGAATCGATCACATCGAGCGTGCGTCACCGTAAGGGCGGAGAGCAGAGGAATGGAGCTCGTTGTTTCTGTGCACTGTCTCTAGGTTTTAGTCAAAGTTGATTAGCAACATTAGAATTCATAAAGTATTCATAGAACGCCCTCAAATGAGTAAAGAGTTTGTTTTGTGTCTGTGGATGCACCTGGGATTAATCAAAAATCCTAGAGCAGCAGAGCGACTGTGCATTAGCTCATAATTGTACCACGTCATGCTGCCAGTTCCTTCTCCTCTCACACGGGATCAAAGAGAAGACCACCACTGCTCCACCACACACCTCCTTGGGTGGGTCATTTGCATTGTTTCATGCTCGGTAATTACATGCAGAGGGTTAATTGGTCTTTTGAAACCAAGTGAACCCGCCTGTGCGAAGTCTCAAGCAAAGAAAGCACAAAGAATGTCCAATGCACAGGAGAGGTGGTGTGTCCTGAAATCAAGGTTGTAAGCTTTAAAGGTTGTTCATGGCTACTTCTGACACTGACAATCTAAAGCACAAAATCCCCCAAGCTCCTCAGCTGCCAGTCAAGATGGAGAGTTGTGCTGCATAGAGAGACCAGGACAGAGCAGCAGCTTCAGATCACCCATGGCGCACAGCTTTCAGCTACAGCTGAGGGCTGAGATGCACCTCTACTGTACTCGCATACAGTATCAGCAAGCTTAGGGATGTTCCCACACACACACACTCGAGCTAACTCAACCCCAACATTCACACGGTCACACACACAAAGGTTTAATCCAACCATCTAACACCCAACATGTGAAACGGGGATAAAAGAGTGTCCATTTCTCCAGCAGGGCTGCACAATTTGGTGCCTCCCCTGACACTTCACATCCAAGCTGTGCATGCGTGTGTGTGTGTGTGTGTGTTGTGAGGGTGAGTGTTTCCATGCTTTAGTGGAAAATCTGCCGTCTTTCTTGGTGAAAGGCGATTTCCGTAATCCAGGAGTGTAAGCCTTGCTGTACAAAAGGGCGTAAGGGACTTTGTGTGGATGTATGTGTGTACTGCATGTGTATCAGGAAATGCTGGCAGAAAGCTGCACGTCTGTCTGGGAGACTGATAAGCGGCAGCGAGTGAGTGAGTGGCGTTCGTGTAGCAGCGTAGAGCTGAGAGCACGATGCCATCGTGAGAAATTAGATTTCTCTTTTATTACTTTTCATATTCAGTGCTATCAACTAGCTGTAATTAGGCTGTGGTTACAAACGGTACACGTTTACTTACTGTGATCAGACCACCCATCCACACCTTTCTCTACACAGAGCTTCTAGTGTCAAGTCAAGTCAAGTTCTCAAATAAACAAAAACATTAATTACATAAATAACTTTTTAACTGCAGATCATTCCCTGTGCCTCGACTGAAAAACTACAATTTGCAGAAAATAAATACAAATTCACCTGATTATGAATGCTAACTTGGTCAAAGTTCATCAATTCAGTTGTTGTAATCGACAGTAAAAGATATATTATCACGTGAAGAATGATTATAGCTTTATTCATGACTGAGGGAGGATCTCTCCACCTCTAAGTGATCCTTAGATCTGTTATTCTGAGGCCAAGCAGGAGTTCTGTATTTGTGTGTTTTTACAACAAGGATTATTATTACTTTTTTGAACCAAACTGTCTGTGGCGCCCAGAGGCACAGCAGACAAATCACCCAGCATCATGACTTAAGTCAGAGACAAGAGCAGCGTTTTCACCTGCTGGGTCTGCTTAATAGAAAATACACGAATGCTGTTGCCTCTTGGTGCTTGGAAGACATATTACACGGTATTCCCTCTCCTCTCTTGCCTGACCTACGTATGTACTGTATGAAGAAACACGTACATACGTGTATAGGTTTTCTACCTGGGTTTTTGTTGAATCTTCGCTTTTCTCTGCAAAGAAAGTTTTGAAGCACACCGAGGCACTGCACATGAAAAGTACTGTGGTATTTTAATGAAATTACATGAACTGTCACTCACTCTGACAAGCATATGAGGGAAGGGTCCTCTGGAGTTTTCAGGCACATTGATGGGCGGAATGACCCAATCTCTCTTCTGTCGCCTCAGCCCGTTGGCAGTGGAGCCTCTCTGATGTCTTCGAGGAAACTTGATAACTCTGGGTTGGGAGTCCCAGACTCTTGACAGCATTTCTTCAATGCCAACCTGAAAAAAAGAGGCAAAATATATCTTATGATATTGCATCTGGCAGTGAATAACTTGCAAATGCTATCGTTCGATGAAAGCTTTTTTGCAATGACAGGTTGGAAGATGAATCTTTATCTAAGTGCTGTAAAATGACAAGTTTTCCCCTCTCCTAAAATTGAAACTAAAATACTGGATGTCACACAAACAATAAACCCATTTTGGAAGAGTGACAGGAGCAAATGAAACATGAGCAAGATTTTTTCGTTTGTAATGCTGCTGCATTGTATTTCATGAGGCCTCTGGCGAGACACCTGAGCCTGCCCAAGCCCCCGGCTTGTGCCTAAGAAAGCGAGACCTCCCCCAGGCTACATGGCTGGGTTTTGTCCACAGAGGTGCTTTGCTTTGTCTGCATTCCTGTTGATTCATCGAGCAGACTGCTTTCCTCCTGCTCACCCCTGTCCTCTCTGTCCCTGAAGAAGACAGAACAGGGTGGGTCACTCTGCCCTGGCAGAAGCCTATCATCTGATTAAACAGGCACTTATACGAAGACGAGCTAAAAAGGTCACACGCCTCTGACGACTTGTTTTTCTTTATACTCCAGTATATGGACAACTATGCTCATCTCTATTTTAATTCTTTCATCGTGTTGCTATTGCTACTGGTTCTTCAGGTCGAGGTACCACTGAAATGATACCAGACAGCATTATGGGAAGTTCCTATATAGGAACATATGGGTGTATACATAACTCCTCTGCCCTCTGCCACGGCTGCCCCTGGCTACAGTTGCACAGGGAAGGTTGTGTTCTTACTCATCTTGCCTGGTGAAATACGGGTTAGGAGTGTGTATAAAAGACTGAGCCTTTTTCCCCGATTCTCTGTGGTGTCCCCCTGTGTAAGATGGTTGTATTGCTGTAATCCACCTAATCCTATTGTTGTCTCTGCGCCCCACGTTCACACATGCATTTACTGGCAATGTGGTGCTGTCACCTGAAGCACAGTGGAAATCCTCCCACTCATCCAACCTGGAAAACACAGCAGCGACACACGCAAAGAGCCGTGTGTGCACACAATCAAACACAGACGTGCTCCCATGCCAGACACAGGCCAGCAGTTCATCCTATCACCTTCTTCGCCTGTGTCAGAGGCAGACTGCAGCGAAAGCGAGAGCTGAACGTATGTTGTGTTTCTATGTCATCTTTCGTTTCAACTCTTCACACGCTCACGTTTCAGGGGATTGGAGAGCACGCTCAGCGAGGACGGCTAGACTGTCAGGTCTGTGGGTTTAGCTGGGCGGGGGAGGGAGTGGTGCGACCAGGTTGGTTAGTTAGAGGACAAACAGAGGAAAGAGGGGACCAGATGTGTTTCCCAGATAAGATAACTCTCTTTCCAGCTCCACTCACCCAAAACACTCACAGGTACCAACTGGCACAAGGGAGGCGGAGAGCGTGCCAGCCTCCTGCACGGGCGGCAGGTGGAATTAGTCTCTGTCTGTGTGTGTGTATTTGCAGATGTTCGTTTAAAACAAACAGAAACGGGGAAGGGGAAACAAAAAAGTGTGTAGTAAAGCAAACATGAAACAGAGGACAAATGGCGCACTCACTGTCAGATAATGGTGAATTATCAGACCTGTTTCTATGTCAGTGCTTACGCACAGCTATGAATACAGATGGGCTACATGACTCCATGACTATGCTCCTTCTCATCTATGCTGAGTCCAGTGTGCTGCTGCCATGACAGTGTCCTCATCTGCCCTGCTGGCGAGAGTGACCCATCAGGCCTGAAGATAAGCCGGAGGAAGCATCCGACTGGTTGGGACCCAGCATTCCTTTGCAAATGTTGCCAAAACAGAAATGAAGAAGAGACAGAGAGCCAGACATGCAAGGAGATGATGAAAGGGAGACAACCTTCCTTCTACACCGGCTCACGGATGACACTGAAGTAGCGGAAACATATGACTGTCGCTTGCAAACAGCAGCGTCAATGACAGCCATTACCAGAATTAGGAAAAATAAAAAATGGCAAATGATCTTCATGGGCTGCCAGACATTTATGGACCTGGAGGGTTTTACTCTGCATGTATGAATAAAGTATGTTCAGTATGTAGTATGTGTGCATGTGTGCTCATATGGGAAATTATGTGCGTTGCAATCATGTGTGCACATGTACAATAAGGCGCATTTATCTGTGTTTGCATGTCCCAGTGTGTGTGTGTGTGTGTGTGTATGTGGATGAATGCACAACAGGGATTCAGTTAGTGTATCCCTGATGCACCCAGGGCTCCTGACACCCGGAGGCAGACAATGTCAGCTGGCAGCTCTCTGCTCCCAGGCAGACATGTGCATTACTGCGCTATTCTTGAGACCTGCAGCCCCCGAGCCCTTTAGCTGACATCTGGATGTTATCAGTCTGACAAACAGGCAGAACAGTACAATATTAATGTGTGCTTATTGGCCATTCTCTGTTCAGCAGCTGTGAAAACATTTGATTCATGATTTTTGATGTAATTTCTTCAGTTTCTTTTGCTACTTTACTATGACAAGATCAGAGCATGAGTTGTCAGGAAGAAAAACGTCCTCCCATGAGATCTTCTCTCAGGAACTACTGCTTAGAAAAATAACATTTGAATCTTAGTAGTAAAAAATTACAGTAATCATTTGCATTGCTCTCCTGTTCCTACTTCGTGGTGTGGTTTGTCACCACAATCAGGCACAATGAAAGGACACTGTAAAAACACATCCATCCAACGCTACAGGAGCTGTTTTTTTAATGACCAGCGAACCCCAGGGTCCTACAATCCACCCGCTGCTGCCGGCCTTCGCTGTAATCTACCTTGAACAGGTGAGGCTGTCTGGGGAGTGTATGGTAAAATGCAAATCAAATAAGCACTAAAACCCAGTCCGGCAAACAGTCGACTGCAAATCCAGTGGCGCATAACTGATGGGCTCTAAGGTGGTGAAGCAGGCAAACCAACGTGCCATGAAATCAGTATGAGCTGGAGAGCACTCAACTAGAGGCCCTACCTGTGTGAGGTGTGATAGACTGATCACATACACACAGCAGAAAGGGCTCTAAGGGCCAAAGATGCTCTGCACTTCAATTGCTGTGGTATTGTACACAGGAAAATGAAATAGTACACTGACCATGGAGTACACAGCAAGTATGCTAATTTATGCCACTAAAACAGACGACGAGAAATTAAGCTGGTTATTAAAAGCAAATCAGTGCACTCTCTGCTCTCTTCTCTGTTCTGAGGCTACAAAAGAGAATAAAACCACAGTGTACTGAGGCAAGTTCATCTGAGAGGCGAGTTAGTCACAGAACAGCATCTCTACACAGAGCGAGTGGTATTCGAGGTGTCTGTCTTTTAATTGCCACTGAGAAGAAGAGCATAACCTGAGCAGTTTCAGTCTGCTGTCATGGTAATTATGCAGATATAGGTAGCAGTTAGGTGATGTGATTATGATAACCTTTTTATAAAACCACTATTGACTTACAGAACAAAGAGATGGGCTGAGATAACATCTGTTCACCTCGGTGTGTTTACCGCTCTGAAAGAAGAAAACCGACCACATATTTCAAAAACACTGGAGTGATTAGACTGTTTTAACTTGAACCCATAGCTGTGCTTTTTCCTCTCTGTATCTCGTCTCTGAACTTTTCTGCTGCTATCTCCAGCCGTGAAGCAGTTTTTTCAGAGGCGAGAGAAAGAAGTGGACTTTCTTTCTGATCTCTTGCTTCGGTTGTGTGAGGACTTTTTGTGACTTTATCTGGAAAGAGCAATGTTTACACACAGCAACAGCTAGACTACTCTTAGTTATTATCTTTGAAAAATGCTAGCCCACTCCGAGGAGCGAGATCTGAAATCCATCAGAAGACGAGGAGGCTGCACAGCTGGAGTCCATCAGGGCCGATCATGGACCACATGACAGGATGTCACCTGCATGGTTTTCTGTAGGTGAGGGTGGGCAGACAAATGAGGCTGCTTCACCTGCACTGTGGGGAGAAACACTGCTGCAGGTCCTTTGGTACTGCTCTGATCAGACTTCGTCAGTTGTCGCTTCGAGCAAACTCAGATCCCTGCACACTGATTGGCCTCACATTTGGTCTGCAGAGAGTTGTAAAAACTTTTATGATTTCTTGACCTTCTGTGTTGCGCAAACATCTGGTTTACCTATTAAATTGAATGTATATGTACCGTAATTGGTAGACAGCCTAAAAATACTGAGAGCCAATAATGAGATCCAAATGAAAAGTGTTTTTGTGTCTTAAACTGTATGAATTGCAAAACAAATGAGTGGAAAACGATCAAAGACCTGTGCAGAATTAGCTGTTAGCTCCAGTGATCTGTCAGAGCCTCTAAGGTCACCTAATATGTTTGAATTTGTTTAAATATGTACTAGGGCTGTCGATAAAAAAAACAACCAACTAATTAATTGCAAAGTTTTCTGTAATTAATTGTGATTAATCGCAATTTCTGAAAACTGAAAATGTATCTCAATAGAAAAATAAACTGCATCATCTTTGATACATTTTGTAATACTGAAAATGTAATAACCAGAATAAACCTAAATAGACCGTTTAACTCGCGTAGCACAACAACACAACAGCATTGATTGTGTGATATGGCTTTTTGAGTTTTTAAGTGTCAGGTGATGTTGTTGGACACATGTCATTTCCCTCTACTGACTTCATGTAAAAACTTGTTCAGCATTATCATAACTAGCTGCTATTATGTCAGATGTTGCACGCATGTTGTAGGTCAGATGGTGACCTAATGTTTATGTTCTTTCTGTTTAACTTGGAATAAACAAACTTTCAAACTGAAACAGCAGCAGGGAAGAGAAAACCCAGAAATACATGACTTCACTGATGGAGTCGGAGCCTTGTCTGCAGGGCAGTCTGACATTAAAGCAGATTACAGATGCTGCTGATGTATATACAGTACGAGTTCATTTTGGGCCTCTAGGTTTAATAAATGTTGCATTCGGGAAAGTGCGAAAAGTAACAAAATTGAGTCAACTGCTCTGAAAAAGTACACAGTAAAACCATGATCGCTTATAAATGTCACCGTTCGCACTCTAGTCATAAGTTGTTGACATTGGATGAAAAGGGTGAATATTAAGCTGTGTGGATGCTGTCAGTCAATGTTTCACAGACTTCCATTTATATAGCTTTAATATAGTAAAAGCATCAGAAACAGCAGTTTCTTACTGTATATATATAATATATCAATAAACAAAAGTAATCTAATTCTTAAACCAATTCTGTATTTCAATGTTTACATTTTTTGTGATTATGTTTTCACTGATACAAGCATTTATTTAAAATGTTCCCCTAAAGAATAAATCTAAAGTTTGTGGTTGCACCTACCACATTTATAGTATCGGACTTAAAAATGACAAGAACACATGTAAACACTGCTCTGAGGGGAAAAAATGCATGCTGTACTGTACATAAAAAAGCTGTTTATATTTCCATGTGATTAGAGAAAACACATTCATTTCTTGTTCAATTATTTATTCTTTCTCCAGCTTCTCAACGTTTGCAACATAATTATACGCTGAAACTACATCACCTGGTCCTCGCAGACTCCGCTAGAGTGGAACATTAGCTCAATCAATGTCAATTATTTCACAGTCTCCATTATTGCACTGCCAGGAGTGGGCAGAATTTTAATCCCCACTCTGCAATTGCTTTAGCTACATGAGTCTTAGGCTTTTTTGTCATGATTAGAAACATGACTGAACATTAGGCCCGATGGCATTCAACAAGTAATACAGGAAAAATGATAATGGGTTTGTCGCTCAACACAGCAGCCTGGTAGAGGAAGTCAGTAACAGTGGTCATATATTTGGTCCTGTGCAGTTACAGTCTCTGTTAGCTAATAAAGTCTTGGTAGCAAATAGGTCCATGTCTCTACATGTCACATACCAAGGAGCACTGCATCTAAACTGCTGCAGTGAACTCATAAAATCTTTCCTTGGAGACAACTGGAAAAAACAGAGTCAGAGACACGTAGGGGGAATTGTTGATATAGGACCACCATTAATTGTTCTGATAATTAAATGTACACTTCAACTCTTATTAGGTCTAATATGAAAATCTTGGCTGATGTTTTACAGTTTCATGACACCATGATGCATATGACCGAGCTTTAACAGCTTTTTATTAAGTTAAAATTTACTTTCCAATCATCATATGAAATTGAAATACTTCTAGAATATCAAGTGTAACTTTAAAAACCTGGAAGTAACAAGAGTTGAAATTAACTCATGTCAATGAAGATCTGTCCTCATCACTCGTAGGCTGGTTGTAGAGTCTCGCCTAACAAACGATAACTGAATATACACACGACACGCTGAGGGCACGTGGCAATATATATGTGGAATAGGCTGTTGTTCTGTATTGTCAACGTATCTGGTAAAGTTAACTGTAGCTGGTAAAATAAAAATCAATAGCAGTGCTGGAAAAAGACGAGAATGTTTCCCATACTGTTCTGTGTTAGCAGAAGAAATATTAGGAGTTCTGTCTGAATCTGACTGTTTTGCCCACCAGGAGGAAGACTGACCAAATGCAATTCAAAGATTTTATTTGATCATTAATGAACCCACCATGAGTGCTCCAACCCCCCAGTGTGCCCCTGTGCTGGGTTCTAAAATTGTTCTGTCTCATTACCTTCGTCAGTGGTAAAGGATGAGGGTGTCCAGCCAAGGCCAGCTTAACAGTGGTCTCCCAGATGTGGGGGTCACGGAGCCCCCGGGCTGTCACCATGAACTGGACGGGCTCTGACAGGTTGGCCACCTCCTGCTCTGTGTACACAGTCCCATCAGGCCTCACGCTGAAGTTGGGGTCACTGCTGACAAACCCCACCTCTCTGCTGTGCTGGCAATCCTCAAACCTTACTGGAGAGACAGACAGAAAAAGTGAAAGGGGGTACAGAATTAGAGAGCAGCACAGTGAGATTTACTCCATGAGGTGTTCGCAAATCCTTGACACATCTGGCAGGTTTAAGATTAACCCACATTCATCAAGACATATCTTGAAATATCTCATCCCT
The DNA here is from genome assembly GCA_032359275.1 of Microctenopoma steveboyesi. NCBI lineage: Eukaryota > Metazoa > Chordata > Actinopteri > Anabantiformes > Anabantidae > Microctenopoma > Microctenopoma steveboyesi. Next base: position 4,642,652 of record JAUMHF010000021.1, on the reverse strand, counting down.
TCTGCTGTCACTTCTGATTCCCTGCTTTCACTGGCAAAACAAACTGCTTATCTGTTCCTGAACTGGAATACATCGGGGGTGGGGAGGGGAGTGGGACCTAATTCTTTCACATTTCATTTTTCCCCCCAAACTAGACGAATAGCAATGTCAAAATAGCATTTCCCTCAGTTTCTCAAGGGAAAGCATGAAGAGAAGGTCTAAAGCACATTAGGCTGACTGGACGGATTGCGCTCCACGCTTTGCTGCCAACAACATGAGAGAAAGTCTTGAATGACATTTAGATGTTTCTGCTTGACTGAGACAAAAGAAAGAGAGCTACAGTATGAGGAATCGCATGTTTGCATGAACACACACAAACAAAATGCTGCTCCTGTTTCCAGAGATAAGTTGTCTGCATGAGCAGTATGGGAGGATGATTTGGGGACAGGTGGTGTTTTCAATCTGTCCAGATGTACAGATGAAGGGTCGGGACGGGTCACCTAGAGACAGACAGGCGGAGATGGTGTTGTTCTGCCGAATTCATCATTACAGTGACGGCGGACAGGAATATACCGCTACAGGATGAAACGCACGGAGGAAACCACAGCGTCTCAGACACAACACTTTGAACAATCATTTTACTCCATTGCTAAATTTAATCAACAGTCAATGCATCATTATGCCACAGAGCATGGTGCAATGGTATCAATGTGGGGATGAGTGATTGCTGTTATACTAATGCACCCCCCCCCTCTAGCACCAAGTTGAAATGCATGTGCTCTTATCTTATCTCACAAACTGTGGCTGCTGATAACAAGACAAATTGATTTCATAAATCATCCAGGGTACAGAATGTCTGTTATGAGCTATGGCAGCATGATTTTTCAAAAATCCAGCGTGAAGAATTCTGCACAGCAAGCTTTTTATCAAGCCATCTATTTAATTTATCGCCCAGCTTCCTGTCAAAAGCTGCTCCCAAACAACAGGCTAATAAAGCACAAGATTTTCTCGGCCACTGCAGCTTAGCATCGCACGAACGACGCTGCCTGTTTTCAACCTGAGTAATTGCATGCGTAATGCTGGTAAACACCACTTTGACAATGTGTGCATCTGTCTATGCTGTTTTTTCATGTACAAAAAGCAGTACAGCCTAGTGGAGAAAGTTTGTGACTGATAGGCTTTGTGTGAAATGATGGCGCAGCTTTGGGGATCATTTATCAAGGCTCAGGGCGATTTAACATCAGGTTGGGACAATATGACACAGACCTGCTTGAATTGTCCGCAGATGAATTGTGATGGCAGGCATGTATTATGTAAATGATTTCAATTAGCTTGAACTGAGCAGGCTAATTGTTGTCACTTAGACAGGTCTCTTGTGGCGCAGCTGGAGAAGCGAGGCTTAAGCAAAGCTCTGTCCATCGATGCATCCGAGCACACTCCAGCCTGTGTGCGCACGGAACTTTTGAGAACGTCTGACTTCGGCTGCTGCATATTCATTTCAGTATTAATGCTATAAAGAACTAGGGAGGTCTCCGTGGGTCTGCCCGCTGCCTTGTTTGCTGTGGTGGTGCCAGTTGGCATGGGAACACACGTGTGCTGTGCGAGCCATTGAAATTGTGCAGAACTGTTAGTAGATTGTCCTTGATTCTTTGTAAGTGCACCCGGGCTGGGTCCCAGTTTACCATTCACCACCTACTTGTTTATAGCCGCAAGGAGCCGAGACCATGACCCTAATTCCTGACACAACTTGTTAGCATAGAGACATGTATTCATAAATGCGCTGCTATTCATTAAAAATTCTGTTCACAAAGCACATTCAAATCAGGTGGTGGGATCTAATCTGCCACATTGTTAAATGGAGATGAAAGCGGCAGAAAGAGACAACGCGCAGACTAGGTACTGATAGAGAAACCAGGCTTTTGTGTGTGTGTCTGAGAGAGAGGGGGAGACGGCTGGATAAAAAGAGTTGGCAGTAGAGGCAGATAATGATAGATATATAGAAAATATAGAAAATAAAGCCAGATTGGAACAATTTTCACAGCCTTCAAAAAATGGATAGTTTTAAGACAAAGAGAGTTAATGTGAAAACGATTTAGTCATTGCTGTAGCATCATAATGGAAATGGAAACAGTGACACTGTTGATAACTAATCTGTGCTTATTCTCCGTTATTGTTCTCTAGTGCATGTAATTTGTTTTGTCATGTTATGCTTGGCATCCTTTTGTATGAGAAATTGAACTTGAAATGAATAAACAAAGCCAATGCTCCAGGGCATTTTCTACGCTGACAGCCTTGAAGGTCAGTAAACCCACAGTCCTGCATCAATTCCACATACATATTGTAAGGTTAGGTTCAATCAGTGATGCCACTGGACTTCACTTCATCACCTGGACCCAGTGCAGGCCTGGCCGCTGGCTTTCCATAAGTTGTTGGCATTCACTGTGTAAACTATCTACTGCATTTGGCTATTTTCAGATTTTCACAGTAGTCTTTATTTTCAGTGCACACGTGTTGTTGCTATGCTCACGTTGCTTCCATTTGATCATAAAATCAGACTTTACTGCCGGACAGCACCACAAAGCAGCCATATTTTATAGTAAATGTTAAGTGTGTGTTTGTTGCTGTGCCTAAAAAGGCAACAACGTTGAGCTAATCGACCCAATGAACGCCACATTTAGGGCACTGGAGGGACAGACAGGGCACAAAATGCCTTAAATGATTTCATTACTTATGTTCACTATGTGCTGGATCTCTCCAACACGGTGAATCGTGACCTTTCAGCAGCTTGTGTGCAAAGTTTCAGAACATATTACATGCAAACTGAACAACAACGTGAATGAGTGCACTGAACTGACTTTATAATAATACTATACACTACACATGGGTGATTGCAGCACATGTGGGTGGGTAATGCACTCTGTTGGTCAGCCGATAATGCTGCTACAAACAGCCAGCTCAGCAGCTCAGACTCAGCAAACAGTGTAAACTGTATAGAAATAGAAACAATTTTGCGCCTTGCTGGTTACGGTAACAGCCTTATGACTCAAAGATCTATTGTGTCAATTGCCTTCTTCCTCTGCATTCGTGTGTGAGTGTCCCTGTACTTTGCCTTGGTTCCCCGTGGTTAATGAGGAAAACATCAAGGGTATTAACCACCAGCTCGAGTGTGTGTGTGTGTGTGTTTACCACCTATGCACTCCTTGTTCTATGGTATTTTGTAGCCTCTATATGTGTAAATGTGCATGTGTTTCTGTGCTGGTTTCTCTCAGTATGTGTGTGTTCGTGCAGACTCCTGTGCGGGTAATGTCTTTGTGTCTCTGTGTGTTTTGTATATTTTAGTGAATTCTGCCATCCACAGCTGTGTTTGGCAGGCTGCTGAGACTGGTGTCATTCTGCTTGGCTGGTCTTCTCTGGACTCTACGGCACAGAACATGCTGTCCAACAGAGCGACTAGCGCGGCACCAACGTGGCTAAAACAGGGCGGGCAAGCAGCCATGACGGCCGACCATCGAGTTCCACACACACACAGAAAGAGAGAGGCTTACGCTCTTTGAATCTTTCTGCTTGTAGAGCCACGACAATACCCTAAAGGAGGCCAAAACAGCTCTTGTATGGAAACGTTACATGTGCAGATTTACTACCTGCCATCTGCAATATGCACAACTGGTTTTGTGCATCCACATGGAGCATGCCTCCGTCATCCCTCTGCATCCACCTACAGCGTGTTCACCTGTCGACCGTGCACGCCACCCCTCCCTGTCTCCTCCACTTTTCCGTTCTCCACTCACAGCTCCCTGTCCTCCTTCTATGACTGTCCCTATTTGCACCCTGCTTAACCCACCCTACCTGTCCTCATCTATCCTCCTCCTCTTGTATTCCCCGCAGAGCGAGGCACTTTCTCCCCGATGCAAACCAGAGCCGATAGCTCAGCCAGAGATAAAAATGGGCACCCTGGTGGGTCAGTTATTATCACACTTAAAGTGAGCTGAGAGAACGGCATGATAGATTTGAAAGAGACGTAAAGCAGATTCACAAAAAGGTCAGGGCGACATCAGTGTGATGTTTGCGTTTTCACACTTGCCAGCTGGTTTTAGAAGTGATTATATGATTTTTTTGGTAATTTTTTAAACCTTAGATCTTTCAAGAAACAAATTTCATCACTATTCTTCCTTTTATGATTCCTGCTTTATCCTGATTTGTTTATAATGACTTGCAAAGTGCTGTTTTGTACATAAAGAATTATGATATTAGCTAACAGCTAAATATCGACAACCCCACAGTACCTAAATGGGCTGATGTCCATCAAAACGTCCCCCTTTCGTGTGGTGAAAAGTAATGTGTGACAGTGATACACTTGAGATTCAGGTATGCAACGAGTGCAGCTGGTAAATAGGTCCTGACTGAGCATATGGAGCTCTGTTTGTTAAGGTGCTGTTCATCGCAGTTGTGGCACAGCGCTAAGTAAACCTTCCTCAGGGAATCCTGCTGCTTTCCTCAAGCCAACGGGAAAATCAACGCCACCCACTCAATTTGCAAATAACAGTATTTGTGCCAGGCTGAAGATGTGATAGACAGCAGCACGGGGCCCACTGACGAGTAAATGAACAGAACTGAAATGCGGAACATACTGTATGTGCGAAGCAGCGGTGAGCTGCGGAGTGAATTTGGTTTGATTCTCTCCTAATATACGAGCATAAAAACCAAAAAATAATAAGATTCATCATTGTTAGCTGCCACTAACTGGGCTGCATTGCAAATAACAGCGCTGAGTCAAAACAGAAGCATGATGCATTTAAGTACTATGATGAAAAGTGTCACTCACAATAAGCTGCATTAATATTTTAAAAACCCCTGACTTGCACATGAAACTCTCTGCTGGTAGCAATGAATAAAAAATTGAGTTCTATGAAAAACCTCTACTTGACTGCTGAGCATTTTTAAAATGTTCTCTTAAAAGGTTCTGATGAAGTAAAACAATCTATAAAAGTTTACATAATCCTCCAGGGTAAATTTAATCATTTAAACAGAAAGAGAAAATGCAAAGCTGCGACCAGACAGTGACATTAACGCAGTTTAAAAGTGTGCTCGACTTCAGCTACTAGAGATGTGTGAGTAATCTTCTTTCCACCTACAGGCAGCAAAAGAAATGGAAAAGTTTACACCTTTTAGTGGGCGGTGAAGTAACTGCAGTAGAACAACAGGATTGGCTAGTTAAGATGTAAATCTATTTTCTGATGCCTTGATTTATCACTACTAAAGAGCAGGATTTTGTGAGTCTGTAGTCAAACCTCAGGCGACCATGCAGTACCTCCGCAACACTTTTGAAATCCAGCCCACTTAGCCCCCACAGGAATGCTCATAACTAATTCAATTTACATGCTGCTGTTTTTAAAACACTGCAGGTACAATGTGACTTTCCTGAAAATGCCTTTTTTTGCCGCAGTTGGAAATGAATTTCTCTGCCTCTGCAGTTCTCTGTTTCAACAAAAGCCCACACAGTTCCCTCTGACAGCTCGCTCTCACAAAAGGAAAACCACTGCGACTCAAGTGTGTGCGTGTGTGTGTGTGCGCGTGTCATGCTGTGGGTGCTTGTGTGTGTGTGTGTGTGTGTGTATGAGAAAGAAGAAGGACGCTGGAGTGGGAGTGTGTGACACGAACTCTTAGCATATACGATTATTACAGCTGATGCATAAATGGGTTTGGGTGTCATTGACTCTCTGTGTTCCCAGAGGTGTGTATGTGTGTGCGTGGGAGGAGAAGGTGCTGTCGACCCGCATTTGTGTGCGTCAGTGCTCATGTTTCACTTTTTAAACACCGCACGCTTGTTATTCGCTGCACTTAACGGGGCTGAATGAAGCGTCGTCACGTCAGTGTGGCCAACATTCGCCCACAGCCCCCCCCGCCCCACCCCTTCACGTCTTTGTTTTCATCCATGATTCTGCAGGTATGGAGAACCAGCTGTGAAAGAAAAGCCCTCCTGCATTAGAATCTAGCAGCCTGTCGTACAGGGATACAGGGTTATGCTGCAGATCTGTCTGCAATGTCAGCACATGCATGCAAGATGCGGTGGAGGTCACATGCTCTGTAGGAGTTTGTCAAAGGTTGTCATGGTATTTTAATGGATTTATGAAGATTTCGTTACAGATATTTGTTTGTCTCTGCCCATCATCGCGGTACACAGCGAGCTTCGCGTTATAGCTTGACTCTCCACTGTGTGTTAATGTGGTGCTATGTTTGGTGTCCTTTGAGCTTTGGCCGGGCCACTTCTGGGGTTTGCATGTCCATCGCCCTCCCTCTTATCACTGCATTAGCCTCCTCTCATGGGCATGAGGAGGTTTGAGGAAGGAGAAAGGGGAGAGAAGCGAGATAAAGGGGGAGCTCAGGAGCAAAGAAGAGAGGATGCAATTAAAAGTCTGGGTCACAGATGGCAGTGCCAGGCGTCACTGTGATTAATACACCGCCATTCAGCCCAGGAGCTTTTCTCCTCTCTGTGTGTGCATCGTGCACACTGTGCCACTTTGTTTGTGAATTTGCTGTCTCCTAACTGTACTGCAGCTAGGGGGCACCAATGCGTCTCCATCCGAGCTTCTGGCAGAAATCCCGCTGACCTGCACTCGCAGGTTTGATTTCGTATTTTGGAGACAAAATAAAGTAAAGAAACATTTCCATTCAAATCGAATAAAGGGTAGGAGAGACAAGGTGGCCCATATTTACAAAATGACCAGTAGCTTTTCAAAGAAGAAGAATTAATTTCTAAAAATGCAGCATACAAATTCGTGTGACACCTTACAGGTTCACTTTAATGAGCCCCCCCTGTCCTTGATTTTTGTATTTGCATGCCTTTCAGTTGACCATCTCATCAGCAGCTACTGAATAATTTCAGAGTGAGCCAAGTCGGTAAAATCTGGCTTCCAATCAATCCGCCTTCCACAGAAAACCAGCATCAAGGCAGGAAACAATTCCCTGGATTGAGCTGGTGCCTTGTTGACTCATATGGTAATGAGGAATCCTCCTTTTTTGTTTTTACACGCAGGAAGCCACACAAACATGTCAACCGATTCTTCCTCTTATTTCTTTCATCCGGCTTCACACTCACCAGACCTTGCCTTCAAGGCTTCCCCTTCGATTTAGCGGGAGCAGAGAAGGAGCCACCCTGTATCACAGCAATATCTTTTTTAAGGAGGTGAAGTGAACAACTACCTGAAGGCTACACACTCTTATCTCCCAGTACAATATAATAATTTCACATAGCCCAGAGAGAGGCGACGGGACCTCTGCTAGGCCAAGTGAGAATGTGAGCAAACTAGGGGCAACGACGAGGGAATGCTTCTGGAAAATATCTGTGATCGTCATTCGACCGTGTAATGGCTGAGATGAAAACCCATTATTTTCATTTAAGCACTGTTTGCATGTGTGAGTCACACGGCCCCCGACGCTCACAGTACACGACACAGAGTTCAGAGTTACAAACATCGATCACACAACGGTGATGCCGCTGGTTTGGAGGAGACGCTTCTACAGGCTGTTTCCAGTGTTTATGTCTGCAGCTACTGAACTTATTTTTAGCTGGCGGTTAGTTATTTTTGATTACCAGAGGGCTAATACAAGGCCTAATACAAGCTATAAGACTGAAATCAGGCCTCCTCTCCCCGTCCACAGAGAAACCAGCGACTCACTCTCAGGGTAATCAGCTTTTAATTTTCTCACCCCTCTCCTCTTGCATTCTCTCATTTGATCTCTCTCCTCCGTTCCGCTCTCACTCTCCTCCTCCCTCGCTAACTGACTGAACAAAGCAGTTTTTTATTTTTCTCTCCATCTATACCCTCGTCTCAGGGTATTAGCATAAAAATGTTGCATCCTGCCCGGGTGATTGTTTAGCTGCTTTCAGCATCTTGATTTGACTACCCACAATTGCCCTAATTAGCATTACAAATATACACTTAGAGAGGAACAGAAATATCCGTTATGCCTGACAGGCTAATTTAATGGAACTGAAGCTGGAGGAAAACACAACACTAAATTTGTGTGATAAAAGGTGTATCACCGCGTTTCAATAATGAGGTGTCATATCCGAGACCACGGATTCTACACTTTCACTGCATTTATGTAAATCCATGAGTGGGGTGTTTGCTTTGAGTGAATTAAACTTGAAATCTGGAACATATTGTATGTTCAATCGTGACGAGAGGTGTAATCACAACAAGAACCGTACCTTTTATCTTCTCGTGTTTCCCTCTCTCCAGCCCAGATCATGTCTTCTAAAGCCAATGATTAGACTTAAGACAGTGCTCCTTCATTATTGGTTGCTCTCATCCATTTCTCTCTAATCCTCTCCTACTCCAAAGCCCTCTGGGGTAAAGGATGGACCAGGGCCAGCCATTAGTCTCCAAGTTCTAAGACTGGGAACATTCATTTGTATTTTCCCTAGGCGGAAAGTGGGGCCACCCTCAAGGTTCAGATACACCTACTGCTATCACATACTCATAATTGCTCCACTGCTTCTTTTTCTTGCTGCTCATGTGGCTATGGATCAGACTCTGAGATGGAGCGATGCAGTCAAAATGATGCCGAATCAATTTCCACACATAGCACACACGTGTGTGCAGCGTGTGAGCTGCTGCCTTCAGAAAGCCAAGCCTGCGAGTAGACGATGGCCACAGGAAATCCTTTTTATGCTGATGCTGTCATCATGAACATAATTATGTCTGCTAGGAACACTGAGCCATAAGACACAAGTTCAAGTCAAACAGTAATCAATACCTGCTGCTTCAGGCCTGTTGTGGCTGTGACTTGGACAGATGTTGAGGTGCTTCCATAAGTCTGTGACTAAAGGTTACTAATTATTATATAAGTGACTTCTGCACGCCATTGCAGATCTTGGCAATTGTCCAACACAATGCAAACAACTCACACCAAACTGAGGCTGGCTTAAATAAACCATCACCCAATGCGCTCAGAGAGCTAATCATAAATAACACAGAGGTTGTGCATGAACTCTCTATAAGTGACTCCTATAGGGCCTGAGCAGGAAAGCTTTCATATCTAAAGTCAAATCAATAAAAAAAGAGCAGGATGAAATGAAGCCTTCACTCAACATAGCCATGGAACCAGCTTGTATAAAGTAGTCATTTATAGATAGTTACTGACTAACGCAGTTTGAAGTCAAATTGGCGTGGTCGTAAATAGCATGTTTCATATGTAAACTAGAATTTCTCATTAACATGGTAACTGCAGCTGAAATGCTGCATGTCCTCCTGTGCCTTTACACAGAGTCAGTGTGTTCGAACAAAGAAAGCGCCTTTCAGAGTGCAGCACTCCCTTAAAAGCAGCTCATCAGAAAATCAATTAAAAACATGACTAATACATTTGCAGCTAACATTTCCCACTTTTCCTCTTGATGTCACGCACAGCCTAACTGTGCGAACGCTGAGATCAGAGATAGAGATGGGAGCATTTAAACAAGGACCCCTTCGCACTTATTCAGTTCGAGTAAAGCTTCAACCTTAAGTGAAATGAAATAATGCAGGATATCAGAGGACTCCTACTGTGCTATTTTCGCGCTGCTTGAAAGAGAAATCTAGCACTCCTCAAACTCCTTGAAAGCCCATCGCACAATGGTACAAAATCATGGCCTGTGAATGTCCTCTTTGCCTTTCAGATCTTTAAAGACATTTCCTGTTGTGTGATTTATAAATAATCTAATCCAAGTTTCTCTTCTACCTTGCCCCTCCTTACGTTTCCTATATAAGTCCCCCAGTGACAGCTATCACAGAGATCTGCAGTGGTCCTTAATACCAGCATACGGCTGTCCCTCAAGTGGGCAGTGCTAAGCCTCATTGTCTGCTATAGATGTACAAGGCACAATAGGAGAGGCTGAACCTCTCTGCTCAACTATCTGCTGGGAGGGAATGGGAGGTCGGTCTCCCCCGGGCCAGGGCGCCAAAACCATTACTCTTATCACCGCAGGACAACTCACAGCAGGCCAGGAAAAAAAAACCTGTCTGAAAGGTCAAATGAGTGTGTGTGTGTGTGTGTGTGTGTGTTTACTACCCCCTCTCCGCCTCTCTCACAGACATATCTGTATTTCTCATTAACTGATAATACATCACTCATGACCTTGTGATAAAAATACATTAGCTGAAGACAAGTCATTAATCTATAAAGAATCAGGCTGTTTAGGTTATCAGGTGAGAATGGGTATACGTGTTATCGCACGAGTAATGGAAATTGGCATAATTGCCCTTCTTAACCAAATCAGTGGATGTAGTAGAAGTAGTTGGTGCGTTGTGTTTCGGGGGAGCGAGGTTGACTTCATCACGTGCGGCTGTCACCGGTCAGTGTGGTTTAGCACAGGACTGGTTGACAGCGGACTAATCATGACAGGAAGTGAACACAATGCAGGGAGAGTAGAACTATTATACCGTGTGCTTGTTCGACAGGACACAACACTATGTGTGTGTTAGATTGCTACAGCATAGTGGTTTGGCTTTATGGGAAAGCTGGATTTATCTGACTCAAGTATAAAAAATGGAGATAGGTTTGGATTTATGGTTCAATTTCAGATTTTAGTCATTGATATCTTTCAAACCCTGGAAAATACAAGCAGGCTGAGCTGACTTATCACAGTTGTTGCAGTCCTGATGTGCTATCTCTGAGTTGTTGTAGCGCCAACATGTATTTACTGTACATTTGTCAGAGCTGTGGAGCTTATGCACATTGACGTAGCTTCTTTTGCCATAGCTATACTGGAAGCTCTTAATGCACTATAAATTCAGTTTGTCCATTCTCTCAATATATATATATATATATATATATATATATATATATATATCTACCTCTGTGTATGGGAAAAATGTTCTCCCTGAGCAAGGAAGAGCACAGCTGTTGTGGTACATGGATTACCACTCTTGGAAATAACAAGACCAAAGAAAAATATAAACTGTCAGCACCACAGGATAACCAACAAAACAGTACGACAGCTCAGTATGAACAGACGTGAAGTGCTCACGCTTCATCCAAACCTGAGCAAGGCTGAACCGACTAACAAGCGCTTGGGAAATGGGAGAGGATATTAAAAAGGATGAATATAACGCATGTTACATTCTGAAGGATATGTTGCCTTTCTTCTTGACACCAACGACAAACTTCAGATCTGATTGTTTTTTCCCTCATAATAATTTCAGCTGTTTTAAATCAGACTACCATGAAATGTCTCCCTTCTCAAATTAGTAATAAATTCAGTGTTTTAACACTTAATCTGCTGCATATAACAATAATCTACTGTATGTGTCCACAGCAAAGCTAAAAGTGCCTCAAATATGTTTGTATTAAATTAAACATGTTTAAATATTTGTGGTATTATTTTTCATTAATTATATGTGGGCTATAATTACACAGAACAATTATCACTCCCATTATAAACAATTAAAATCCACCATCCGTTCTGTCGATTTGGCAAACAAAACCTGATGGCTGGTTGCCAGCCTGGCAAAACGCTTCTAAATTTTACTCTGGGGCCCTGGAGAGGCTGGCTAAATTTTGTTTTCACGCAAGCTAAAGCCTGATGATCTAAGACCCAACCAGAAATAACAGTACTGAGTGCGTACACCACACAAAAAGCCCACCAAGGGCCTGTTTCCCAAAGCAGGATTAATAAATTAGCACCTTAACAGCACTGAGTAAAGCTCTTTTTACTTCAGTCTGTGGTCAGGTTTCAGGGTTCTGTTTTTTTTTTAATTCACCTAACATCATTATGCTGCCTGTGGAGACAGTGCCCAGTTGAGAAAAAACATTGTTGGTGTGGACAATGAAATATAGGATAAATATTCAGAACACATAATGTGGACCAAACAGGTTACTCAACAGCAAATCTACCCGTACAAATGACTGCAGCCGTCATGGCTGCTTAACTTCATCGCTATCATTCTTAAGGTTGCGTGAAACACTTTTTCATTCACAAGGTGTCTCCTGCTGTGTTTACAAAGACAGATCTTCAGGGTGAAAACACATATTGTGCTAATATTACATTTCCAGGCAACAAATGTGAGTGTGAAAATTATATTTAAACCTGCAAATCACCATGTAAATAAAGTCTGTGTTGGAAAAATGTGCCCGACATAGTCAGTCCTGCTGCCATCACAATTACTGGTCTAAAACATCGAATGCAGCGCTGAGCTTTATTTTGTGGCCAAATCTACGGCTGTGTTTGACTTTCTTAAAGGCAGTTAGTCAGCGTAGGTGCTAAACCTTAAGACACGCAGGCTATCTGAGTTAGCCAACAGCATTTCTAGTGTCATGCGCTGCAGCTTGCTAACCTATAACGTCTGCTCAGAGCTGTCTGCTATGCCTAACTCTCCGTCATGCCGCGAGCACAAAGGTGACAGAGAGGCAGATGAGGACATCCAGTGCAGTATGAGGGATGGTGGCAGTAGTTCCCCGAGGCCACGGTGATGGCACTACATCGATCCAGCCACTCCGCAGGCTGAAGTGCACCGTCTTTTGGCTGTGTCAGCACTGTTCAACTCAGCAGTGCTCCAACTCCCCTGATCACTGTCAGAAACCCACAGAGGCACAGAGGATAGGGGAAGAAAACGCTGATGTGTCTTGAAGCAGACGGCAGCAGGTGGTGCCGGATTGGCTAAATAACTCCTAACTGTTCAGCAAGCGCTTCTTTATAAATCTCTAACCGTTTTGAGATTCAGGCAAATTAATGTTTGCTGTTAGGCAGAGGGAAGGCAGAGCGACAGAGGAGGCTTCTGGAGCTGTTCCTCCTTCATCTACCTCTAAACAGAAGCACCTGTTTGTCCTATTCCGCCTGCCAACTGGTCCTCCAGGAAACTTAATTCTACTAATCCACTCATATATTTACTCGTGTGGAGGTGTGCTGCCACCAGTGAAGGAATGCGCACAGAGCCTTGTCTTCTGGTAGCCCATGTTTGTCTTGGACGGTGATTCATGTACACTCGTTTTTATCTCGTGCCATTAATCTCTCAAGTCACTTTGGATGTACCCAGAGGCTCTCCGCTGTCTCGTCACTTCACATACTGAACAGAATCAATAAATACCAACCCTGGACTCTGTGCTCTGTGTTTATTGTTAAGTCTTTTATATGTTTCTCTACATCTGAGTCATGGTAGAAATGAGTGGAAATCCGTCATATCTAAAAGCACAGACCTTGGCAATGAGAAGGCCTTAAATGTACAGACAGAAACATTCAATATAGACGAACAAATTAAGTTGTGGCATTGTTGAGTTGGAAGAGCTAGAGCTAGAGAGGGAGTATGCTGGAACCAAAACTGTGCACAATCAACTTAAACATTACTTGTTTGTCTTCAGGTGAACCCTGCATTTTCCACTGACTGTTAATTAATGGATCTGCTCGACATCAAAAAGCTCCTGGTTCGTTTAAGTCTGTGGTCAACAAGGATAGAATGTGGTGGCTGGAAGAACCTGACATACTGTAAGCCAACTGTGCCTCAGGATTTTGGACCAGCATGCGGTGTAACACGCCACCGCTTACTTCCCATCAGACATTGCAGCAATAAGCCTCCATAAAAACCATTTATCTGAAAAAAGTAAATAAATTCAAATCATTCTGCAGGGACATGTAAAACTGTACTTAGTCTTTCTGCTGTGCACAGGAAAAAAAAGCTTTCATTCTCCCTATAACTATTTATGTATTCAGCAATAATGGTGCAGTGAAATCCATTAGGCACAATTGCTATGCTGGCATGGATACAGTTTAGGTAGGATAAGCAAATTCTTGCACACACAGAGAAATTTGCAGGCTTGTCAGTTATGGAGAGACAATTGTCCATATAATAAAGTTAGCTTGTGTTAGACCAAAGACAAGTTTGACTTTTGCCCATGGACAATAGCACATGATGATACACATGATGACACCTTATATGATATTAATGCTGTAACTAGGCAAAACAATTTCCCTCTGGGATTAATAAAGTGTTTTATAATCTTGAAGACGTTTGTACAAATGACCAATTGTGTCTTGGTTGATAGTTTTAAGTTGCTGTCTATACATAAAGATGGATTTCACTCATTTCACCGAGTACTGCATTTGACATCCCATGAGTAATATATGCATTAGCTATAAAGGTGTTCATAAAAGTCAGTTTATAGACATCCCATGATGAAATAATGGAATGACATGGCATTTCCCTCCAATGTACTACGAGAAAAACTAAAAATTCTGAATGAGTATTTCCTATGAAATGCTTGCTGGGAAATGTCAAGCTGGCTGTCATTAAAGGCACGGTGACATTTTTATTCCATCTTTTATGGCTGTGATTCCATCTCTGCCAACGGAGGCCCTAATCTCTGCTGCTCCCCAACAAATAGAAGGCAGACAGATTAACTGAATTACTCTTTGACTTAACGGACTGAAAGAAAACAACCCATTTCTAATTTAAGCCTAATCCTGTGTGGGCACAGTGCACGAAGAATATTGCAGGTGGAAGGCAGAGATGAGGGAGAAGGCGTGAGCACGTGGGGCCTGAAAATGAATTCAGAGGCAGCCGACGTGTTTGCTCATCTTTTTTCACCTTCTCTCTTAACTACAGTCGGCAAGGCGCCGAGTGAGAGAGACTGCGAGTGCGGTGATGGAGCTGAGGAAAGAGGGCAACAGGCGCAGAGACGAACATGATGGAGTGACAGACAGGCTGAGAGTCAGGCATAGAGAAAGAGAAATGAGAGAGACAGAATGGGGTTTACCGCTCCGAAATGTCAGAATTAGTTTGCAGGATAAAGAAAAAAATCAACCAATTTTCACAGTGCTGACACACCCGAACTAATACCGCGCACGGGGCATTACAGTCAGCCTTGTGTATGAAACACAGTGTGACATATGTGGCCTCTGTATTGTCTGCAGCATCTGTTACGGGGGCACAGATGGCAGTGGCCATCTTCAGCACCGCTCCCCCAAGCTCCCTCCTCGTGGGAGACGTGGTCTGTGATGACGTTTCACTGACAGCACGAGCCATCTGTCAGCACATGACAGCGTGTTTTCACATTCCTTTGCTGTCCCATAAATGTGGACCCACACACATGGGAGTAGGGTTGTGGAATAGCGATGGTCATGTGAAGGATGGATATTTGCACAGTGTACATGAAAAGGTCAGGGCTGGGCACTTACTGTGGCAGCAACATCACTGAAACCCTGGAGCAGCAACAGCGGCAAAACCCCCGGATCATCAACAAAGCTCTGTCAGACTGCAGGAGAAAGCTGTCAGTGCAGACGCCTAAACCTTTACCGCCCTTCCCTCTCCCTCACACTCACGCTCGCCTCGCTCTGACTCATTGTGTCAGCTCTTCGAACTCTCTCCATTCTCTCCCGCCTTAAGCTAGACGTGGAGAGCAAAGGGAAGAATGAGTTCATCTCTGGCTGCTGTAAACAAAAAGGAACACTCTTTGAGGTATGTGAATTTTCTCTCCCCCCTGTCCACGTGTCATCATAGAGCGATGCAACAAAGAAATCTCTCCCTACCTTCTCCTCATTTACTTTTTCTTTGGTTACGCACAGAGAGGAAATAAATGGAAGGAAGAGGAGATAATGAAGATATGATGAGGACAGTGATCCAGGAATATTGAAATTGACTTTAGCAGCTCCACCACTTTCCCTCACCCCCTCCTCTGAATGGTGATACGGGCTCATTAAAAATTCATTGTCGTTATATGAAAAGAGTGGACGTCTGCGCTTTGACCGGACCGAGGGACAGCCAGCAACGTCTGGACTGTCTGTGGCCCTGGTGTGTGCATTTTTGCCCTGTTCTGCAAAGACTGAGTCCAGACAACAGTATTAAGGGTTAATTGCAGTATTAAAACTCATCAAAAATATGAATGGCAGCGCATGAAAAGTCTAAAAGGTACAAAGTTATTACAGTTCAGTGTAACATAAATGTCAAACCCAAAAGTAATTCCCTCCCTGTCAGCATATACAGTAGGAAGTATGTTCTCTGCATACAGCATTAGCATATATAATTAGACACTGAATTAATGGCCACAAGGGCCAAACGCGATAATTTATTCAGAACAAAAAATGACATTTCTCATTTATCACTCACGTTCTATACAACCATGTGGGAGCCAATTTAACTGCTGTAACAATAAATGAGTAAAATATCCTCCACAAAAATCTACTTCCTATACATGAGATATCATCACATAAGCTAGACTGATCTCTGTAAAGCTCCACCTGTATATATGTCTTTACTATACTCTACCGCACTGACAATGAGTTCACCGGTAATCCTGCTTTTTTCCAGATACAAACACACATCACAAATGTAAATTAATTCAGCTGTCCAGCTCCAACAAGACACACCTTTTAAAAATCGTTTATTCGCTCTGAAAATACTGAAGCTGAATAACATGACCCACATGGCTCTTATGAAACCTTTTCAACTTTTCAAATGATGAAAAGCAAAGAAAGATTTTATCATTTCTAAAAACCCACAGACGAATATAGTCAAAGCTTAACTGCACTTAACATTCAACATTTTTGTGTGTTATCAGAGGTCTGATCTCTTTGTGCTATTCAAGGCAGAATGAGAGCTACCATAATGTGACTGATAAGCACTCCAATAAAACTGATATTCAAACACACCTTTGTTATACTCAATTAATTCACCAACAATTTTCCTAAGTAAGATTTTTTTATCTGCAATTATAAACATCCATCTGTGTGTACAGATGCCCATACGGCAGCACTGTAATGATGTATATTAATATATTCTATAGCATAAATACATAAAATGCATGTTTCATAAACATAAATTACAACTTACGTATCTCATCTGTCACCACTGATATATATTTGTATTCATTAATGAAACTAGTCCATTCCATGAGCGACATGAAGTGGTCACTTCCTGCCTTATTAGTTGTGCGCTAAATAGGAAGAAGTTTTTAAAATGTAATAAATTAAAGGCTCTTTTCTGCAGTTTAATCATTTATTTTATTAACACCTGACCACCATACTGTAATCTACTTTTTGCAGCTACCTGTTGATTTTTACAGTATGTATTGTGAGATGACAGCTACTGGCTGTGTGAGTTTTTTTATTACCTGTGCTGTTACAAAAAGATCTTTTTTACTCTTTACTAACTTCATAACATTTCTTTTTCCCGTTGGCTACGAGTTATTTTAAAGGACACATTCTGCTTTTATTATAAATGCCGTTGCTGCACAAAACAGATTATTTTGACAGGAACAGTTGTTATTAAGTAGCAGTGCTTTCACTTAGCCTCACTCTACTCATCGCATTCTGAATTTAATGTCCACCTCTGCATACACTCATCCATGTTCTGCAGCTTATGTGAGTTGGGGCTTGTGACAGAAGACCGAGCAAAGTATCACAGGTGTTCTTCTACCAGCCACGACCTCCAGTTCTCTCAGGAACACACAGATGCATCTTAGAGGTCTGACCCTCTGGTCTTCCCTCATTTGGAAGTACTCAAAATATCTCCACAAATAGGCGCATATGGACGGTGTCCTGATTAGATGCCCAAAATGATCTCAACTGGCTTAATTTAGATAGATGATGTCTAGGCTCCTCTCCCGCTTAGGGAACTAAGTTTGGTGACTTTTACTGAGGGTGCCTTTCTTTGAATCATTAAAATTTGTATACAGACGAGCATTATTAAATCGTTTTTCTCAGCAGTGACACTGTGGATACGCATTCAAAGAGATGACACGGTGGTCTGACTCTTCAATGAGGGGGAAATCAAGTCAATAGCAGGGAATAGCATCTTGATTTCAGCACATAAGCTGAAATCCGGTGATAAGATTACCTATGCATAAATTTAATTCAGCTGCTTCTCTTATAAAAGAGGTTGTAGCAGACAAGTTTGATTGAGCACTACTGTACAAAATAAATATGAACTTTCCCATGGTACAAAAATAACTGAGGGGATGTTTTGCTACTATTTATTCTGCACGCATCCACTCCATAAACTACAACATCAAAGATCATGTCTCTATGCCAATGATAAATGTTGAAACTGTGTTATCGATTTTCTTGGAAAGTGTTCTCATATCTGCTCGAAGCGATCGCATTATGTGAGCTATAATGACCTTCATAGATGCAAGGAAGCAGCCAATTTCCATAAAATCTTTGAAAACCATGTTTACTGGCTTAGACTTTATTGAATATGCATGGAATTTGGAGATTTGAGATGCAATAACCCACCTGCAGGGTCGCTATAAAAATATATCCATGTCCTATATATAAAGATCATTGCTCACCAAATAAAGGTATTTTTGATTTTCAGGAGCTGAACGATGTAATGTAAGAAGAATTTTAGGCTGAGGTTTGAGGAATGCTTTTCCTATTATTAGAGTGGCAATTTAATGCAGCCCTGCAGCCAGTGTGCATATTTTGATCCTCTCAGGTTAAGGGTGCAGGAATCTTCATGCAAATAAAAAAATGTTCAGTGTTTCTTCTTTAGTGCACCATCTTAGAAACAGGCTAGTTTTCCTTCTCACGCAGCATTTAAAAAGCTGATTTTTAGAATATTTAACATTCTGAATTGCTTGCACTCCTTTTCTTCCCTACCTTCATTGGCACTTGCCATATACTGTATCTGTTAGAAACTATGAAATGGACTGAAAACAATGGCATCTGGAGTCTTTGTTGTCATCAATACAAACAAAGTAAAGATTGCACCACAGCAGTAAAAGTGTGGTCAAATCCTAAAAAAAGACTGAAAAGCCCACAGGTAGGACCAAAACCCGATACAACAATATGATGAAACCAGTGTTGTAGTTTTCATGCATGTCAAATATTGAAAAATGTTTGTGCTGCTTTCTGAGAAATTCCCCAGCATGAGCTCAGGGTAATAGCAAGTAGTGCAATCAAAAAATATATATTCTTTAACCTTATCACATCCATCATTCCAAATTCCCTTTTACAATAGCGTCATAGAGCATTAACTCTTAGATTGAGTGCACCGATTCTGCTTAGCATCTAATAGATTGACTCAGGATCTTATAGGTGATAAACAGTGGTTGAATATCTCAAGCATAGACATGCCATTCACATACCGCATCATTTCAATGTTCTCAAGGTCCTCAATGTTTCCCATGTAAGTTTCCCATGTAAGTCCTTGGGATTTACATAATTGATTGATTATATAATTGAATGGACTCACTTAGAATGTGCTTTTAAATACCAGCTTCTAATATGACCCGAGTATAATGAACCACGCCTTAATCTGAGAGGGAAACAACAAAATGAAACTCGTCCTTCACTGCAAAAGACCCTTGTGTCCCTGCACTGTGATAAGACTCACATGAGCTTTTCATAAATGAACATCCCTACCAGTAAAAGTAGTAGGGATGCTACTTCGAGGGTGTTGTAAACATTACCTTTACTGACACGTTTATAATAATTAATATGCAGCTAATGAATAAGGTTGGGTTTAGGGACAAATAGTGGGAAATAAGGTGGACCAAATCGGTTTGTTCAGCCTTTCTTTCTCGCCACTCCCAACACAGAAAAATACTGATGAGCTTTTGCAGTAGGACGAGTAAAGAAAAGACAGAGAAGAAAAGAGAGAGACAAAAGTGAACAAATTGTATCATTTAAGGACAAGTAGTTCTCCCCTGAGACATCACTGTCACTTAATAGGTCACAGTTATTAACACAAGAAACTGCTACAGCCTATCTGCTATAGAGGCAACAAAGAAAAGGAGAAAGAAGCGCAGAAAATGGGGAGAATTAAGTAAAAAAATGTGAAGAGATAAAAGAAATTAGAATACAAAGAGAGGAAGAGCAGAAAGCGGGAACTTTGTAAGAACACTGTTGGGGCTTGTGATCTGATAAAAATAGACAGAAAGAAAGAGATGAAGCCATGTTCATGGTGAAATGTGCACTTCAAGACCTACATATTTCTTGTGGTTACTAATGCGCCACTGAATAAAACGACAATAAAATGAGCCATCCTAAAATAATCGGAATTCCTAAGGACTATGAAGAAATAAGGTCATCCTTATTCAATACACACAATATTAACGTATTACCACATAGGCACACATACAGAAAATACTGTTCTACACAGACATAAACAGAGTCATTTCACAGTCTCTATTGATTGTCTTGGCAAATATGTCAATTCTCACATGAAAATAAACAAACATACACATAGCACCAGCGTGTGTGAGTGTTTGAAGTGACCCATGCTGCTGCTTCGATGCCCTCTTTGGCAAAGAAGACATTTCAACCAGGCCTGAATAGATAAAAAAATATGATGGCTGAATATTGTTGCTGTTTGTGATAATGGGATAATTTAGCTTTTCTCAACACATTGGACAGTATTAATTTTGCATGGGAAGCGAGATAGGATTCGCTCTGCTGTGTAGTGCTTGAATGTATCATTTGGGACAGCATTACAACCTTTGGGAAATTACTGGATGAGAAAATAGACAGACACAACACTCAACAGAACTGAGGAAGAAGTTCCTTTAATGTTAGGAGTTTATTATGAGGAAAAAAAAATAAAACTCAGCCTCTCAGTTACAGCTCCGTCAAATCTTAACACAAGACATTTAACACATCGTGATATCAGTGCAACTTCCCCAAGAATGTCTTGATTTCATTGTGAGTGAAGGTTTATATGTTTGCAGAGAAATCATCGAGTAATACAGAAGTTGTCTGTACATTTATGGGAACACTGGAAACTGGTAACTGACAAAAACTGGTCTCAAAGGAGATTACCAGTACATTGAGCAGTGCTCCCATAAGTCATTGTAATGTATTTGTGTTGCATATCGCTGTGTGTTGGTGTCGGTTTTCATTTCCAGCTATAAAATGCATTTAGACGTTTTACACAAACTTTGAAAGTTATATTTAACTGAAATAAAGCTGGCGCTTAGATGAACTGACTCATAAGGCTCATAAGCATTAGGTAAGATTAGTTAATTAATAAATTATGTATTCTAAACTTGAGACATACATTCGATTTTTGTTATCTGTGTTTAATTAAAAAAAGATAATCAATAATAAAGAGCCCTAAAAGATCTATGTGTATCTCTGACATATGCACAATCGTGTAATTTCTGTTGCCATGTTATAATCCATTTCAATTCCTAATTCGTCCATAACACTTAGTCAAAAATTTTCAGTCAGGCAAATACTTTCCGTCTCCTGGATCCCCACAGGCTGTCAGACCCCTCGGCAAACACTAAGTGTCCCGAAAATACCCTATTTCACTTCTCAGTAATGGGATCATCAGCTGCTGCAGTCTCTGGCTAATCTCTCCCTCATCAGGGCAATAAAGGACGCTATAGGTTGCGTGATTCTAGTCTGTCTCTCTAGTGCATGAACTCTGTGCGTGTCAGTGTGCAGTGTTGCACTAATCACTTAACAGGTCTACTGAGGGAGCGTGCTCACTGGGAGTCTGCAACATGGCTGAGTGAGAGGCAAGTGAGTGTGGGGACTGTGTGTGTTTGTGTGTGTGTGCGCGTGTGCGCGTGCCGGTGCACCGTGGATGACTGAGGGGTTTTGGCAGAACGAGGTCACTCTGTTCTACCAGGTGAGTTTGTGTGGGGGTGGACAGGATAAGGAGATGTGTTTGTACATGTGTGTATCTTTGTGTATTGTCCATGTGTGCGAGTGTGTAACTGCACTGTGGTGCATATGGTTTAAAAGTGCATGGCTAAAATGATATGTTTCTGTATTAGAAGACCAAGGACATCCGGGTAATACTTAGAGGTGAAGGTACTATACATGGGTTACCATGATTAACACGTGTTAATGCAATAATACTAGTTCGGGCCATTGTATTTCAATTGCCTGGACGTATGAGTTACACATGACGCTTATCATAGTGAAGTGTGCAGTTGAGGGGACAAAGCAAAATACACAGAGGTGCACATGCTAATTGCTGATGCAATGACAAAGGTAATGTGGCAACAGCGTGATAGAGAGCACTTTCCCTGCATTAAAGCTGGGTTCAATTTGAATACTCAGTCATTATTTTCAGCTGACCTGACACTTTGTCCGCTCCTATCTATTCTTTTCCATGTCCAGGAGACTGACAGGTGGAATTGATTTATGATCATTTTTGTTTGCTTCTCAACACTGAAGCTTCAGTGGCACAACAGCTCTTATTTTATTTCGTTGGCAAGACCAGTTAGGCATCCACTTCAGCAAGGAAAATACTTACATGTCCGTGCAATGAAATATAAATAATCAGCTAATGTAGCTGTCGGTAGATCCGGGCAGCGATGTGATATGATGTGAACACCGTGCCGCTTAATGAGTGTCTCAGGAGAAGTCAGGTACATGTCTTCTGTCCCTCTAGCCACCCCAGAGCAGTGCCCTTCTCTCTCAGCATCATTAACTCCCACAGTAATGATGACAAAAAACGCACACTCGCGTAATGAGGTTAAGTGACATTTTTATGCTTTGAGACTACAATAAATATGAAGCTACATGGTGTGTCGACACAAAATGTCATTATAATGACGTTGATTAGCTGAGAAAACTCACAACAGAACATGTTTATTAAAAATGAAAGTTTACCAAATCATCTGCAGGATTTGCAGAAAGGTGTGAATAAAGGTGCACAGAAGCAAATGCACGACGCCAAACTGTGCACATCTCAGTAGGTGATATTGTGGTGCTTAATCATATTGTTAACGGGTGACTAATAGAGACGATGTTTTCATAAATGGATATACAGACTGGATCTCGGGAGAACAAGTTTTATTGTTTGATTAATCCAGTTCAAGATGTCTGTTTTTATTTGTTGCCCTACAGGGTACATTTTATTTTCTGCTTCAGACAAACAGCCTTTCATTTATCACATTCTGGGTCTGAAAAGACACCTGTCGCAGCGCAGCGCCAGAGAGCACCAGAGAGAGAGAGAAAAGCAGAGCCTGGGGGAAAACTAATGTTCAATGTGGTTCGTCCTAAATATTAACCAGGCACTTCCTGCTCCAAACCTGCTGACGGTAGCCACTTCTGGATAGATGGTGGGAGGATGCGCACCAATCCTCCACGGACAACAATGCCCTACTTGTATGGAGGTGACCCTCATGTGTTCTACATGGGTCCAACATTCACCACTGTTATTTATGAGCTCACAAAGGTGTCCTTTATACAGGGAGGCCATGTGCCACCTGTTTTAGCAGTAGGTTGAAGTACACGCACTGCGCAACCTGTTCTGCAAAGGTGAAAGTCGAGGTGCCTGGGTGGAACTAACCTACTCTGCAAAATGGGAT
The DNA here is from genome assembly GCA_032359275.1 of Microctenopoma steveboyesi. Lineage (NCBI taxonomy): Eukaryota > Metazoa > Chordata > Actinopteri > Anabantiformes > Anabantidae > Microctenopoma > Microctenopoma steveboyesi. Next base: position 4,619,435 of record JAUMHF010000021.1, on the reverse strand, counting down.
ACAGCTTTTAAACTGGGCTGCAAGACTTAAAGTTGCAGCTGCAGGTTGTTACACTAACAAGTGGCTTCAGCTTCGCTCACTGTACAGATGTGAGTGTGGTGCGAGGAAAAACTAACATTTTATGTTACTAAAATGAGTGAGTATGTAGCAGAACAAATCATGGCACCTGTTGTCTGACATTGTGTTTACAAAACTAGAATCTGCTAAATGCAGTCCTGTTTATTGACTGCAACGTTACTACTCCTTTCACACTTAAAAAGACATTTACAGTTTGACAAAGTCAAAACACCAACAACAGACTCTCCACAGGACGATTCTCTCTGTGTGTGCTCACATGCAAAACACTGTGCTATGCAATTTTATGTGTCTCTGGCTTTATAAAACCAAGTGGGCCTTAGTGCAGAATTCAGGTGCAGGAAAGACCCGACACCTCTACGGAGACACCTTGAGCAATCATTTACTGCTGATTCCTTTATTTTCCTTCTCTGAAGGAAGATTCCCATTTAGGCCAGCAGTCAAGCAGAGAATTAAGGATGTAATCAGAACTGTAGATAGGCATCTGGACTGTATTTGTGATTAATTTTGGAGGACCTAGGATAGCAATTCCCTGTTAAGTGCTGTTGTGCTGAATAAGGGCCCTTGGGGTTTATTATCTGTTCTTTAAAATGCATGACATTGAGGAGAACCACCACAAAGGCCTACATCAGTCAGCTGCGGCTGCAGGTCTAAGCAAGGAATGCACTGCGATGGAGGCTATAATTGAGTTTATCCTAGTGGAAGTTGAAGCAGCCTCTTTTTTTCCCATAAATATTCCGCTTTCTTCCTCCCCATTGAGTGACGCTGAGTGCATACATTTGGGCATGTCTTTGTTGTGCCATGGACACATGGTACAATGCAAACAGTCCATCACTTATGGATATTGATGGATGTGCACATGTGCACACACAAACCTATAGGCATTAAATGCATAACGATGGACTCTGCATGAACTTTAGCACCACTTCAAAGCAAGGTTGAACAGAGGACCCTGTTTCCTATAATGAAGAAGAGACAGTTAATCTTGCATTAACAGCTGGTTTCCCAAGAGGAAACACCGTAATTCAACAAGGTGTTAGGGGAGCTTCAGTATGCATACATGCTCTCTCTTTCTTTCTCTCTTTCTTAGCTCCATTTTTTTCCTCCATGGCGACACAGACACATCACAGAGAAAGCATCAAATGGACATTGATTTCTGATAGGGAAACTTACTGGATCACCATGGGGCTTGGTCTAAGTCACATCCAGGTTTTGGTCAAGGACACCATGTCTGGGAGCATCAACTGGACCTGTCTCTCTCCGCCAGGCACCAAATGAACCGCCACAGCAGGACACAAGGATCAGAGAGCAGTGGGAGTTTCCTTTCATCTCTTGGGGATTAGCACACCCATAGGAGAGAAATGTGCATGTGTGTATGTGCACTGTGCAACACTCTCGGAGAAGTATCTACCTTTTAGCCACAGGCTACACACTTCCTGTTTCTGCTGCATGCTGAGATTCCTCCCCAAGGCCACAAATATATGAGGCTCCATAGGCAAGAGTGGGATGAAGGAGAAGACAACCACCTTGAGCAAGTTTTCTTAAAATAAACATGAAACTCTGTTTGTGCTCTGCTTGCTCATGTGCAACATTAATGGTTCTAAAAAAAATGGTTATAGATTCGGTGACACCGCTGCTTGTTGATTATATTAAAATATTCATCACGTAAACACGAGTTCAAGAGGTGCATCATATGTGTGGTGGAGTCAGTGCAACATCGCGTGCCATTGTTGGCAGTTCTCATACAGCCTTTCACCGTGCACGGTAACAGTGAAGGCTTCAGTGAACTGCATCAAGTTGTCCTATTGATGCATCGGTACCACGGGGGAAAAAGTAAGACAAAGACTGAAAGACATCTGGGAGAGCAAGATCGCGTGGCAACGTGTGGGATCCTGAACTGTCAGCCACTTCACATTACGCCGCCACATCGCCTGTGTTGCTGCTGCACACAAGCTCACGCCAACAAACTGATGCAGCCCATCCTTCCTCCCCGTTTCTTTCTTCTTTTCACCTTACTCTGATCACACATGTATACAGTAGCATATTGAGACACATGTGCACACAGCCCATATTTCTCTCGCTCATTTATTTCGGTCACAGTCTGACAACTCTTCACACACTTTAGGAAAGTGTGTGTGTGTCTGTGTCTCACCTTGCGCAGACTTCTATATTGATGTCGCTACTAAGAATAAGAATGACTCCTACTGCGCTCTGTGTCCTGGATAACAAGAACAGCCACTCAGCTCTTAACTCATCAAAGCTGCCTGTCTGCACCCATAAAGGTGCTTAGTCTCACCATGGAAACAATTTAGTGAGATTTATGTCCAATTACAACAGACTAAATGTGAATACATCATACTACAGTGCCTATTTACTCAGCACAAACTGGACAGCTTGAATCTGGCCTTATTTGAGTCGTCCTCTGATAACAGTGTTGTTTTGTAATTGTGTTTTCTTACCTTATATATCTCAAACTGTAAATATGACAAGCACAACTGCCTTTCTTAAGGCCATGTTCGTTATATATACATACCTGGCATTTCTATCACTGAATGCCCTGGCAGAGACTCTACCTGTACTGTGCCCATGTTTCCAGCCTAGGCCTGGACACCAGGCTCTGGGCAGAGCACCTCATAAATGAGTAATGGCAGTCACATTAACATTTGGTGGTAGGGCACGCTAAGGGCAAGGAGGAGGGGGGCTCAGGGAGTGCAGGCACTCCCTCTGTCTTATAAAACAGCAGCTGATTAATGTTTGATTCTCGCTGGCCTCATTCTTCTACTAGCACAGTGCAGAGCTAATCTACAGAGTAGGCGAGAGCCAGAGTGATGGAGCTGCAAGAGCAGGGTGAAGAAAAACAGTTTGTACAGGTGCAGTTTGGAAAGGTTGAGGCAGCAATATGCTGTCTTTCCTCTGGCCCGAAAATGAAAAATCCCAGCAGCACGGAACAGTTCAATCAATTCAAAGTGAATCGCGACACTCATATGAAAGGTCATGGGAACGATGATGGAAGACAAGGGAAGGGCTCAAACACTGTGTGCTTAAAACAGATTATTGTGAATAACTTTATGTCCATTTACTTTTCTTCATGTTTAGGTTTTTATATATGTTTTTTATTTGGATTACTTTACAGGGGGACGATAATTTAACCTAGTGTCTTAATGTATGTTCACTTATTTTTACTGCAGTAAATCTTTGATATTTAAAAGAGATCCAACAACATTTCCATGGCTCCAATATTTAAGAAACACGACTTACTTACTCTAGAGTTCTCCGAGCATTACTGATTGGCATATTTATCCACAGGGACAGACCATTACCGTATTTGGTCAGCATCACAATGACAACATTAAACATTGATCATGAGGCTGAATTTGCTCTGGTCAGATAAATACTACAGCTGAATGAAAAAGTGCTTAAGATTCTAAAAAAATAAACATTTGCATAAATGGAAGGAAAAGATAAAAGGATCTATATTTGTCAAACAATTGCAAACACACCTGCGAGGTTCTTTTAAAATCTTAGTTTTTTCGCATTTCACAGTGACAGAACATTATTTTATTCTTTTATTTATGAAATGTCAGCGACCATACGCTGCTCTGTGGGTCTGACTCATAGGCGGAAGTTGAATGTGCTTCTTTTTTCCACGATGAGGAATGAACTGTAACAGAAGTGGTTCTGACAGTTGCATGATTAGGGAGCAGGGGAATTTAAAGTTTGTCAAATCTGAAAAAACTACATTCTTTATACTCAAGAAAACAAGAGTTTCAAATGTAGATATTTTACCGGGTTACAATTATTAGGTAGAAGTTTGCACTCTGATTTTTAAACCTTAAAAAAACGGAGAGATATGAACATGTGCATGGTAACAAAATAACAGCACTGTACTTAATTGTAGCAACATCATTAGTGAATTCCTCAGCTTTTAGTGAGATTTGCTTTTAAGTGCAGATGAGCAATAATTACACAACAGTGTTATGTCGGCAATGGAAAAAGGCCCAGCGAGACTGGATGTGCTCTACGTACCAAATTTGCCACTAAATGGGAAAAATGCAGTGCATCAGTGAAGAAATGAGTCAGATAGAATTTAAATGATATTAATGTGTCAAGTTAGGGTCGATTAAAGTAATTTGGTAACATAGAGGGAAGTGCAGTTAGAATAAATGTCAAAGAAACAGGAACTCAGCAGGTTCTGTCAGACGGGTTGTTGACATGCACCGCATGAAGTCAGCTCCAGCAGTAATCTTACAGAAGTGACAGATTAGTACTTATGACATAAAATGTCTGGCACGCACACACACACACACACACACACACAACTGCAGCACACATGCTCATTTGCACGCACACAGATTTGGCACATCCTCACACTAGCAAAGTAATCTGCGTGTGTAAGGAACACTGAGAGGTAGTTGTGATTGACAGGCAAATCGCTCATGCTGAAATACCCATTTGACAGAGAGAAGCACCGAATGCAAGAGTTAAAAGCCAGCCACAGAAATCGCCTCAGTATACTTCACATGAAAGCAAACTGGAGTATTTCGTGTGCCTTTGAGAAGCTGAGCGTCTGAGGTGAAATATGTGGGGAAAGAAATCACGTTTTTCTTTTTTTTTAATGAAGAAAGTTAATGCTCTTTGTGCAAACCCCGGTGCCAATCACAAGCATGCCTCTTTGAGGACCTGGTCTCATGCGAATGTCAGCTCCATAGTACATTATAATTCAACCCCAGATCTTGAAGAATGACATAGTTCCAAAGCTGCAGTCGCACCACTGCACAGCTCCTCCATGGAGGGAAAAAGAGGGTAATAAAAACTGCTTACATTTTTGTTGTAACGTAACTGTTGGTAGTCAGCAGTGGCAACTGGTTTTAATTATAGTCCCTAAACTCTAATTTGTGTGGGAATTTGCCAGGGCCCTCCTTGTCTCACAGGCCCTTAATGCTACTGTGCCATCCAGCATCGTCGCTGAGAGACGACGTAGATGTGCCTGAAAGTACCGAGGAGAGGAGAGGGAAGAATTATGTAAAGGGTGGAGGGGAACTAGAGAGGACAAAGTCTCCCACAGCGGGAGGTGATGATGAAAGCCAGATACTAAAGTGTGCTTTGCCATTTCCTGTTCCTCATAATGTCACATTATGTTGGTGTAATTAACCCCAGGAAATGTGGCTTCATTAGTCCCCGTACGAGTGCTTAAACGAAGTGTTAGCTAATTGGTAAGTATACACCATGACTGAAATAATCAACCCCGTCTCCTAAAAATTACGTTCTTATGCAACTAAACCACAACGTTTTTGAAGCAAACGAATTTACGATGTTGTGGTGAAACTTTTTTCTTGAATCGATAGAGCACAACATTTATTAACTAAATGGAGGTGGATGGGTGGATGGAGGGCTGATGAGTTCAAGTTCCATATGAAGTTGGGTTTTGTAGTTTGTTGCATGTGTAAAGAAACATTTTTGTTTGTGCTGTGTTGCCTGAACCCAACCATATCCTTTTTTCATATATGGTTGTTTAACTGCAGCACTGGGTATCTTAACAGAAGTGAAAACGGCATGGTGTAGAATGTCTTTGCCTCAACATTTCTGCCACATGCAAACATATCGTCAACAGAAAACGTAATGCAGTTGCAATTTCATTCTGCACAACAGCGCATTAGTCAGTGCAGTAAATATGAGTTAGTGCAGTTTAGTTGTACAGGAACATTATTTTTGGGAGACTAGTAATAAAAAAAGAGCAGCGAGATATAAGCAGGTATAGACAAAAAAAAATGACTGAAACCGAACAACTGAGAACAATGTTAAGCTTTTCTGATGCTGTGTACAAGGATCAAAGTTGACAGCATGTGCTTTTCCAACAGAAACAGGCAGTTTCAGTAAACTGGATCACTGACAGATGCTTTTCATTGTCGAGACCTAGGGTTAGAAGCCCTAAGAAAGACGAGAGACGTGTGAAAACAGACTACTGACACTGTTGGTGTGTTCAGCGACAGAGGGTATGTCAGAAAATAACTTTCCAGTCATAGCAGCGCATGCTCAACCCAACACACCCCAGAGCTACAGATTCATAAGAGAAAGACACAGCCAGGTATTTTGCATCCCTGAGTGTGAATGCACTGTAAAGTAGAAATATACACAGAGCGTTTAAAATTGTATTGTGTACAATCTCAACTTCCCTGTTTGTGTGCTCTGAGAATGGCCACAAAGCCTTACATCCCATTGGTTTCACCAAGTTTCCCGTCTGCTCTCATCTGCATCACAAAAAGCTTTTTTTTTCTCTAGAAAAATACTGATCTGCTCATGTCTCTTTGAAACATGTAATCCACTGGGGAAAGTCAGACTTGTAGCCATTAGGCACTGTCCTTTGTGCCTTAACTCTGTGCAGTCTCAGCCTTTGTAGCAAAGGGCCAGAGCAAAACCTTGTTTCCATTCAGCTGGGAGCGCTGGTCAAAGCGCTGAGATCAAGCAGCCCCCACTACTCTGAAATACTGGAGTTGTCCTGATAGTTTTTAGAAGATTCTGCGACAAAGGGAAAAAAAATTCTCCACAGAAAAAGATCTTATGTTTTCCCTGGTCTCTAGCAGGTTTGACAGCCTTTCTGAAGAAAAAGTTTGAAAATTTTAGAAATGTAAGTCTGAAATTGGGTAGAAAATAGGAAGTCGTTGGTGGAGACAGGCTGCCATTTTTATGCTTGTTTGTTTCCTTATTTGCTGCTTTCTCTCTCTTTGCTCATATTCTTGCACAAACCATCTGCCACACAGGTCCTGTGCGACTTTACTTCAAGAGCTCTTAGTAGCTGTCTTCATCAACTCAAGATCTGCTGCAGAAAAACAGCTTTAATTGGTAGTGAGGGGGTAGAGAAGCAGAAGGGGCTGCACGCTTCACCACATTAGAGAATGATCCCTGCGAATGATCAAGAATAGTATTGAACTCGTTTCCTCATTTGAATAGCCATTTTTTCTGATAATGTCTACTCTATATAGTTTTTAACATTATCCATGTTGTACAATAAAACAAAGAAATGCTTATGCAGGTTACGTTTCAAATGTACACGTGTTCATATTACCATCAATAAGGTAAGCTGTGAAATGCCGTCTCTCAATTCAGTCTGAGCAATAGCTCTCAAGTTCCAGGAGGCTAAATCAATGTATTCTGTTAAAATGGCCAACTGTAATATTTCCCGTTGTCCTGTCAATATCCCAGAGCTTTGAATTTTCTCTACTAAGCACAGTGCTCTGCAGCCAGAAAGACTGAAACAGCAAATGTCAGAACATCCAGTCAGGATCCTGTGTTTCATGGTAAAAGGAAACCATACAGACTGCAGCAACCACTGCAGTCCAGTCCTTTCCAGTAGCTCACCAGAGCCACTAGCTTCAGCACAATAAGGCAATAACTCTTCCTAATCATTCATAATGACACCCCTTGTGTACTGACATTAATGAAGTTCAATCAGCTATTTGTTATTAAATTCTTGTGGACAGGCAGCCTGCTTAAAGCAGCAAGGCCTTGGGGTTCAGTGTCATCTCCAGGAATACTGGAGGAAACTAGGCATCAAACCACCAACCTGGGGCCTTACCAACCAATAGTAGCTATATAGGACTGCTATTTGGAAATACCCTAAAACCTTGTTAGTTTGATGGTAAGTAGCTAATCATATGGTACACCGTGCTTTGATTGGGTTTAGAAAGCATACTGAGGACACAGAATCAGCAAGTCTGTGGTTTGAACACTGTAGCTTAATACACGCACCATGTAGTTTATAGCCTGCCAATGTGCACTGCAGTGTGGCCGAGACAGAGTTAAGGCGGTTTCCAATGCAGTTGATGGGCTTGAACAATTTGCACGGCTGGCAGAAAAACCATAATCAATCCAGAGATTATAGATAGGGGCACTAAAACCAGCCAAGCACAGCGTTTTCTCTTATCACAATTACACCTTGCCCTCCTGCCTCAGGTACAGCCAATTAAGCTGGAGGAGGATCCGCCGGCAGCCACTTCACATTGAGGAGGCCTTTCAGACAACTCTAAATGCACACCATCACTGCAGAGGGGGCTGAGAGGAGCTTGTTAAGCACAAGGAGGGGACACTTGTATATGCACTGTATATTTATGTTTTTTTCCAGACACACACGAAGAAAGTGAATAGATTCAATTATACATGTTCTGGTGAGTGCTAAACAGTCTACTGCGAGGCTGCCTGCTGGTAGCGTTTCAGAAAAGGACCACAAGCACACAGACCTTGATCTGTCTCCCCTCATTCTCTCAGCAGCTTTTTATATCACTCACATTAGGTGAGGACAAAGATGGAAGTGTGAACTTGTGCGTGTGTTGTACTGTGAAAACAACAATGTGGTTATGACAGGCAGAGATGAGGTCAGTATCAAGTAGAACACTCAGAAGGAATACAAATCTTCATCTATAGTGAATTTTTATTCCCTGTTCTTTGTTTAAAACTAACCAGATGGAAAATTGCTAGCTTGGAGATGAAAAATTGATCACAAGCTTCTCTGTGCTGCACATTAGCATCTCCTCCAGCGGCAGATAGAGGTAAACCAGGCAGACAAGAATAAACCTCAAATGCCTGATGTGAACCACAACATCACACTTTTCTTCCCTCTCGCCTATTTGAGGTTTCAAAGAGCAGACACACAGCATGTGGCGTTTTGTCTACACTATGTGTGCCACCACACCAATTTAGCTCAACTATTTTGCCCCACAACGTCACCTTTCATGGCTCAAATAACAAGTTCAGCAAAATCACTTTGTGTTTCTGGCGTCAGACTGAAACTCTGATGACGACGTGTACAGTGGAAGACTGAGCACTGTCATAAAGTGGCTGACACAGCTCCCCTCATGCTTTAAACGGGGGAAACCAAATGTCTCGTCAGATAACGAACACATGCGCACACATGCACAAGATAAAGTCTCTTTTTCAACCTGTTTGATTAAGTGATTAAAATGCTCCTCCAAGCCCAGGAAGCCATTAATAACAGCACAACAAAGGAGAGCCAAATTCAAATAAAATTAAAAGAGAGGCTGCCACAGTGGGGGAATCCATTGACTCTCTATTTAGACTACACAGAGATGCGTTCTACTAAAGCTGGAATGAGACAAACTGAAAAAGATACCAATTATTGTCTCCTTATTGAATCCTATTGGAGTCAAAAGGGGGTAAATTGACTAAGTAGGTCGAGGCAAATTGCGTGCAGGGAAAATATGCTAAATTCAAATGCTGATTGGCCACATGGGTCTGTGGATGCTGCTTTCATAATTGCCTTCAGTTCATGTTTTTCTCCTCATTTCAACATTTGCCATGACATGCAATGTGATCGAGAGGAAAAAAGCTTCCTGGTGATGCTAATGATGTTTGTGGCTCAATGCCCCCCCGCTGAGACTAACATCTGAGAATGGTTTCTTCCACATCAACACAAACACCCAATCCGCTGTTGCTGGCAGAGGCCGTGCACAGATGGCTCTAAATCAAGGAAGTGTTCTGGTGGTACTTACCACGTTCACTGGACAGGGTAGTATCTGTCAGAGAGAGAGAGAGAGAGAAAGGGAAGAGGAGAGAACAATAATTAGACCTTTGATCGTGGCGATGCAACACTAAGGTCACCATTAGACAAGGAAACTACACCGATCATTCCCTAAGAATAAATGGAAAGTCAGAGGCAATAGCCGGACACTGACATATACAAAACATGAGCTACTATTGGAGAAAGTCACAACTGCGTAGTCGCTCACATTTGTCTCTGTCTATAATTGAGGCAGCACCGTTTAACCAGAATACAGTTTGTTTTCTCTTTTATACCTATGTCATTGCCTCAGACACTGGGATTCATCATCACTTCAAATGCTTGAGATGTCTATATTGTTCCTGTGCCCATGCAATAAGACAAAAGGGAATTGCAGGATATTGCATACGCACATTGCACACATTCGTATATATATTGTATGTATATTGCTGTGAGTGGTTTTTCAGACCGTGACACCACAGCTGGGTGCCAGAAAGGGGAACAGCAATAGAGACTCTGGAGGTGTCTCTTCTTTGCCTGCCCTTCTTCTGTCCTCCAGCTGAGCTGCTTAGTGAGATTTGATCAGTAACTATCTCCATGGATTCATAGCTTACTTTCTTTTAATAAATCTAGAAAGTCTTACCACTGACTAAAACCTAAAAAATGACCAAATCTCATTAGATCAACTTGATTTCTGAACTCTAGCTTTGAGGACCTGTAACTTTATAATGAAGTCCAGCATCCCGGTAAGGACAAAATAAAAAAGAAATGTAAAAGGAAGGCTCCCTGGTAACTCCGGACCTATCATTACTCAGGAGTAGTTTGCTACTAGTATTGTTTCAAGAGCAAAATGTCACGGGAACTTTGCCTTCCTTCTTTTGTTGGCACAAAATGCTGAGTATAAAATTTTAGCAACACCACTGGCAATGTCAGTTCATCCAACACTTTTTGTTTTGTGAAGACTGAAAAATGTCAAGAGTTATTGGTTGGAAATGTTCAAATTCTTAGTGGGCTCTGGAGGTCTCTAGTTCTAGTTTGTAAAATTTGTGCGCAGAGTAAAGTGTCTCCGCAGGAATAAGATGGATGTTTTAACATTGATGACCTCTTAATTTTTCATCAGATAAAAAAAGAATTCACCTTTGGCTTAATTAGACACCAGCTCCAGCTTTCCTTTGTGTTAGTGCTGACTAATGTTACTATGTTAAGATACTACAGGTTACCACAGTAAGCATGTTAGCAAGCGCACGATAAAAGCCCAAAGCAGCACTCTGCCCGTGGCAGAGCATGACTGTATACTTGTTCTGCTATCATTTCAAAAACCAAACAGTTCTTCATTATCCTGCCTGCTGATGTTCCATTGATTTGGTGAAGTGGTGATTCACTGATATAGGGCACGCATCCTCAAATGGTGACACCAAATGTAAAAGCGAAACATTTAACATGTGGGAGATATGAGAAAATAACCTCTGTGCGTTCACTGATTGGAAACTGTGATGAAAATGTTCTAACAATCATGCCTGTGTTCATGGTAAATGTGACATCACATCAACATGCCAGAAGCCTCATATACGTTAATTCCAGGCATAAATCAGCTCTGCAGGATGGAGCTGTGCTAAACAACATGCTCCTTTTTCCTCATCTACCAGTGACATCATGAAATACTAACAATGATAGGAGAAAATCAATGTGTCCAGTTGACTGTTCTATGTACTTGTTTTCCGTATGATTTCAACATTTCTATGGTCAAAATTGTGGAATTTAAGCATTTACTGTTCAAAGACATAAGAGAAGGATGAGGTGAGGTAGTGATGAGCTGTGCTGCACCTCTGTGACACACACTGACTTATGCCAGTATCTGGTGCATGTTGTGTGCTGTTTCTTTTAATGTGGCCAATATACAGCACATGTTAGATGACTCGTACTACACATGCTGATGTTCCACAGTCTGTCTAATATATTTAATGAATGTGTGACATATTTAGTCTTTCTGATCCATCATAAAAGTGCAGAGAAAATGCATAGCGTGAGGCAGAAAGTGTTGCCCTATACTGATAGGGGGCAGTGCTGCGCGCCATACACTTGACATCACTGCTCTGTTTATGCAGAGGGCGGGGCTTTGTGTCAATGACAAGTCTGAGTACAGTGGAGATATTAGTAAGGGGAGGGGAGCTTATATTTTAGGCTCATACATTTGTACATCAGACTCCAGGAGTGTGTGCCTCACCAGTCATGAACCTCACCGCTGTCATCTACAAGGATTAGGTGTTCGACACCTTTAAATTAAATACAGATATAGTTCTTTGGTATGGGGAGCAGCGCGTAGCCACCGGAGGCGCCTGGGGAGTGTCTTGCTCAAAGATACACTTGTTATGGGGGAAAGGTGGTATCCTGCAGCCTTCTGCATCCCAGTCTGATTACCCCATTGAGCTACCAATGTGTTGCCAGCACACTCAGTTGGATTATTGGACTATTGGAGGAGTCTGGTGTAAGCTCTTACATGTCTAAAAGCCAGTTAGCTCATTCTGCTGTTGCATTTAATGGAGGCAAATCTGGATCGAAGAGTCTGCTAAATTATTAACATGTAAATATAAAATGCATACTTCATTTGAATAAATGTCTGCCCTAAACGGATTAAGCTACACAAATTCCTCTTTGAACATTTTTTATTTTTCAGTATGTAGGTATATATTTGTACACATCTTATTGTTTCAGTGTGGCTGTGGTGCCAACTTCGTTTTATGACAATCAAAGGTGTCATAAAGTAGCATGTAGTATGTTTCCCTACTCATGTCTCGCCATAAATCCTTTCAAGTTCATTTGAAAATCTCTGCAACTTTTGGACTTGTTTACAAAAAGCAAACACATCACTATCTAAATGAGAGTTTTGCTTATATACAGCGCGGCTGTCTACATTCCTCCTCTCCATGTGTAAAGACACCCCACTCTATCCCAACAGAACTTCACTCTGCACATGTTCAATTATTCATCTCCCTCTGTCAAGAATTCAGCCTTGCTAGCACTTGCCAGTATCCCCCACAAATTGGCAGGCAGGCTCATATTTGGCATATGGTGCAGAGCAGGGCTGCTTTTCCTTCTCTCTTCAGTTGGCCTGCTAGCACTCGCGAGGAGCACACACACACACGGACAGTCACAAATACACACACAGATACCAATGATGCACCATGTCTGTCAGTTTTGTAAGTGAGACCTCCCCACTGAGATGCTGGGCTTTCGTCCACAACCTCGTTCGCAACAGGTTTCAAGGTTTTTAACAATAGTACTGTACAAGCTGGAACAGCCAAATCAGCTACAGTCTGCTACTCACAAATACTCAAAAATGCCCGATTTGGTGTTAAGACAACAAAATGTGAGCATCGACTCTTTTCCTTTCTGCTGACTTTACAGTGTATTTCATTGACTTCCCGGCAAGCTTGGAGCTCTTTTCACGATGGATGGAGCCTGCTTAGTTTGGTTAGACACCAAACCATGAGAACAAAAGGTTTCCGAAGATAATCCTGCAACAGAGCTAGCCGTCGGGTCAAGGAGGTGTCACTCAAACACAATGTTCACACCCACAACTTTCTGATAACACGAGTGTGTGGGCAGATGTGTAGGGCCATTAATGATTTGTAACAGTGTTATTAACGTGGGCGCTCATTTTTCTCAGAAGATATTTCCGCCACAGTAACAAAAGCACAGGCGGTAGTAATAATGTTAATGATCACTGGATTTGGATTCATGTTCCTGGTATTGTGCATGCTGGCTCAAAAAAAGTGTTTCCATTTAAATATAGCACAACATTTTAACCATATTTGAAGAATGTCTTTTTAGAAATAACTCACGCCAACAGTAAGATCTTTACAGTTTTCTAGCATTTACACTCAGAATTTTTATGCACAAATAGAAAATGTTATGACAGTTGGATTGAAACGAGATATATACGTACACAGTCAATGATATACAATTTACCTGCTGTATCTAACCTGCATGCATGGCTGCTTCAATAACAGAAACACCTAAAGTCACTTAAAAACCAGGAAATCCATTAATACTAAAAACACAAAAAAGAAAGACAGAGGCATTGCTGTACCCTCGAGCCTTCAGCTCAACTATAAAACCATCATCAGGGGCAGAAAGTGAGGGCAACAATGACTAGCTATGACAGCTGAGTTGCTTCAAATAGGCTGAGGATGTCACAGGTCTAAACTGTTTGTATGACCGAGCATCACGATAATAACTATTATCTTGTTCCTTATGGCATTTAGATTTTAGGCTCGTCACAAGGACTGTGTTGTGCCGTCTGAATTAAAAGAGAGGGAAAAAAGAAACTTACTATAAAATGTATGGTAATTTTTAATGTTAGCTTTTCAGAGTCTTTTCATGATCTCAATGTGTTTTTTACTATCTCTTTTAGCTAGCTAGTACACTCCCTGGAGGCAGAAAAAAGAAAACCAGCCAAAGCCTGCAGAACCACTATCCCTTGATGTAACAATACCTCAATGCAAGAATACATCAGTGGAACCATTTTGCCAGCATTGTTATTATAGATAAGTTAGATCGTCCACCACACCACCATTTTCATCTTCCTAAAAATGTACATTCTCTGGTTCATTATTCTATTTAGACCTAAAATAATTTGAATCAACAGCCCTGGAAAAGGTACATGTGGCCTGTCACACAGATGAACTTGTGCTGTAAATAAATTAATGTCATGGCAAGCGTACTGTTTTCCTGTCTGGTCCGCAATATAAATGTTCTTTTAAATGTATCCAACACATTTAACCAGGTTCTTTGTGAAGACGACTGTTGATTTGAAAAGAATCAGTCAAAGCAAGTGATGATGCAGACTCACTCCCACATATTACCAACTTACCCAAAAGGTCACAGCTACTCATTTCCTTCATCAGAGACATAAAGAAAACATTCTTAGCTCTCACAGAATCACATCCACCGTTAGATAACCTTTTTCTCTGCACTCGGTCATTCTTACTCTTTCTTATTGCTGAGAATGGTTCGCGTGTCTGATGGTAATATATTACAAATGGCTTTGAATAAAGGATAAATGCACATGTGGGTCTCTGAGCTACACTGAAAAATACTTTTAAAAGCTGTAGGTATAAAGGAACATCTGCTGAAAGGCAGTCAACATGTTCTGATAATGTGTTGAATCACACACTCACACCACCACCTGCCTTGTGACGGAGTGCAGATGATGCGAGCACATCTGCATGCATGTGTCCTTATGCCAAATCATCCTGTTGCCCTTCTTGTGCGCCAAACCGTCTTGTTGATGACTAATAACAGGAGAGCATTTTCAGCTACTAAATAATGCATTTAAGAGTCTAATCAAATTGAACAAATGAGTATGTCTTGAAAACTATTAATCAGAGAGCAAACGGGTATTTACAAATATAACACTGGCACAAACAATCAATTATTCATAAAGGGAACGCTGGGTAAGTGGGCTTCTTCCCGGGTGAGATGCTGCCATAATTGGAGTGGGACTAAAGGAGTGCCGGCTGCTATGTGTGTATAAGTGTGCATGTGTGTCTACGTGTATCAGTGTGCTCAGACACACACAAACACTTCTCCCCATGCGCCAAACTTCCCCCCCAAACACGACAAGAGCAGGCAGAGTCGGCTCATTACTGCCTAATGAGTTGTCTGATTAGTACGGAATATAAAAGCCTTATTGTCAAGCGCTGTATGTTTATTTTGATTAATTATTGCACTAAAGTGAGTGAATGGAAGCACAATGACATGGAGCATTAACGTTTTGTAGTAATAGGGCCCTTGTGGAGTGAGCAATAGTACACTCAACCCTCAGTGCCAAAATAAACCATGCCCATTGGCTAAAGAGGTTTTATTTTAGGCTGACAGATATGTATGTTTATGATGTGTTCTTGGTTTGTAACTTGCGATTTAACCTTCAGCTCCACATGGTAAGATTAGGAAAGCCTAATCAATGGGCCTGCAGAGACTAGTGCCCGGTAATGAGCAGCAGCCTCGCTTTAGACAGGTAGCTGACAGTGGAGAGAGTCTTACTATGTGCTCATTTGTGATTCTTTCCTTTGTAATCTTTTTTCAATTTTAACCAGATCTGCTCATAAAATAATGAGAAAAATACCTGTAATAAGCTAATGTGGGATTTATGGATGATGCACAAAATGTGTGTGTTACTGCTGAAGCATCCGTGCCTAATGAAAGTGATTAGGATGTTGCCAGTGGGCCCGTATCTCGCTTACTAGATGGAAACCAACACTGGACAGTGGTGTAAGAGATGCTCTCATCATTAAGTTAGCACTAGCACCATGCTATACTCCACTACCATATATCCCGCAACTTCAAGTAGTTGTTACGAGAATGCTCCAATAATTACTTATGAACTGTAAGTTAATTTTCTAATTGGTTTGGAGGGTGAGCATGATTTAGAAGGGTTTTAAACCAGCTATTTACCAATGTTGAAATAATTAGTTGTAGTTGCCAACCCACACAAAATGATTATCTGACTCCACGGTTTCCCTCAGCTCTGTGGATTGTTTAAGCACCTCACAGTTGATTGCTCTGATTTTACTTCAGAGCCTCACTTCCAGCAGCTGCATGTGTGTGTGTGTATATATATATATATATATATATATAGGTGTGAGCAGTACACATCTGTCCTGCAGTGAGTCATGGCTCCCTCTTGGCCAGCGTAAAACCACAAGTTGAGAGCTTCTGGCATCACAGATTAACAGAATGTCTGTGGAGTGCTATTGTTTGTGATTCAAACAGGGAAATGCTTTTGCAGATGCTGTGACCAAATGTCTTTCCCTCCTGATATGTGGCAGGCTGGAAAAATCCAAGAGCATACTATTGCAGACTATTCCAGATTCAAGACACTTGAGACCCGCACACGTAATTTGCACAGACAAAATATAGATACAAAACAACAAATAGCGGCCTGGTAGCTCAATGGGTTAAGCGTCAGACTGGGAGGCAGAAGGTTGTGGGTTCGAACCCCGTCTGACTCCTAATCCAACACCCTACCAGGTGTGTCTCTGAGCCAGACACCCAGCGCTAGCTCCATGTAAGTCGCTTTGGATAAAAGCGTCTGCCAAGCAAAGTAAAGTAAAGTAAAGTAAATATATAAGAACAAAGACAAAACATGATAACATCACTCTCTAGAGTTGTTGTTCTCCCCTCACCCCTTTACGGAGGGAGGCAGGGGAGGAATTAAAGAGTTTGATGGCCACAGGAAGAAATGATTTCCTGTGGAGCACTTGACACTGATAAGTCCCTGGCTGAACGTGCTCCTCTGTCCAGCCAGGACACTGTGTGGGGGGTGGGAGGGATTGTCCAGGGATTGAGATGAGTTTAGAGGGCGTCCTCCATTCAGCTACAATGTGTAGAGGGTCCAGTTCTACACCAAGAACAGAACTAGCTCTCCTGATTAATTTGTCCAGTCTGTTAGTGTCAGCTACCTTCAAGCTGCTGCCCAGCTCACACCAGTCTACAAAGCTGTCCACCACTCCCATGAACTCCGTCATGCCTCCACCCTGAATACATCCTACAACTGCACAGTCATCAGAGAACTTCTGAAGGTGGCAAAGCTCTGAGTTGTACTTAAAGTCTGACGTGTACAAGGTGAAAAGGAATGGAGACAGAACCGTCCCCTGTGGAGCTCTTGTGCTGCAGACCAGTGTCAGACACACAGTTCTGCAGGTGGACAGACTGGGGGAGGCCTGTGAGGCCTCCATGATCCTGACAGACAGAACCCTCTGAACCCTCTTCACTGCCTCCCTGTCACCAGATCTGAACGCCTCCTTCTTGTCATTCAGGATAGATTTTATGTCCTTGCTGACCCAGGGCTTGTTGTTGGGGAAGCAGTGAATGGTTTTTGTGGGTACATGGGTGGCATGGCATGATTATTGGCACCAGTCAGCACACTAGGGGCTATGTGACATTCTCTCCTGACTGTGCTGATGACTAGGAAGGTTTAGCTACTGTAAAAGAGTTTGACTGCACTTCTTTTATCATAATTATTCACTTTGATCAATCTGTAAAACATGTTTCCAGTTCAAAAGAAATGCCTAATTAGTTAGATTTTAATGTAGTTCACATGCTTTGAAGCCCATTTTGCTGTTACCACGAGGTCTGTGCTGAGACTAACAGCAAATAAATGTGTATGTGTAAAAAGCTTTTCACTGTATTTTCCCTAATCCGTGTCTCTAAACATGTCAATTTTTATAGAACTGAAGACCAAATGCAGGTCAAATAAAGAGTACTTGCTAAAAGTTTACTTATGTTGCTAAAGGTGATTGTATGCCTGTGTGTAACACCCATTTTCTCTCCCATAATTAGCCTCCTCTTCTTCCCTCTCCTACTGTCCATGAGCAGGATGCTATTGGTATCATCATAGGACGGACCATGTTGCCTGGTCTGTTGCTCTGTACACACTTTAAATCAGAGGTAATGGGGCACTTCAGGAGACTGCTGTTACACACACACACACACACAGACAACTGTCAATACACTGTAATCAGTAAAGGCCCCTTTTCTTCCGAGATAAGCATTGCTTACGTGCACTGCACTCAAAACTTCAAGGCTGAACTGAGGATTTATAGATGAACAGAACTTTTCTATTTGATGTGTTTTGACATCGGTGCCTAAGTTACAGACAAGCAGCGATCTGCATGAGACTTCACCCTGTTCCACATGTAGCACACTTTCTCAAATACACGTGTTGATTCTATTTCCTCCAACAGTTCATTGTCTAATTTCCCCAGCTCGATATATGTTATGATATGATAGAGCATCACAAGCAAAGCTATTCATCCTGCCAATGACAATTCAAATAGGAACAGTGCTAATCTAGGCTGGAGCTACTTATCTACTTTGTCAAACCTTTTCTCAAAATGTACTATACATAAGGATCCTTAACATCACAGGGATTGTTACTTTTATAAATGATTCTGTTTTTTTTCCACTTCCATAAATTGTCAACTGTGGCTTGTATGGTCAGTGAATAAAAGCAAGATAAGGAGACAGTTCCGTCTCTATGCAAATAAAAGAACAAATGACTACAACAATAGCAGAGGGAAGAATATACAGTAATTATTGTTTTTTTTACTGGTGGCTCAGTCACAGAAATTACTAATTTGATGCATTAATTTCTACTCAGACAAGTAATAATACTGAACATGACTCACTTTGATAAAAAAATCCCTCTCACAGCCTGGTGAAATTTCCCACCTGGCTATTGTTAATGATTTCTTTTTTCTTTGTGATGTCAGGTCACTAAAATAACTGTGTTAGCCTTCACTGTTAACAACCTCAAAAGCCAAATCAGTCCTGTTGTGCTGAGTGCATGCATGAGAAAGTACAAACTATTTGTACTTTCTCTGAGCTACCATTAAAGTGCTTTCCCTGGAGGCTAAACACATTTAATGGGGTGACTCAACCTTAATGTTAATGCACTGTAGGTAGCGGCTAATTAATTGTTGAAGCCCAGTAGGTGGTTTCATTTCAGCATATGAACATCACACATAAGATGTTTACATACTGAAAGGATATTTGGCAGCCGTGCGTGTGTGCATCAAAATGCATTTATTTTTAAAATGCTACATGTTTGTCCAGTCAAAACCACCGACTTCAACTTCTGCCTGATGATTGAATCCAAATGAATATGCATGCACAACACTCACTCCTAAACACTCAACCATAATGAATCACATTGTGTAAAGCACACAGAGTTTTCATTGAATTCAACCTCCCAACATGCAGATGCGGAAGCAAAGAGGGGGGAGGTGGGCGGAGGGGTCCCTGCTGTGATGAACTGGTGCTGACACAGCCAGATGTTTAGTTAAAATGCAGAGCCCCTATGTGGGATGGAGGGAGGAGTTGACATGCGCTTTGGGGGATTTAGGCAGCCATGTGTTCCTCTGCAGTGCCCTCGTATCTCTGTAGGCATAGCGTGCATATGCTTTATCTTGTATGATATGCATTGAGCTTAGTGTGCACACTTGTGTGTGAGAGTGTGTTTGTGTGTGTGTGTGTGTGTGTGTGTGTGTGTGTACAATAACCTGGCAATTCAGGGTAAATGTAAGAACGAGCTACTGCAGGTATTTACAGATGCCTCCATGTCTGCATATGAAAGTGTACTACATTAAACACATGTCTAAGGTCTCCTGTAGCAGTTTTCCCTCTGTGCACTGTGTCAGAGCTGGAGGGCGACAGACTGCACAAGCTCACACTGTGGCAAGTACAGTTCTCACTCTCTCACAAACGCACACTCAAAACTTTGACTAACATGCACTGTCTGATGTTGCTGTTTAGGAGAGAGTAATATCCCTAGCTTCTGCAAATACGATGAATCAGAAGGTGGCACAGAAGATGCCAACAGTGACGTCTCGCGAATGCAATCACATTACCAACCGACGGCATCAACAGCCTGTCGTTGTCCATCATTATCATAATCATCATCACTACCATCAACATCATCACCATCTTCGAAGACATCGTCTGTCATTGTCTTGCTGCTAGCTCATTTGACAGAATGAACACATTAGTGTGTTGTTCTACAACAATTTGTACTGAAGCTGCAGAAGCAGAATGACGGGCTGCAAACACACAAACTCGCTTCCTTTATTTCACTCCGTCAGAACGAATCTAATTTCTCAGTAGCCTGAATTAAATAAATGTCTGTCATTAAGCCCAGTGAAGGATGGCAGAGGGCCTGGGGAGATCAGGAGTCAGGTAAGCTGTGGGGAAACAGAAGGTGCTTAGCTAGACCCTGTGAATCCACAGGGAGTGGGAGAGAAACGATGAGGGTGAAAGACAAATCCGGACACTAAAGAAGTGTTTTCACAGTTTCTTTATGTTTGTTACTCATTCCACTTTTGTCACATGCTGCATGTATTAAAATTGAACAAATGTAGCAACTAAACTGTTGGATGACAGGAAGGAAAAGGCTGCACCTTTGTCGCAGCCAGGCTTTCCATTTTCACTCTGTCAGCTCATCACCCATCTCCCTGCAACCCAATTTAAACATTAAGCCTACAAAGAGCAATGTGGTTTACTCACTAAGCAACCAGTCAACCTCACCTTCCTCATATCCACTGGCTTCTATTGACATCCAGCTGCTAAGGGGTACTGTGAAGTGTTTCACATCCATCTGGGACTCATTCTCATCATATACATGTGACTATTAGGAGGAAGCTAAAGGCTGTCATCCATCCCTTAGGTATATATTTGATGATCCCCACACGGGATTACATCCCTGCTGGTTTTAGATATTCTGTCGTGTTACTTTAACAATCTCCCTTGAGTCTGTTAGGGATCAATTTAGTGTCTGATGGAGGAGCTGCACCATACATTATGAGATACATGTCGACGTGAAGATGCTGCTTCAGCAGAGTCCCTGTAGCGTGCTCTGCAGCAGGTTGTGTGGCTTTGGCAAGTGCATCAAACAGCTTTTTACTAAAACATGAAAGACTGCAATGAACAGCAAGAACAGGTGAGTCTGTGAATTCAGCTAGACTGAAACCTGCATGTCTTTGATCTTGATCCAAGAGACCAAACTCTACAAGATGCTTACTACAAGGAGATGTGTCTTTAAGTGGTCGTAGCACGTTGGTAGCTGTATGGAGATGCCCAAAGTCCTTCATGGAATCCAGATTCTTTTGTTCTACCTCTAAAGCTTTGATTTAGAGTCTCTTGTTGCTCTTATGCCTAACGAAGGCCACAGAACCCTCCGACTGACCCTGTGTAAAGATATGCTTCATGGAAATATCAAAGAGATGAGAGATGAGAGACTCGCTACAACTGGTGGTAAAACCGTTCTCCTCGTCTTCGGAAAGAAGCGCCGAGCGCATTTTGGCCAGCGGAGACACAAATCACCTGTCATTAGGCTAGTTTAGCTGAAAAATTTTAGGTGAACTGAAGTCACTCCTTGAAACGCAGCATCACACCATCCCCACTGACCTTATGAGCTTCTAAAATGTCAACGGTGTATAAATGTCACAGTTCTATAAATAAGGCACTAATGTCATGATGTACTTATGAAACTAAAGATATTATTGATAATGAACACATTCTCTCTCTCTCTCTCTCTGCCCACTGCAGTCAGCTGCAATTTGAATCACATCACTTGTGTACTTGAACACATAAGCCTCTGGTGTTTTACCCCATAGAACCTTACGTTTCCCAAACTGCACCTTTAACTATAGTTAAACAATCTGTCATGTGATGATAGAGAAACATTAGGTTAAATCTTGAAAATTATGTTCCATTAGCTCTGAATTTCATGTTCCTCCAGGTGATTCTCTTCCAGTGTGATTCCAGTCTCATTTCTGATGCTTAGTTCTACCTGTCGCTGCCTGATGAACCTCAAATAACAACAAATAACATCATGAATTGTTGGAAAGTTTCACAGGTTCCGGAGGAGGAACACAACAAAAGGGAGTCTCTGAACATATTGACGCACAACAAACATTTTTCCTCCGACTCCTTTTCTGCCACTATCTTCTTACTTTTTTAACATTTTCTCTAATTTTCCTCTGTTCTTTAATCTTCCATCCCTCTTTGCTCTCAGTGACTCAGTCATGTTCCATATGTGGATTATTTGCATTTTCATTAGAGGACAATTGACTTGAACAACAAACACAATAAAAGTACTTCGCAATTATGCCCTCTGCTAAAGCCTGCATAGGGAGCAGAGCTATCATTTGTCTGCATACCCTTAGTTAGAAAAGCTTTTCAATAACACCACCCTCCGTGGAGCAAATATAACTGTGTGGCATTATTGGTGTCAGGAAAGCAGTAAAATCCCATCATCTTCCCAATTCAGGCTTGTATACTACCAATAAACTACAATCTGATCTATTTGAACCCAACTGTAGAAACCGGCCCTAGTTTTGCTATCAGAAGATGTACAATTGTCATCACGTGGCTCTAGATCGAAATATAAACGTCCCACTTTTTAATACACATCTTTATTTGATGCTCACCATCCTGCAGTGGTGCATAGCTTTTCTGGCCTGCAGAGAATCGTCACAAAAAATCTTCCTTGTGTGTGTTCAGGAGGGACAACAAAGATAGGAAGCATCCAAGTGAATAAGAACAGGAGTTCGTCTGCTCCCACTTCTGCTGTTCTACATTTCAGAAAACACCGAGCAGACTGCATGTAGAGGCACTGCTGAATACTGCAGCACTCTTCAGTAGATACAACTGTCAGTTTTTTTCATTTATCGCTAAAAGTTTGAGTCAAGCAAACTTTAATCATCTGACTTTGTGTGTCTGGGAATGAATTTGCAGTTGTGTAGGGTTATGTATTTTCTAGCTAGTCGTGCACAGGCATTTATGCGTCAACACAGAGCAAACGAAGGCAGACAAACAACAGCTCCAGCCCATCTAATAACAGTGGGGCTTATCGGCCGCCTCTGCCTCCTCTAATTTTCATCAGTTTTGACAAGCCCATTAAATGAATCTGGGACCAAAAATAAACATGTTTGTGTTGAGCTGAAGTGACAGCTAGTGATCACACCTCCCAGTGTTGGAAAGAGAGATACGACTTTTAATTAAAAATGCAGCCCCTGTGCGCAGCAGCCTGGACATGATAAACAGGACTTTTGCCTCCAGCACACAAATGTGAGAATACAGTGCGGCCGCAGTGTGATCCAAGATACATTACTGGTGTTGATGATTATTAACACAGAAGCTTGACTCTTCTGGAAGATTCATGGCGTGAGTGTTGATAGATGCTTTACAGAGCAATGTAATCCTGATCTAATAGTAATGCCTTGTACTCAACTCCTACTACAGTAGTTGTGTGGTTACAAAAAGTGAATTGACAGTAAGGGAAAAGTCAACATTTTTATCCTTAGCTCCACCGCTCAGCTGTTCCACGTCCCTCACCCGATATCAAACACAAAAGGCAGAACTGTAATATTGTACCACGGTTGAAACATGTCACATCTCTGGTCCTGTTGTATGTTATCGTAACAGGCCTTGTGGGAAACACTCTTCAAATTCAAATAAAATGGAGATACGCCAGGACAACTCTTAGAATCCTCAGTGGACTGCTCAGGACAATGCGGCTTGGACGAAGGCAATGGCAGCATTCTGGGCCACTGACGGTCAACACCTATTTTTCTCAGGATGACATCTTTATCGGCAGGGCATTGTCATCCACTCGCAAAACACAAAGACATCCAACACCGCCTGACAGCAGCCGCGCAAAAATCAGTTTCCATGACAACCCTGGTCTCCAAACTTCCAAGACATTTCTGTCACAGAGGCTGACAGAAGGTGAGCAATCATTATTTTTTTACATCTACATCTTTGCTGCTTTTAGATTGACTATTTTGTCCCATTGAGTTGTCTTCTATTGTTACTGTCAGAAGAACAGGAAGTGGCAAATAAATGATTTAAAGTCGACAAAACAGAGGCGAGCAGGAAATATTGTAAATTACACAGAGCAAAGATCAGCAAAATACAACACAGGGCTACTCTAGAAAAACATAGGATCAAGATAATAGGCAGAAGAATGAATCTGCATGTCATCCAAACCAAAACAGAGACATAAGTGTGTCAAACTAAAGCACCCAGAAACTAAAAGCAACAGGCTAAGGACGAAGGCCAGCATACATAAACATAAGGTGCACATAGGCTAGGAACTAAGGCAAGTGAGGGAGAAAAGGGAAACACAAAAGGAACTGGACAAACTACTCACGTGAGTATGAAGAAGACGGAGAACAGACAAAGACAGACAGGAAGACAAAACGGGTGGATAACGAGGGAACCGAGAAAGAGAGCCAGACCAAGAGACAAGAGAAGACAACAGGGAGCCAGACTCACCGGGACAGGTAAAATGCAGCAGAGTAAATATTCACTCTCCAACATCAAACTATGGACACATACATCTTGGACATTTGACCCCCTTCTTTACCTGCTGGCACTGGCTTGACTACGGATTGACTACAGATGATAAAGAAATGGTGTTACCTCACCCTCCAGGTATTATGAATACCTTCGACCTCACCAGAACTTCTTTTGTCTTTCAATAATTAGTGAACGTTTTAAGAGACAAGAACAAGTTTGTTTTTGTCTAACTCCTCTAGAAATGTCTCTGTGTAAAAGCAGTTGTTCATTATTTCTGCTGTTAGCAGAGAGATTAATCCTGACAAGCCCAAGGCTGTGTGTAAGTGGCCCACTCCAGAGAAAACAGCACCCCAAACATCATCAGAGGTTTCTGTGATTTGCCAACTTGTATCGCAGATTCGTTCGGAACTACAGCTTCTGTGCACGCACACACACTCACACGCACATTTCCTGATTTAAGACTAAGTTTAGCTGAAGCCCTGAATCCACATCTACGCCTTTTTTTCCCCTCACAGGGTGAACCCTGCTGAGAGAAACCAAAGCATTGGAGTCTAGGAACTTTTGTCCATAAAGATGGCTTTAGAAGAATGGAGACACTGGCTGGAGAGAACAAAGCATCCTTTCATCACGTTAATGTTAACTTAATGTTGACCAGGAGGTGGAAAGAGCTGTGCAGGATGAACCAGAACCTTTTGCTTGAACTCACGAGAGAGTTGCAAGTTTGGCCCTCTTTCAGCAGAGACTTGAGAAAGTTTTTTGCCACCTGCTTGCGCCCAGGCCAAACCCTGACCGAGACCTTCCTCTGGTATCCGCTTTGCATCTTTGCCTAAACGACCCTTGTCTCAGATTTCCTATGAATTTTGCCATTGGTCTACCAGCTTCTGGAGAAATGTTAGTAGTCCTGACAGCCAAAGTTACCAACGGCAGAGGCACTGACCAACCAGATCTTTGGGTTCAATGGCATTGCCCACTTGGTGGATGGTAATTTCTCCAGGCCCCATCATGTTGTCAACTTGTTACCTACTCTGCTTCCCTGTTGTTGACCATCTTGTTCACCTGCATCCAATCATCTGGTCTGTTCCCTGTCTAAACAGTGTACCTATTCACACCTGCAGCTACTTCTCAGTCATCTGCTTCTGCCTTTTCCCTCCTCTGTAATCTGCTCAGCCTCATCTCCACAATCAACACAGTCAGAACATTTGCAGTACTTACCTAAGTTTGTTAGAAACCACTGTTAACCTTTATGTTTGTAGATGCTGACCAATAACACCATGTATAGGGTGCTACCTTCCCAAAACTGATCACACACACTATTCTAACAAACATGGTTCAATACACAGATCATAGGAGTCTGGTTGCATATTGAGTCCAAATTTCTGAAAGTCTGTAACATTGGGGTGCTGCCTCCACTTCAAAGTAGAGGTAACATAATACATAGAAAGTAAGAACTGAGACATGAAGAAAAAGGAGGGGTGGGGGACAAGTCAGTAGCTGAAGGTCCTTGGGCAAATATTCTTTTATTTTTTTCTTCATCCTTATTTGCCCTACTCTGAGTAAATGTCAGACTGCACTGGGAGCTGGCAGAAACAGCTTATTATAAAAATCTGAACCTCAAGCATCTTGCCCCCTCTATGCCAAAATGCATCAGAAGCAAAATGTGGGGAGTAAGCTGCATGTATGCTCTGTCCTAAGTACCTATTTTTGCAGTTCAGTCCCTGCCATGAAAACACAGAAGACACCAAACATGGACTGTTGACCAGTACCAAACCTGCAATTACAGTCACTTGTGTGGTGTACGATGAAATGAATCATTACCACTGCAGCATGAAAGAACATAATCTGGCCCGCTTTCAGATATTCCCCTATGGGGACTGATTTGTGATCGCATCTGAAGATAGACAGAGCATTCAATCAACAATGCAGTATTCAGTTTTCAGGCCACCCTACTGAAAGCCTTGAGGGATACAAGAGATCAATAGACATAAATTAATTACTACGCTGCCAAATGGGAATCCTGTGTGGCCAGAGTTACTATAGAAACACAAAACCGCACGGCAGTCAACATAAATGATACTGAAGCTAATATCTGCAGTGCTACAAATGGTGTCCAAGGGAGGTCTTCGAGTCACCCGTGGTGTGTCATAATCATTTGCTGCACCACTGACATTAAGAAATACCCACTGGTTTGATGTAGAGAGCCGCTGCTTGCATAGTCATAAGTGAAATGTTACATCAGCAATCCTGTAATATTGAAGCCGGTCGAGCAAAAAATAACGCTGGCTTGCCAGGGTGGTTTGTATCTCATTAATGTGCAACTCATATGAATTCATAATATGAAACCAATTAAGACAAGAAGTAAGTGAGATGAAAACAAGAGAAGAAAGGGCAGATTGTGGCACTTATCACCAATGTCCACTCCTCCTCAGCTTGTTCCACTCTTAGTCTACAACAGGGCTGGGCTGCAAATGCATTTCATCATGGCTACTCTCATCTATAAAGAGTAGCAGTGGGTTGGCTGCCCTGCCTGCCTGGAGGCTACATTTGCTGTAGCACCAATATCATACAGGCAACCAATGAATTCCTAAAGAGTACAATCAAGAGAGAAACAACTGCTGCTGCTGACAGTGCCCTGGCACTTGCCTTCCTTACTGCTACTTACGCAAGCAATATTCCAAGCTGTTGTTTTGCGTCCATCAAACTTTCCATTAAACGTGACATTTCATCTAAATCAGGCCCTTGGGGTGAGAACATAGACAAAATCTAGAGGAGGTAAGGGATGGGGGAATTCTCACGTACAGGCCTGTGCACAGGCACCAAGACTGTGCACGTGGGCCTTTGTGTATGCCTCCAGCATCTAACTGACTGCATAATCATAGAGAATGCTATTATTTTGTAGCCATCAGAGCAACATCTAAGCAATTACATGTGTCCTTGCATTCAGTGCGGTTATTAAAGCAAACAGTATGGCTATTTATCTGAGATGTGTAAACATCACACCTTTCTCTCCCCGTCAGAGCCATCATATGGTCCTAGCTTCACACCACTGAAATAAAATTCACAACTATCCCAAAGCAAAGTGAGTATGTGTGTGTGATAGGGTGTTGTAGAACAGGATGTGTGGGTGACTGGGTGACTTCTGTGGGACTCACAAGACATGTGAAATAGGCTCCACTCTGCACTCACTGCATATGAATCATTGTTCACTTGTCACATTGCCACAGGAGCAAGAGACTGGGCGAGACACCAAAGAGGAAAGGAAATGAGGGTAGGCAAGGAGGTAGGGGAATTGAATAAGTAACGGCTCTTGACGAAACACTCTCTTTTAGGAGGATTGAGCCTGGGAAATATTTGTCCCCTCAGGCATACAATCGCGGAGTTCGCTGGGACTTATCGAGGTCCAGGGTCTTCTAACAGTTGAAAACACGCTAAACTCCCCTGGAGACTTCAGCGCATTTTCTACAAGAAATGAAAAAACTAAGACATAATATCAATACTGTACGAACAGCCACACACTTCAAAAAGGGAAAAGCAGTCTTGCCTTGAAGCACAATAGCTGCATTTAAGTGCCAGCTCCTGCTATTTTCTCACATTTGCTGAATCCCTGCAGTATCTGAACAACTGATGGAACAGTTAAGTGTGTTCAACGTACTCACCTTAGAAAACAACACTGCCTCTCCTAAAATGTGGCTTTTAGACAATCTGCTTTATCTAAGCATTTTCCATGTGGCTTTATTGCCATTTATTCTCTGGGTTCACTATCTAGTCACTAACAGTGAGTCGGCGCAGTCTTTAATCAGTTTATACAGATTTACGCTAACATTCACACATATGTAAAAAGTGTCATCTTTGATTAAACAAGTAACACATTTTTGAAGCACACGAGGAAATAGTTTTATGAACACAAAAAGACCAAAGCTTTAACCTATTAAACAAAGAACAAGCTGTTAACACAAGGCAGTCACATCGTTAATTTATAAATTTCATATGTTAAAGGTGTAAGCAAAGTCTCCTGTTAACACATCCATCAGCCACAGAATAAAATGAATATTCATGCGCATCTGATGAAAGTTTTCACTCATAAACTATTTCTATTGCTAAAAGGAACGCAAAGAAAGACAACAGAATTTAGGTGAAGTTCATCACGTGTTATGCATAGTTCTTCACTAGCCTCAATACAATACGCACAACACACGTCTGCTTAACATAATACTTGGGTATCATTGTGTCACCTTATTTGGTTCAACTTAAGTAAAGTTAATATAGACCAATAATACTAATTACTAAACTAATTCTAAATATATTCTCATTAGAGCATGGTATTTTGTCACCGTTTAATAGTATTCAACAGTATTTTTTCCCCATGCATGAATATAGAACAGGTCTGTGCATTGCCCACCTTATGTTATTTATCCTATTTACCATGACAGGAAACACCTGCTCTCACCTGATCTAAGATCTTATTGGTTCAGGTGTTAGATCCACGAAACATTCCTTCTTTTATTTGATTAATTAGTCTTAGTTATCACTGTGAAGACTGATTCGATTACAGTATAAATGCTTTATTAGAAATAAAATTGTAGTCTTGTTAAATCACAGATTGCTCTCAGATCTACGGAAGAGGATTAGGACCAAGAAAATAATATTAATCCAATCCTGAAGAATGAGTGCTTGCAACATAGAAAAAGAGTGTGTATACACAGTACTTATTGTGAATAAATCACTGAGTGAAATTGTGAGCATATACTTGTGCTGTGCACTTGTGGACAGTATTATACTACACAACCAAACTCTAACCTGAAAACCCTTTTAAAATAATCCAATTGCTTTGCATCAATGAACATGCTGCACTGCATATGTCACCTATGCACTTTGTTAATAACCACTGGGGCATTCATTTATACATCTTCCATGACCTTTACCAACTACCTTAATGAGATTTCCATTGACTTGGTTTCCCTGAGAAAATAAATCAATCACAAACTCTATCAGAAATTGACTCAACACCTCTGGATACTTTAGTGGTTAAGTCTTTACAAGTCTCAAGTCACAAAATGAGAGATCATATCAACTGTAAGGTCATTATGCTTTTCAAGCAGTGCTTGTGAGCATTTGGATCACGTCTCGAGAACACGAAAAAGTCACGATTAACCAACAGGACCAGGTTTTCATGCTCACTGAGTGACGACCAGTGTAACCTAACTTGCATCATTTACCAAAGACAATTGTGATAAAATGATAAAAGAAATGGCTGCTTGTGGCACATAATTTGAGGTTATATTTTCTGTTGTGCTGTTACTGCTACTGCTACTTTTATAGCAGATTATTAGCAACATAAACAGAGCACCTACAAAGTTACAATAGAAATTATTGTATGTTTTTCCTCTTAAGTCTCCAAATTCTGATTAGAATCAACATTTAGACATACGTTTTTATGAGTGTGTACTACAATCTCCTCTGGCTGATCCTTTTCTTACTGCATTTTACCGGGGCTCTTTTTGCACTGGCAGTAGCAGCTTCAAACTAGAGTCATTATTCCTTCAATCCTGACACCCAGAACCACAGCAAGATGATATTTTTAACTAGGTAATTTAGCCTCAGGTAAAAAGTGTTTGCCTCGAGTTTACCTTGATTTCCCCCCAGCTAACACCATAATATAACAAGATGCAGGCCATAACAAGGTATTGTGACACAGGTGAGACCATATTTGGATAACAGGGAGGGAGAAATACATATGTTCGATGGAGCAGAGCCCTATATACCCTGCTATGTGTCTGGTAATTGTAGTGTTCTCCAAAATCAACTTACAAAGCACTGAGCACTACAAACAAATTGCTTATCATTTTAACAGACCCTTATGAAGGGTTGAAATGCGCTGATCTAATACTAATACTTATATAGGCTGCTGCAAGTGTTGCTGTAAGGTATTTTGTCAATGTGACAAGAAATCTGAATTGAGAGGTGTGCAGTGCTCACAGGGAAAAAGTGGAGCTGGGATTTCAAAATAAAACACTGAGCAGGAAGTCGAGAGTCAGATTATGAAAGTTGCTGGAGGTCTGAACTTAGACTTGATCCAAATGCCCGGACACTGACACAGATTTTTCAGAAAGCCTAACAACCTGCATGTTTTGCATGATCTCCCACTATGTGACTTGTCAGAGACATAACTGATAGATTTAGTTGTTGCTGGAGTTTAAACCTTTTCAATTCGCCATCTATGCACTTGGCAGTGAGTGAAATAATGCCATGGTCTCCATGTGTCTACTGCCAGGAAAGACCCAGCTCCTCACCTGCCCTGCTCCAATTACTCTAAACCTGGCAAAGGTATTAGAGTAAGGGGGTCTGGAAGAACTAGATTTAATCAAACACTAAACTAAGAGGACCTAATCTCGTCCACCATCCACCTATCCACCATCACGAGCTGATATAGAAGTAACAAGCTACTATTTTGTCTCATTACAGTAGTTGTGCTGCAAAAATCTTGAGCAGGTAATGTGGGGTGTAGGGTGTTGGTGATAACCCGGCGGTCTCTAGCAAATGTCAGCTCACTACTTTTTCTTACTAAATGTAAGCTGCATTTGTAACAGAGACACTGCTTTAGTCATTAGTCAGAGTCCCCATAAAATGTTTGACAGCATACAGTCACATGACATCTCAACGAGCTGAGTTTTCTTGTTGATTGACGACGTGACACTTTCTGTGTCGTTAATAAGTAAAGACAAATAAATGAAATTCAAAGAATTTTCACTTTTATTTGTGTAGCTTTTTAAAGAAATAGGTTTACTTTAACTACAGTACAATGTAACTTTACACTTGTCTCTTCAGCAGCGCTACAAAAAAGAACTAATACCCCTTTATTAATAAAAGAATGTGTCAGCATATTCACAGATGACAGCAGCTGTACAACAAAATGGTCCTCATCAGTTACTCCACCTACCCCCAGGGCAGGTGTATACATTTTTCTCTCCTTTAATATCTCTCCCAATATCTGTATCTCAGAAAGTGTGAAATAATACGAGTTGTGTGCAGCGGTGTGCTTATGTGTAGTGAGTACGAGTGAATCCACAAGGAAATCCTGGTGCAGTATCCATCTCAGTGTGAAAGGGTGTGTGATTAGACAAACAAAGGAATGGTTTGGAAGGCAAACGAGTGGGAGCCCTGCAATTAGGTGTTTCAATTCCACTGATTGGGGATGACAAGGCCAACACACTGCGTTGAGCCTCACACAGTCAGATACACAAACCCGCTCTCTCTTGCTCACACACACACACACACACACACACACACAGTAGAGAATACTTTGCTTCATTTACTGCAATCCCAAATTGGATCTGATAAGCAATTAATGGTGTAATTGGCCATTGGAGAGGTTGTCTTCTCCCTGGAGTCTTGCTGGTTCCACTGGGTGGTAGAGTGGAGAGGGAAGGATGTGTTACTCTGTAACTTGTTAGCAAGCAGAAAAGAATAATGACACAAGTCCAGCCCTCGGAAACTAAATTTACTAAGGATTTAAATTGTAAATGAGAACAAATCTCCTGTTCTATTCTTATATTGGGCGCTTCACAAAAAATGTGACGGCACTCAGTTATGAGCAGTCTGCAGGTCAAATTTTCAACAACAATTGCCATAAGATGCAGCATGTTAAGCCTAAAGGCAGGAAGTATCCTTGTGCCACACAGTGAAGGCAATGACGCATAATCACTTAAGTACTGTCTATTCTTTAGTTACATTTACATATTTTAAAATGTAACTCTTGGCTTTTTAACAACATGAAAGTACATCCACCAATCATCCCAACACTGTTCCTCTCAAGGGTTGCTGGAATGCTTGTAATGCGAGAGGCGGGGCACACCCTAAACATGTCACCGGTCCATCCCAGGGCTGACATATCACCCACACATTTACATCCATAAGCAATTTATAGTCAACTTGAAAATCAAATATACTGATTGTATTTTCTATGCATTAGAATTCCTGCATCGTCAAAAAGCAGTAAAGATTTTTCTATGTAAGTAAGTATATTTTAGTGTTATTGTATTATGAGGTTAAATTTCTCCATAGTAAGAAATAAATCTGTGGTTTTTTTTATAGATGAAGCTCTGAGGCACAGAGGAATAAGTGGTGGCCTTTATAAAAAACTTACAAGACATTAATTGCTGGCTTTGTTCTTTTTATGAGATCAAATACTTTCAAAATAAACTATATTTTTCTTTTTTAGAAAAAATATTTTAAAAGACACAACCTCCTGCTCTATGCCTGAAGATGCTGGCAATAAAACCCAGAGCATTTTTATGGCTCTTCTCTTGAAATCTGTCATTCACAGAAATATGGCAATAATTAAATCAGGTCCCCTCTGCTTTCTGTGTCATTGCCAAAACATAAGAGCTGGTGATTGATGAAAGACACGCCCCAACATCCCCAACAGCAGCGAGCCATACATTCATATTGAGGCGCCCTTAATGGAACTGACCTTGTAACAACCCGACCAACATCTTTTCAATTTTTTTTTTCCAGTTATTACTTTTGTTCCAACCTTCTCTTGTCCCCCCAATAAAAACTAGATAAAAAAAACTGAAAGATAGATTACCAAAACCACATATGCAGCCATACTGTTTTTCATGGAGTCAGCAGAATTATAAAGGCACACTTGATTATTAATCTATCCAGTCTCAGGCGCTGTTCCAACTGGGAAAAATGTTCCTTTTCTTTGCAGTCATCAGGTTTTCACGCCTTCCTTTCCTTTTTCTCACTGTAATGAGGTGCTCGGCTTTTCTTTAAATCTCTTACAGGTCCAAAGCTTCCATATGCAGAATGTTGTTCACCCATTTAAATATGCACACGACTTGTGAACTTAGATTTCTGTTAAGTAAACACAAAGTACATAAAGTTTCTTGACCAGACGTGTGTTTACTACTTGAGCATGTGACTTATTGCTCTGTTAATACCATCACTGGACAGTTATATGTTCAACAAACCCAGTAGAACAACAAATTTATCATAGCACCATTGGTCCTGCTCAGTCCATTAACTGGAGACTATGCTAAACACTCCTCTAAACTAAACTGAATGGTGACACTGCAGTAAATCTGTATGAGCTTCGGTGTCGGTGACAAACTTTATGGAGGTGCTGCCCAAAAGAAACAACAATATGATGCATACTTGATGTGTAGAACAAATTCCCTTTACCCCGCGGCATGTCAAGCGTGTCTCCCTGGAGAAAAGTGGAGACAAACAGTCTGCCAGTCCAGACAGGGAGAAGAAACAAGGGAGCAAAGGAAGTGAAAAAAAAAGAGATACAGAGAAGAAGCGAGTGAGAGTGTTGCATGGTAAAGGTGGATGTGCACCCCTTCCCTTTGATGTCCTATATACAGGTTATTTTTCTATAGAATTCCCCACTACGTGTTTTCTGTCAGCTCAAACACCCACAGGTGTGCTGCCTGCATATAAAACCATACGCAATAGGACATCTTCAAAGCTTAGCTGAATTTGCCTCTCCCATTTACAGAAATGCAACAAAATGTGTCTCCCCAGAGAGAGTCGTTGAGCTTGTATTACAGTACAGGCTACAGCAGGGAGGATGCTGAGCTAAGGAGAGATACAACGCATTTCAAAACTATGATTTATGACGGCTTCGTCTTCTGTTGTTTAAAGAAATCTTCTAATGGTTAGCAGGAAAGTGTACAGGCCTTGAAAGTTTTACAGGGAACATAATGTTGTTTTGGGAAATACAGCTAGCAGATTGTGAGCTCTGGCAAAGCAGAGGGCTCACTGTGATGGCAACGTTATGTATTATGATCAAAGCACCAGTCAGAAATTGTATAGATCAGAAAGAAAACGAAGACCCAGAAAAAAAAAACTAGCCCCAAATGAAAAGCACATTGTTTTCTGAAGCAGAAGCTAAATATTTTATATACATTTTTCTGTCAGCTGAATTGCTTTTTCTCTTTAATTTGAAAATAGTCACTTTAATTAAAAGAACACTTAATTCAGTCATTTGTTCAGTTACGCTGTTTTCTGCACTTTCACTTCCACTAACTGTCCACATAGTCTACTAAACAGAAGCCAAATTTTGGAATAATATTGGTTCTATTTCCTTTTTTTTAAACTTTCTTGCATGTGCTTTAGTGAATGCATATTCAATATGCTGACTGTTCCTTCTGTTGCAAGAAAATTAGAAGGTAGTATTTGATGAAGGTTGCCAGATTCAAAGCGACAATGTCATGAGTACACAGCAAACACTTAATCCCTCTGAGCAACCAGGTGCCTATCTTCCCCCATTCTCTGATGATAGTTAAATTTGAGGTAGGAATGCTGATGCGGTATCCCACTGAGGAAGATCTGAGGATGTGCCTGCCACAGACACCACCTGCTTACATGGCACTGCTGCCCGGCTTCCCTTCCTTTATGCTACAATTTTCCTCCGTTCTCTGTTCTTCTCTCTTTTAAGTCCTATCATAGATTTGCAGAAGACTCACTCTTTTGCTGCCTTCTTCTTATCTTTTGTTAGTATCTACAGAGTGAACACTGTCTGTCTTTTTCCCTGTCCATCTGTCTATTTCTTCATTTCTCTCTGCATCCCCTTCTCTCTTTCCTTGCTTCCCGGCCCCTCCCTCCTGCCAGACATCTGAGCCAACAATCAATGCCATTTCATTCTGGTGAGGGAACAAATGGAATTCCAGCTGAGAGCATGGCAGCAGGCGGTGAACAAAGGCTGACTCTAACCTCTCCAGTCTGCACCAGGTTCCTATCTCCTCCTCACACACATGTATGTATATATGTATGAAGAGCCACCACAAGAAGGGACACTGTGACTGTTTGCTATTTACAGAATGTGAAACATTTAGTTATGGAAGATATGATGGGGAGCGGAGGTGTTTCCATAATGACTACTTTTCAACAAGTGGTTTTATGTTTACATACCTCAGTCAGTGGACTTATATTCTACTTCCTCTAATGACAAACTGGGAACAAACATACAGTAAATCACTCCGTTTCTAAAATATAAGGGTTTTTAATTACCAATTCTATTTATCTAATTGACAAAGTCAGCACGTGTCTGCTACACAATAAAAGCCATTACATGTTCCTCCAGCTGAATGCTTTTAATGTGAAGCAGTGGGGAGAAATGAACATGTAGTCAGTGTAGCTGTTACCAAAAGGAATAAAATTTTAGGCCACCTCAAACCAGACTGGGGACGGTTGGAATGGGTACTACTCAAACATAATACAAAGAGATGGTTACGAAGGGAACCAGGAGCAGCAACGAAAATGGATTTGAAGATCAAACTTTGGTTCTGTTGTGTCAACATCTGACAATCATTCTTCATTAGAAATGCCATGAAAACTGAGCAAAGTGTATCGGGCGGTGCATTGGAAAAAGAAAACAGGGTGATGACATTCAGCTGGCTGTCAGCCGTCCTGCAGTGACGATAATGTAAGCTTTACTGTTTTGTGCCACTCTAACATTAACTGCCTCGCATACGAAGGGTTTATACTGTGTATAAACCTTCAGTACTTTGACTTCTGATTTATTGGATAGAGAAAACGTTCACATAATTTATAGTTGACTGAGAAGAACCTACACTACTGGATATGCTGATCATCTTAACACTTACCTACTTTACTACTGTAACATAAATATGTAGAATTCCTTTCTTTCTAACATTTATAGATAAATTAACATTTTAACAACATGGCGGAAATGTAATTTCGCTGCACTGCAGGGTATTGACTGCTTTTCCTGTTTATATCCACCTCTAGATGCTGCCGTCAGTGTTGTTTCTCAAAGCCAGTGCATTTGACTGACCTGTTTCTCTGCCTGACAATGGAGGATCAGAATGGATAAAATAACATATTAATAGATGCCTCTCTGACTCACAGCTCAAAGACGTGTTTCATTAAAAGCCAACTGAGATGTGCAAATCAGAAACAGCAGAGAGGAGAGAACATGCCTGACACAAACAGCAATTTTTCTGCGTCCTGACAAGAAAAATATATGAAGAAAATATAACCAAGTAGTTCATAGGTAGCTTAAATTTAAGATCAAATCACTGTACATATTCAATTTGGCTTTTTTAAATCAAACATTAGATATTACACAAATCTTAAGAATAAATAAAAAAAGGTCCTTTTACAACGAACCAATGATGTGTGTTGAAAAACTATTCCTACGCTGACCTGGTACAACTTAACGGTTAAATCCAGGCACCTGAACTATTGGTTAGAAAAAATGGTCAATGGTTAGAGAAACCAAGATCAGGTTTCAATATGTCGGAGCAAGATTAATAAAGATTTAACATTTCTCATGAGATCACAGCTTGGTGATCTGAAACATGATAATTCACATTCACGACCAATTGTCATTTTGAATGTGTTAACTGGCCAGCTACAGCAGTTCACCAATAAGGCCTATAGCACATATTTTACAGGTATGTGCATATGTCTTTATGGCTGGGCCTTTACCCTTTGTGTATTTGTTGTTATTTCCCACAAAATATCATCATTTTGTATCACCCAGATAAATTTAAATCTTTAGAAATACATGTTCAGAATCTGAAATATATCATCATGCTTGTTATTTAAAATCCACAGTACAACATGAAACCCACTCATTGTTCCCAAACCCCTCCCCCTCTCACCCCAACATCCCCTCCTGCACCTCACTATCTGCCAGCTGTATAGACTCCCTCAGGCATAGCCCTGCCTGTACGTCTGGCCAGCTGTGGTCATCCCCCCCAGTAAAGGAGAGGCAGCGGTGGACAGACGGTATAAAAAAGAGCTGTAAGGAACTCTTGAGTGTAGACTCATAAGGTAAGAGGAAAGAAGTATGAGGTCGAACACGTGATACAACAATCGAACAACTCTAAGACGCCTGATATGACTGAAAAAGCACAGTGAGCACAGCGGTATCCTCGGTGGAGTTATTAATGAATGCACTGACATTTCTTTTAATCACAATGGCCTGTTAAATGCTGTCCAGCACTGTGGGAGGTGTGAGTGAGTGAGAGAGAAGAAAAAAGGTGGTAACAGATAATGAAAAACATAATGCATCAGCATACGGTTGATTGTGCAAAGGATGGCAGAAATAAGTTGGTGATACCCGAGGGAAAATTCAGCCCTATGCTTGAGTAGCCCAGGAGGTGCAGCTAACATTAACACACATTATACACTAGGCTACACTTACAGCAGGACACCCATCACATGCTGTTAGCATCTCTGCTCCTTGATTTGAATTTATAATAAGCTCTACTGTAAGATTTAGGAATACTTATACAAGAATGTTGATATAAAGCCAATTATTGACTTATTCATGCATGGTAGTTTAACTCATGCATATGTAAGAAAGCTAAAATGTATTCACACAGGTTTCCAATAAGCATATGTAGTTTTTGTTGCTTCATGCAACAGATGCATATGAATACACTGAATACAAACAAAAGCTTGGTAAATTGGCACATTGCAGCAGCAGTTTTCCTATACGTTGAGAACATTTTCTTCTCCCTCTGCCTTCGTATGACAACTACTTCATGGAAATGTGATTAATAAAAGCTTTTAATGGCATATGCTCAGGCTGGGCGATATGGACCAAAACTCTTATCTCGATATACTTAAGCTAAATCGCGATATACGATATATATCTGATATTTTTTGATCCCATTAAGTAGTTACAAAATAAAAACTTTGGGACCGTTCGTGTTCATGTTCCAAAGGCACATATAAAACAGGTTTTGTAAAAAAGAGATACATTGGTTATTAATCAATTAGGAGTTGTTAAATAAAATAAAGTTTCCTTTTATGCACCATAAAAAGCCGTCTATAAAGCCACTGTTAAAGTAGCGATAATGTTGTTAGTGATATGATAAGGGCTTTGAATATTTTCTAAATTGTGTTTTTGTTCTTCTAAAAACTAATAAAAATCTGTTATTCATCTTCAACACAGTGCTGGGTTCAGTAGAGCTCTTACTGTTTTGCTAATGGATTTCAACCTGGTAACAACAAAATATATATTTTTTATATTTATCAAAACAAAGAACCTTGTGTATTTCACATTAGGATAAAGAAGCAGTCTTCCTTTTGTAAAATAAATGTGCTTCACATTTGAAATCAACAAATAATGTACGAAATAAATATACAGAGAAAACATCTGGAAAACAAATTGTTTTTTTGCTCTTTGCTCGAGTGAAACGTTTTGTTGGTTTTGTATAGTTCACACTTTGTAAAGTGTTGATTGATTTTGGTGTTTTAGTGAGTCTGTTCGTGTTTGTGTGGAAAGCTGAGTCCCGTCTAAACAGGTGACACGTACAGGACGCTGCAGCAGCAGGAACCCATTAGAAACCATTGTTTTGTGGCGTTTTCTGTTTAGCGGCAGGGAGTTGAGGAGACTTTACGGCCGCAGGTGCAGCAGCAGTTTAACGCGCTGTTCGTTTATCTTACGTTGCGAGTTTTACAATAATGCTCATTTCATATCGCATTTAGAATTTATATCGATATTTTTTAAATATTGCCCAGCCCTAGCATATGCTTTAAATATTTGCATAACATACTATAATGGACACAGATCCATCTGCTCCTTGATTTAATTACTCACATTCAGGAATTCAATTAAATCACCATCACTTTGCAGGTTGCATTAAGTGCAATCAACACGGGAAATGGAAAATGACTTTTCCTTTAACAAAACATGCATATTGCATTGGCACTAATATTGCATTCGGTTCCTTGGCAAAAAATTAGCTTACTCCGTTCCAACTGCTAAAGACAGCTGAGAAAACAGTTCCTCTCTTCTCTGAGTTTCTGGTTGTTGTGATTTTCTTGCGAATCCATTACCCAAACACACACACAATACACTAATTGTTTGGGCTTGATTTGGCAAAGTAAAGATAAAATTATTTGTAGTTTTATTTATTACATGTATTAGGTTGTCATGGCTGATGGTGGCTGTGAGGTGCATTTCAGCCCTTGGCTACATTTACACTCACACATGCTTTACGCGGGTGCACATATAATCAAGATTGCACTTAAAGGCTCACATTGATGACTCATATGTAAATGGTAGTGTAATGTGTCACTGCTTCCACATTTTCCATAAGCTTTGTAACGCACAGTCACAGTGACAAGCAAGCAAAGAGGTTGTCATGTCTCCCTGTCACAAGCAATTAAAATCCTCATTCCTTGAGAGAGCAGAATTTAGGCGTCGCGTCCCCAATCACTCAGCCACACCTGTGCTTCTGATTTGCCTGTAAGCCACGCACTCAATTGAAACCGCGCGTATCAAAGTACAAAAACTTTGCTCACTCCCTCCGCTCCTATCACCTCTCACTGTCAGCTTGAGTCCACTCCTCACTAACATCACCATCCACAAAGCCTACTACTCACTATACTTCATAGACAGCTGAGCTGACATTAAGGCAGATGGATTTTCTCTCAATCCGCTTAAGACATCAGACGCTGAGTGACTTTGTTCCATTTTTTTAAAGAAGCATTTTAATACTGCTGCTTTCATGTCTGAGTGCCTCCCCACTGTTACAGATATTGAGTCTGTAGACTGCTGCATGACAGACAGTTGGACACTGTCGAATGAGACCAATAAAGTGCTTCTCAACGCCACCAACCTACTTTGGTTTGCTCGTCCTAACATTAAAACAACATCTGGTGATTGATCCTTATGCAGGTGGGACTACTACTAAAATGAATCTAACTTACAGATGAGATTCACTTTAACATGTATGTATGCGCACATCCATGTTCAGTAAGATGGTGTCAAGTGGATGCTTCCCAGAATTCAATATTTCAGCAGGGTTTGTATTCACTCATGAGAGCCATTCTGTATGTTAACTCTGCTTGAAAGTTAATGGAAAAAAATTCTCCTCAAGCAGTTTGTGGTGGTTTTCAAATTCACAAAAGGCTCCTCTTCACCCCTCAAACCTTATCTGTCCAGACAAAGAGACTTCCTCTCCTCTTCCAGAACTTGAATTTCTTCCAAGCTCATTTCCAGCACAGAGGCTAGCTACCAAACTTTTCTTTTTTCAAAGGACGTGCGGAAGAGAAGGAAAGGAGATAGTAGGAGGCCAGGGATGAGGCAGTTTGTCTGATGTGAATGTGTTTTCTGTGTTATCACTCTGAGTGGATGGTTTCCTATGTTGGCCTGATAACACACTGCCTCCCTTCTGCTTTTCTCACCGTCTGTCAGAAGTCATTTTGTGTCAACACAGTTCAGCTCGGGAGTGAACAAAAGTCAGATGTTGTCCATGCTGCTTGGCTATGTGGTGTAGACTTATGTTGGCATCACCTTAAGGGCATGACCACTGTGGAAGACCAGTGTGACACTTAACTGAGAAAAGACAAACATACTTTACTTGGCATGTGGAAATACAATCTGGCTCTAGCATTGTAGTTCCTAGCTTCAATAATAGAAATGAAACCCTGTGAGGGAGGGAGAAGAGCATATTTCATTTGAAGACAGATGCTTAACTTCAATATAAAGTATGTAGGGCTTGAATTGCATAGAGAGTGATGTGTAACCCTGGCCTGCAACATAAATCACTCAGTGTGACGACTGCAAAATCACATGCTTGGCTTAGCCAAATCTGGCCTTTATGGTAATCGTAATTTGTCAATATGTAATAAAGTATAACGTGAGAAAAATATATTAAACATAAAAAACGTAGGAAATGGTTAACAGCCTTTTCAGCCTTTTTGCACCTCCTTGTAGCAAAGACAAAATGCAGGGATTATGCTCATAATCAATCAAATAGATTAGAAGCAGTGACAACAGTGCAGGCAGCCGTACCACATTCAGCCCAGGCAGGAAGTGTTGAGTGTTTTGGCTTTGATTGGCTACAGAGGGGGGTCTGGAGGAGAGGTGCAGCACTGCAGTCAGTCCTATATCGTAAATCATGCTCCCTGCTCCTTTAGATTGGTTTAAATCGAGCTTCTCTTTTGGGTCTTGACTGTGTCCCTGGGCTTATTAGAGCCTCATGCTGAGAGAATAACCAAGCCTGCTATTTATCAGAAAGGCCTTAAAACAGAAAGCCAGGCCAGACCCATTCGTTTGGCCCATCTCTTTATATGTAGGCGTTTCAAAATATTTACGAACAGTCTAAAAGAAAAAGTAATTGAAATAAAAAAACATGATCAGGTAAATATCATTCATAAATATCAAACACTGATTGTCATGTGAGAGGTCAAAGATCCCATCTCAGTTACACACTCAGGTTATAAAAGCTTTATTTCATCTTTAGGGCTTAAGACTTTTTGAGACACTTTTTACACTACAAAAGAAAAAAACTGAATCAATAAAGACAACACAAACTAAAATTGTGGCAAATTACCAAGCTAATAACATTTCTTACAGCAGACAGATCCAGTAAAGGAAATGGCAGTGAGCAATTTCTCCAAAACTACACCTACACAAATTCGCTGTCAACGGCGAGAAACAACAAAAGATCGAGGCAGAGCACAGACACTTAGAGGAAAACAACTGTAACTAGCTGCACTGTGAATAGCGTGGACGCAAGGCCAACAAAAGCTTTAAAAAAAGACTGTATTCAAACATAATCCTCTTTGAATAGAAACTATTTTATCAGATCAATGCAGACGCTGCTTTGAACAAATTCCGCAGCTACATAAAGGCACAGTCCCATTCGGCGGGGGGGGGGGGTGGTTCTTCATCCTTCTGCATTTCTTGGAAATGTTACAGAAGAGGCACAGTACTTGGTCCTGGCTGTTTATCACATTGCCCCTTTTCTTAATGTGTCGCTACTGTGTCAGAGATGATTCTCTCAGATCACTGGGAAAAGCACCATGTCACACAGCTATTTTACATCCGATTACTCTACCAATCTATTTGTAATTTCGTGTTGTGGTGGGATATTGGCTGACATGTTAAGCCATCGGGCTTGACAAGGCTTCGCGGTAACATGGAAAACTGCAGGCTTTTTTATCAACAGTTAAATCCTATAGCCTTAAATATCTGATAGCACATCATGTAGATACAGAAGCTTATCTCAGCCAGGCGGCCTTCAGAGCAGCACATAAACACTGGCAGCTTTATATTACTGACAATGGCTTCAGCCTGATTCTACCCTGTCAGCAGTGCTCAGTTGACTACACCATGGATTCAGAGACCTCTAAGGCTCAGCAACACAGAGAGGAAAAGAGAAAAAGTTTGTCAGGACTGTCCTTATGCCTATTTGCAGGTGCTGACACAATTACATTAAGTTATATCAACTTCTTTCCACCTTGATGAACTCAGCTGAATTCTGCAGATATAGCAGGCTTAGTATTTATTGTCCTGATGAAATTGAAAATAGAGCGGCGTGCGTGTCACCACACAGCACAGCACATCATACAGATCTGCCCACACTAAACCCTTTTGATCGAACCCGCAGATGACTAATCTTGACATGATTTTAACAACTACACACAATCTGGTGAGATATTGCACTGAATAAATCTGTTTCTTTAAGCGTGAGGGGCCATTGATGCAGCTAATATTGATTTTTCCTGTCTGTTTACTTCTCCCTCATGCGGCGTCTCTGCGAGCCTGGTCTGTGCCGGCTGATTATCAGAGGCTGTCAATGCAGATTGGGGTAGCAGGATTAGCCAGGACATATCTTTCAAAACGTCTCTGTCTTGTCCACAAGGGGAAGGGTCAACGGGGGCACCCGGTGCAGACAAGCTGCTCCTGAATCTGTGACAGGTGACAGGTGAGAAGTGGTGGGTGATAAGTCCACAAGAAAGGGCGTCCATGCTCTGTTGTCAGAGATAATGGGTTCAAAGCTACACCAAAGGTCAAACATGAGACATGCAACTGCAACTCTGTTTTGTGGCTGTAAACATGGCAAATGTGAAACTGAATG
The DNA here is from genome assembly GCA_032359275.1 of Microctenopoma steveboyesi. Classification (NCBI taxonomy): domain Eukaryota; kingdom Metazoa; phylum Chordata; class Actinopteri; order Anabantiformes; family Anabantidae; genus Microctenopoma; species Microctenopoma steveboyesi. The sequence continues at coordinate 4,576,130 of JAUMHF010000021.1, read as the reverse complement.
TAACCTCTGATGTCTCAGGATAATTAAACACAGGCAGTAATAACTTAATTAAATATATGTAAATGTTGTTGCCTTATTGCTCTAATGTCATTATGTTCCAAATCAATTTCACACCATTAGGCTCAAACAGAGGTTGTGTTTTTATAATCAAAATTCAAATTCAATGCAGAAACTGCTACATAACTCCCTAAAAAGCACTGTTGTGATTCTGTATATTAATAGACCTGTCTGAGATTTAGAGATGCTCAAACCTCTGCACCGGACTGTTTATTAGCAGCAACAGTTGGTAATGGCACACAAAGAAACAGCTGCAACACAGCGCATCATACGCATTAAGTCTGTTTCAGCTACTCCCAAACTACTGACCTAATTTAAGGAGTTCTTAATTTAGAAGGAGAATGTTTAAGCCTCAACTGGCTCCTCCTCCTCCTCATTTACACAAGCACGACCCCTACAAAATAACTGTTATTTTCATTGTGTTGATCATGGGTGCAGAGAGTCTTTTAGCCGAGACATGGTCCAAAACATGTGAAAGCACAAACAATGCTTTAGAGTCTGGTCTTCAACGTTCACTGGAGTGAGTAGGAAAATGGAATCCAATTCTTTGAAAACAACCATGCAGAATTTACCAAGGGTATCAGACCCATTAAACTGCCTTCTTCTTTTAAAACAGCTGAAAGAAGCTGAAGTAACTGGCGAATAGGCCACTCAACAGACAGAATGTATTCATCCATAGCCTTTTCTCCACTTTGTTCCACACGGCTCCAGGATAGTGAAAAAACACAAAAATCTGGTCCTGTCCATATCCTCTTTTGGCACCAGTGATTGCATCTATACAGTTTCAGGTTTTTACGCCATTACTGTCACTGTGGCCCACTTCTAAGAAAAAGGCAAGCAGAGCATATCGTGTTTCCAGCACTGACATCAGTGGAAGGGTTTAGTGCAGTACGCCAATCTGCTGATGTTTTTCAATTAAAGTGTGTGGACGTGGTACAGGCAATAAGGCTGCCTGCTTGACAGGCAAGTAATTATAGGTTCTCCATCTGAGCTATCACTCTCAGGTAATGGCTGACCCGTCACACTTGCGTCTCTGATGATACATACATATATCACAACAACTGTCTCTGCACCGCAAGGCACGCACACAGCTTGGTAACGAACACAGTGAGGTTGAAGTATAAAACACAGATGGAGAAGTGAGTGGCAATCAGCTGTTAGAGGATGCCCGAGACTCACGAGTTCCTCTGACTGTAAAGCATTAGATGCAGCAACAGGTGAGGGTGACAAACCAATTATCATCACACATCTGGAGCCTCAACATCAGTTAGTGAGACATGTTACTTTCTTCCAGATCTGTCTTCCTAAACCCATTCTAGACAGATGTAGTACAACTAAAATGTTTTAAAGTGCAACACACCATTTAAGAGATTTAAAATTAACCATGAAGACTGTTAACAACCAACATGCAACATGTCAGAAAAGACAGAAGCCAGATATTAGCACATCTATCACTGCAGACAAATAAACAGGTGGTATGAATTTTAATCATAGTGTATTACCAGCTGAGTGCTGAGGCATTTATTTAAAACCATATCTAATGTTTTACCTCTAATCAAAAATCCAGTCAGAATATAATTCCACAGCACAAAAATTGTGTCTGAGCAACAAGAGGAACTTCTGAGATTCAAAGTAAATTTCTGCTGAAGCAAAAACCACTCGAGGACAAAAATGTAATTTCCACTATAAGTGATCATAGCTTTTATGAGGCTACGCAGACAATAGTTTACAAGTCGAATAGGGTAATTAAGCTTATGTTGAGCAACTGGAAAAGAATAGGAAAATGCATCCACAGTGCATTAGATTTGTGTTTGCGCACCAATCTGATAGCTTTATGTTTGACTGAAAGGTCTGGGAGAATCCAAACCATATTTCAGAAGAAGCACTTTATGTTCGTAAATATTTTTATCCTTTACAAAACAACTTGAGCAGAGTGTAATGAATTCCGACTAGGATAGATGACGCCTCAGAATGGAGGCTCTGTTGCGCTGCACCTTCCCAATCGCCTTTGTTTTCTTGAGCTGCACAACCAACAATCTAGCACCACACTATTCTCTCTCAACCAAAAAATCTGTCGCTGGAGGGAAGGGAGGTGAGGGGGGGGGGGTGCTGGGGCAGAGTGGGGAGAGTTTGAAAAATGAAAAATTTGCGAGAGTTGGAGACACTTGTCCCAGTGGAATCAGAGGCACTTTAAAGCATCAAACAGAAGGGGTGATTCTCCCAGCCGGGCAATTTGAGAACAATCATTGCAAATTGTTGAGGTGCTCCTTCTAGCAAGACAGGGGCAATGGTACCATTGTTCATGTCAGCAGCAGTAAATATGCTACTACAGTACATAACTCTCCTAGGAGTGAGGGGGCGAGGCGAGGAGCGTAAGTGAATGCATACAGACTGGATAAGGATCATGTCTGATGGAGAACAGGCAGAGTTGAGAAAAAGGGGGGGGGGGCAAAAAAAACATTTGTCTCCATATTAAGCTTCTCACATTTAGATTAACCACAGACCTTTCAGTTGATTGTCTCAATGATCTGCTCTGCTGCCCGTGTTCTCAGCTCCCCTCTGAACACTTACATTTCAACAGGCCGCCCCTCAAGTAATCCACCGAGATCAATCAAGTCAAAAATACCTGTCTGACTTCACACCGAAGCCAATGAGCTGTTTGACGCTGATATGTGCTTGACCAGCAGTGTTTAGATGCAAGATTAGACTCGCAAACAACATTTTCATGGAGACACGGACGAGTTGTGCTTAAATGTAGCAGTGATCTGAGGGTACATGGTGACATAATGAAGCAGCTCTACGGTGGCCTGTGAAAAAGCAAACTGTCTCTTAGACGTTGAGCCAATTTTAAACCATCGCTAGCACAGAAAGTCAAAAGGATATGACTGTAGGCTGCTGTGTGTACTTTAAATATAGAGGACATCAACAGTAGATCTTACTATATGTGTGAATAAATGATCTAAATCTTTTCCTAAATCAAGTACATCAAGAACTCATAACACATTTGGAAAGAGAAGCCAAAGCCATGGGGAGTAGCTGGAGACTACAACACCTCATTTAGTCCACTGACCAGGGCATTAGAACCCGTCAGCTTGAGTCTAACTTGGGCAGGTATCCATCCACACAGCACAGGATACTTCATTTCATCCATAAGTGACTGGGCAACAGCAGAAAAAAAGTGAGAGAGGGGGGGGGGGCTTTGTGTGTGAGGCTGCATGTGCTCACTGTATCTCACTATAAATGTGTAGGTGTACTCAAAAGAGAGCACTTGAGTTAAGGTTGAAGTTTGATGTCTGGTATTTGATTTGAATTGAGTTGTGGACTGAAAGCTAAATGGCCTTGTAAAGCCTCGGGCAGCCCTGCAGACATTATTGCATGTATGCATGCTGTATGTATGAAATCACAGTCTAGCTCCTCCTATGCACTTAAGAGTGAACTATATAAAAAAAGTCACTCAACTACTTAAGGGAAAAAAAATACAATTAACGGAATTTGCACCCTGCTTCCTGGTAATGTGAAAACAAACTGTCTTTGTGTTCTACAAGTGAGTTTTCACTGTTCTCTGTATATCATGGTTAGTGGAATCACTGTGTAACATCTGCTCCTCTTTCAACTTTGTGTTTTGGAGTACTTAAGATACATCCTGCTAAAACAGTTCATGTTCTTGTTACTCGAGATATGCAGAAATATTCAGTGCACTCTTCTGATGCAAGAATAAATACATTCAGACATCTTTTTGAGACTGTGACAACTCACTGGAATAACAGATGTTCTTACTTGATATAGATAGCTTGGTGAGTCAACACTGATCTTAAGACCATTAACCCATCGTTCTGTCCTGTACACCAGAGTTGGCTGGCATCTCTCGATATGCAAAGCCTGAGTCATTTTTATTTATAAAGTCAGAGACACTTCCAAGTTCTACAAACTTATTATACAGAGTTCATCTTGCAATTGTAATCTTACAGTAGATCACAAGACACATCTGCTGTCTGTTCCCAGTGTACAGAGAGAAAAAGAGAAAACAAAGCCGCCATGTTTTCTATTCCACCCACTTTGCAGACAGAAATTAAATTAAAGAACTTGATATCACAGACGTTTATTGAAAGCAACTGTCAACTCCCCAGGTTAATAAATGATTCCTCAGATTTTAGACCATTTTCGCTTTCTTAAAGCTACGATACATCACTTTTTCAAGAACCTTTGTTTATAGAAATATGTTTCAAAGCATATTTTGTTGCAGATTAGTGCTGTCCATATATCCTGTGAAGTCAGCATATTTATGGTGTTCTATCTCTAAGAAACTAATTAAATCACAAATTCACAGATATTAACTAATATTCATGAGGACACTTTGCAAGCTTACCTTGAAAGGCTTTGAATAACATTACTGAAATAACAGCCACTCATCATTAGTGTTATCAGTATTATTCACCTCTATTTTTATGTCAAGTCTCTAAGCTCTGTATTTGACTTTCATTTCCCTTTTTTGAATGTTTGTAGTTAATAACACAGTCACACATGACACTCTGCTATAGTGTTACATGAATTTCCAGGTCAACTTTAAGATGACCACTCAATAATGATATTTAATAAAACCCTGAGCCAATTTAATCAGTCTTCTATCAAAAGCAGCTTGTTCTTGGCAAATATTAGTGATCACCTGTCTCATAACAACCAACGGTAACTAATGGTAGAATGTAACATACGAACTAACCACAGACAAACCTGCATCAAGCAAAAGGACTCTTAAGCTGGGAGCCTTGGACTTAATTAAAGAAAGACAGGAGACAAGAAGTTGGTTGTCTAGTGGTATTGCTTACCCGGACAATCAGCTTACATAGCAGCAGCTAGCTTTTCTTGGTACCCAGACTCTGCTTAAAGGTAATTCATGACACCCAGGGTCTGAGAACATTTATGTTTAATTGCATCATTTATGCCATTTTTGGTCATTCTGACATTCCTATGGGGTGGAGTAAACAACAGAGAGACCTGTGGTTTAGATTCTGTGTGTTGAAGGCTTCTGGGAGAGAGTCACACCGCTCTTTAGTTATTAACATAACTTATTAAATTATAAGTGTAAAATCTAACAATATTTCACGCAGAGATAAACACGGCAACTGTAAGACGAGATTCATCACAGCTACTAACACTTCTATATTTATAGTATCTTATGTAGGCAGCGTGGAAGGACCTTAGGTTATAATATTAAGCACTAGTGCAGGTAGTAAGCAAATTAGTTTGAAACGCCAACATATTCGGCTTACAGATAAACTGTTTGTTGTATTAATAAACTGTATTGTTTCCTTAAAATATGGTAAGATCTTAGGCCAAGTTACAATAACACACCCAATGTATTTTACTAATGTACAAATGTTTACAATGAATGCATCACTCAGACATTTACTCTGAAGGTTGCATGTAAACACCTAAGAGCTACATTAACTTATAAAAACACTTAATTTACAACAAACATCAGCTGGTGCAGACCATGTTCCACAAAACAGAACCCCAAACAATTCGTGATGAGCAATTGATAATTCAGAGCTGGAAAGGGTTAAGAAACCCCTCTAAAGTGTTTAGGTATTCATCAGTTTACAGAATATAATAATATATATATAATGTCTACAGTAAAAGAGAAGATGATTTAGTGCTTTGGCTACTCCCCCACTCAGTCAAGCCAAACTACTCCAAAGACATAATGCAGAATGCTCAGTGACCCGTAAAAGAAATATAATGGGAAGAGCATGCGCCAGTAAGTATGGTGCAAACTAGGGTGTGGCTTACCAATATCCAGACACTAAATAAAATCACTTCAAATAATAATAATAATCTGCCATACAGAGTCGTCCAGTCAGAGTCAAGACCTCAGGTCTTGACAAAAATTCTGTGGAGTGACCTCAGGGAGCCTTTCAACTCGTTTCTAAGAATAAGTCGGAGTCCAAACTGTTCTGTGAGGATAACTGAAAATGTGCTTATGAATGCAGATCTAATTTGCAGCTGCCTGAAGCTACCAGCACTGTGAATGTTTAATGGGTGTATTTAGAATTAGAATTTATATTGTCTACGACGGTCTATATTAGTAACTTAATTGAAGATCAGTTCACATTTTATGACCAATTAAAGCAGAAAATTTAATAATCCAAATAAATCTGTTTGATGTGTTTAACCCTCTTCCAATGCAAACTTTCTACAGTCAAGCCCATAATTAAATATAATTCTGGCAAGTTTTGACTTAAAGTTACTTTTATTCAACCACTACATGAGAGATCAACCACCACAATCAGGCAATCAGACAATCTTTTTACTTTGTATTTGTTGTAGCCAACAATGGCAAGTGGAAGAGAAGAGACATAAGTGGAAATGAAACAAAACAAGGCCGGAGCGTATAATGTCAATATCTATTTACAATGATGTTTCACTTCATGTTTGTCAGTGAGGCTCACTGATGAGCCCTCTAACATTAATATTGTTATGGGCACTGTGAATAAAAAGACAGTAACGGTGCTCTTTCATGACAGGAAAGTGTGAAAAGCTCGTGAAACACTGGTCTCTGCTTGCACACATCTATGTTATTTTTAACATGCCAATCACAAGGTTTTGCAATCAACAAAACACCCAAGATGAAGTGTCAAACGAGGCATCTCTGTGTTCTTGGATGATGTTCTCGATAAGTCAATATCAGCAGGCACCCTGTGTTGTTCACTCACTGAATAAAGCAGAAGCCTGGTGGTGAATGAACCTGGGGGAGATCTGATGCAGCAAATTCAGCACTGCAGCACCCATCAGTGATTCACCTGAACACACTTGTGCTTCTGATGCACCCAATCATCCTGCCAACACTGTGTGCCATATCTCATTTATCATCACTCACTTGAAGTAAATGTCGTCCAGCTACTAATCCATCTCTGGAATCTCTCTACAAATCAGGGAATTTTATGTAGGGAGATTCATTTCATGTATCTCTCAGGCTATTCAGACTACTCAAATCTTGCTTTTGTACAGTGTGCATTTTTTGCCAAATATGCAGCTCTATACAATGTTTGTTCAGGTGCTGTTAGGCAGTCTTTTAGTCCAAATTTCTTCTTTTACAACATAAGAGCTCCTTGGCTGCCATGAATGGTATTTCTAGTCTTGGTTTTTGTACATTTTTGATTAATGTAAGCCTGGAAGCCAGAGAATCTCAAAGTGTCATTCTTTTGGATTCCATTGCTATTTTTAATATTTAGCTTTTGCTCTTTGTGATATTTTATTTTTTGCTGTATCTCACTTGGCCCTTTCGACTGTTATTAGCCACATCTTTTTAACATCACTTAGTAATTCACAAACTGATTCAGTTGAGGTAATCTGTTCTTTATACGCATAAGAGACACCTATGAATCAAAATTAGAGTTAGAGTTCATGTTATCTGGAAATTACTGTTGTTTGATCAAACATCTGCATAAGCCTACATAGGCTCACCATTAGTAAACATTAGCCATGTGTACTAACGCTGTGTTCTATAATGCAGGTTTATCAACTTAAAAGGCTGATGATTAGAAAAAAAATTTCACAACTATGTTAATACAGCTTAACCCTTTGAAACCGATCCTGTCACTTCAGCGTTTTCAAATCACCGTATGTCTTAAACCGTTTGCACTATCTCTTCATGTACCACAAACATGTTCACAGCAGCGCTATGAACACGAAAGTAAGTTGCTCACATTTACACACTTATTGCGGTCGAGTGTGTTATAGTTCAGACTTCATCTTCAACCTTCAAAATTTTGTATACATGTACATTTTGCATATCATATTCAACAATAATGTGTAAAATTTCAATTTCGTTTTTTGTTGCTGTCCGTTATTACACACGGTTATTCCACTTACAGCATACAGTCCCCAAAGAACTATCAGATGCTGAAGGAACTAATACTCTTGAAAAGGGGACATAAGTACATACTCCCAGCAGATTTTAGCACTCTAGCACTGCTAAAACAACAAAATAATTCAATGGTGGGTTATTACAGACTTAACTTTCTCTGTTCTTTTCAAACACACGTACTACTCCTTTCACAGAACAGCACACAATGAGAGCAGAATATAGCGGTGAAGTGGGAGACCGAAGTGCATAGCTGAGCAAGAGCACAAATACATTAGAGAATTTGGTTTGAGAAACAGATGCCTCGTTGCTCATTAGCTGGTAGCTTCATTAAATACGTCCCACAAAGGACTCAGCCTTAACCTCATGGGTGAAGAGACAACTCTGGGACGCTGTTCTTATTAAGTATGTCATTCTAGGCAGAGCTACAAAGCAAACAAGGACAAAGTGAATACTACAGAAAAAAACAAAAAAAATCTGGCAAACTAATACGGTGGAACCCTCAAGTTATAAAGAATCACTTATCACTTAATTGTTCCAAAGTTGACATCTTTACTAAGACCAGAAAGTTGTGTCCTCCACCGCCTCGTCCTTCTGGTCTGCCACAGACATCTACATGACAGCTAAGGAAACTATAACATATCCTGCCTCTCCAAGTCTACAGGCAGGTCATACGGATGTGATAAGTCACATCTTCCTTTCATTTTTCTGCCTGTGTGCACTTGCTGACCTTCCTAGTGCATCCCCTCTAGCCTCACAGTCTGCTTTACTAATGCAGAGTGGAAGAGCCACCGTGTCTGACTGTGGTCAGCAAATATTTCAACACAAAACATGACAAAAACTGTGCTGCTTTTCCTAACCATTTGTCAGTGATTAGAGAATATGTTCTGGAACTTCTTCAGTGGCTTTGCCACATTTTGCTATTAGTTTGTAATTGTTGTTGTAGAAATGTCCCTCAACAAGTGACAGAACCCCCAATCCTTGGCACCTCAATGGGGCAACCTGTTTCTCCAAGTGGTATCTCCTATGTATTATTTATTATTATATTTTCTAGTATAGTATTTGTTTATTATTATTATTAAATTACTGATATTATTTTTATTAATACTAAAGTCATTTGCCCAATTCTATGTATCATTTTTTATATTGTATGTGGTATTAATAATTTCCAAATGAGCATGACAACATGGTAAGAACATTTTAAAACATGGTATCCACAGTGGTGGGATGAGCATTTTCCATCCAGGCCTTCACAGCTATCCTCCAAAAATTAGTCACATTTATTGAAGCCCAACAAGCAAACTAAATTATTAAAATTAGGAATAACACATTCAGAAATCAATTCAAGCCAAACTATAGCCCCGGCAAGCTAAAACAAACAGTCACTGCCATGAAAATCATTTAAACCAGCAGTAACGGTCTAAAACAGCAAAAGCCAATATCTGGTAAAGTCAGATAAACTTCCATTGAACTTACCAAAGATGGTCATCATTTGAATACAAATTCCATCCTATTCTTAAGTTTAGGTAAAACTCCGCTCACCTTACGTACACAACTTCAGCTAGCTTAACTCCAGCTAGCTTAACTCCAGTTAGCCAAACGTCAGTTAGCAGGTATACTTCAACTGACCGGCCGGTCACGATGAAAACTCGTGACGTCAGCAAAGCCCAGCGCTAAGGCCGCGGAGGATAAAAGATCACGCCCCATACGGAAAACTCGACATCTGATTGGTTAAAACACATGCCAATCCACAAATCTGTCCCCGTTGACAATGAATGGCCGAAGCTTTCGCTCAGAGAATTGGGGTGGAGCTTAAGCCAGCACAGGAGAGGAGAGGAGAAAATCTAATTGGATAAAAGTTGTTAATATGTTCTGCAATGGAAGAGGTGCAACCATTTGTTAAAATACATACAACATTAATCTAAATGTATGTTAAATTATAAAGATATATTTTCTTATTCTGACTCGATATAGGCCAGCAGAGAAGGCTTTGCTGGCCTTGACAGTCCGCCACTGCGTATGCATGGTAACATTGTGGTGCAACATAAATTTTGAAGTAGTGCATGGTACTGCAACACACAGGCCCAGGCAGAAAGATAAGCATTCGGTCATTTTTAAGTTTGAAACCTCGTGCCACTAAACACTTTTCATAGGAATGAATGAGGACAAGGCTTTGATCCAGTATTCAGTTCCCACTGTTGACATGACGGTGATGTCTGTTTCAGCCTTAGCACATAGCTGTAGATTTTTAATCTTAATCTTACACAAACAGCCTGATTAATTTGTGAAACTCTAAATGTTGCGAGTAGTTGGCAGACTCTTCCACATTCCTTCAGAGCTGAAATTGGTATTTACAAAGGCAGATTTCCTCCCTGGCGTCCCTTTATCTCGTCTGTAGAAGTGGTCAGACTGGAATATGTGAATATAAATGACAAAGATACACACAGAAATAAATGTCTGTATGTTGGTGGAGGCAGAATGAGAACAAACAGATGATGTGAGGGAGAAACAACCAAGTGAGACGTGTGAGTAGTGGTCCACTTCTCAGCTGCCAGCCAGCCAATGACAGACTAACGTGATCTGCATCTCAACTGGGAGCAGCATAGAGCACTTGTCCTCTGGCACACTGGCAGCTCACTACCTCCTTCAGGCCGAGCTGCCAGGAGAAAGAATGAGCCTCTAAAGCTGCAAGGTCAGATATAAGATCTAAATGGGAAATAATAAGCATGTTTAAATTGGCAGACTTGTGCCTGGCCTGGACAACCATTCAATTACAGACTGACATTGCACTAATTCATTGCTAGATCTGAGTGGCTGATTGAGTTTGAATTGTTGATGCTTGTGGGATTATGAAACATGACAGCCTTTTTATAAGGTGTAATTAACACTTCCATTTTAATGGGGACATGACAGATATTAAATTAGTTTCAGATCTCAGTGTCGAAGCTGACTCTTAGAGATGCTGGATTGTGTTTACGTTTGCGTGCCATAAATGTTGCACTGTGAACGCTTTGTGTTGGCACAAATCATTAAGGGATTCTTCAACTGTCATCATTTTGAGCTTATTTACAAATCAGCTCAAATGTTAGTTAAATGTATTTTGTTTTTAGAAATTACTGTAATACTTATTTAAGAGAAGAGAAGGTAACTTAAACAATATTTCTGTGGGGATTCTCACAATGCTGGATATGACGCAGTCATGAGGTGACTACTCCAGAACTGTTTAAAACATCCACCTCAGCCTAAGTACCAATGTTTTGTATCCATGTTCATCTGAACAGCTTGCAACAGTAAAAAAAATCAGCAAAATGACAGAGGAAAAAGAAAATATGGGTCTGTTTGTTTTCTTGGCATTGGAACAAGAAAACCAAATTCTAATGAGCACTGGTTATAAAATATAATACAGCATACAGACTGTGAGTGCTGTGAGATGAACTGAAAACCAGAAACATATGATTCAAAGACCATCACTATGGTTATAGTTATATTCATGTGGACCGTAATCATGCTGGAGTTGCCCTACTGGACCATCCAATCTGTCTACCTGTTTTGTTTTCTCTGTTTTCCAATGCGAACCCCTGCTGTCTCTCTTCACAGTAATTCTACAGCATCACCTGAAACAGCACTTATGTGCAATCTTCCGAGACACATACCCTTCTTGTCCCATCTCTGTGAGCACCAGCTGAAGATACAGCTCTGTCTTTCCAGTGCTATAAATACTGGCAAATGGAGTGTACAATAGCCAGTAAAAACCAACAATTAGTAAACCCATCTCCCTGAGGGGCCGGCTGTCAGAGGTATTCATGCCCATCAACCAGATCTTTCTTAGCACTTTAACTGTGCAGATAGAGGCAAATGTGAATACTGATGAACAATATGCATAATTGTGTCTGTGGCTGTCATACAGTATGTATCACATTAGGCCGGGTGGAGAGGATCCTGTCACAGTCTCGGAAGCACTCTGGTTTGGGACCATTCTCTGCATTTGTCTTTTTGCTCTTTAAACATGACATGAGGTGACACTATTTCTCGACCATATGACAGATAGAACCCTCTCAGTTCATTTTGGGAGCACAGAAGTATTTTCTTGTGTTTCTACCTGTCTACCACTGCAAAAAAAAAAACATCGCATTAAAAAGGTTCAACCGGACCTGAGAGACAGCAGAATAAAAACCTCTCTTAAATAAAACTTTATTTTTATTAAAACTCTCTGCCTGGGTAACCTACTATGAAATTATTAAATAAAAGCAGAAGTAACATTTCTAAAACATGTGTCCTCTGAAGGATTAATAGGAGAGGATATTCATGAGGGCCACTATTTGATACAGTGTTAGGTAGGAAACAGGAGAATCACAGATAGAGAGGCCGTCTTTCTTCTATGCATAATCCTTCACACAAATCAACTTTCTATTAAAGTTTAGGGAACTGCAGAGCAATCATAGCAACTCTCAGAAATCTAAAATGTCAGTTCGGCCCCCACCGTGCCAGCGCAACTGATGGCATATTAGATTACACACACATCCACATACTGGTGATATTGAGTAGTATGTGAGGGGGGGGCCATCTCACTGGCCAACCTTCTCAGCCTTCACACTCTGCCTCCACCCATGTGAAGAGCTCCATCCATTTCCTCTCTGGAGGGTTCATGGCTGTGAGGCTGTGGCTTGTCAAAAACAATTACATCCTCTGGTCTCTGGGAGGGCCTCCTCTTAATTTGAACTGATAAGCATCTCCTTGCATATTAGCAGCGAGGCCCAGCGGTCATCCTGCTCCCCACAGATAATGGACTGGGCTGGCAAACAGCATTTGTCAGGGACAGCCACTTACCTGGGCCATGCGCAACATGCTGAACAATGCTAATAATAGCTGCTCAGCCAGACTAGCAGTTGGAAGACCGCGAACCCCAGCCCTACAGCTGACCAATCGATAGTCATTTGTTGTCACTCTCCTTTCAACTCAGCAGACAAAAAGATGAACCCCTTTCTGTTGCTTTAAGGTTGGAAGGTAAATATGCTGCTTGATCAATTTGCACCGCAGCATCTTCTATCAAGCGTGAATGTTCATCTGAAACTTGTGTATTTCTATAAATCATTCCATGGAGTACAGCACAAATCAGACATGAGCTCACAGGAACATGACGAGGTAAAATTACCTTAAAAAACAGAGGGAAATTTGATAATAAAACACTGCATTTCTCTTCATCTTATGGCAGTTTATTTGTACGCCATGGGCAGCCTAAGGCTTGTAATATCCTGGTAGAGTAACTATCGTCCATCTCTGATACAGCCAATGTGTTTTCGTCTCTTTGCTCCATCCCCGACTATAAAGGCCAACATTATTACAAGGTAAAATTAGGCAATTTTGATGGTTGGACAAATAGATGGATAGATGACTAGGAACAGATATCAGTCTGTGAACAAGAACGGTAGAAATTAAGGAGGAAGAAAGACCATCTAAGATGGAGATTTAGATGAGCCAGAAATTCAGCCAAAGAGATAGCGATGAGCACAGTGAACATTAAGATTAGGAGGGTGCATGAGAGGGAGAAACTGGAGAAACAAATATAGAAGTGTGGAGAAAAAGACAGTGTGATTAATTCCTGTTCATCATCTCCACTCATGCAGCACACAGGCATTAATGGCATTCATTTGGCTGGCAAGTCTGCCAGAGTGAGCACTGTTTCCTTATGGCCCCGGGTTGGCATTAGCCCAGAACACTTATATCATTAAATCACTCATTAGTGGTGGAATAAACAACATAATTCGATTTACAGAGCCAGTATCACTCCCCCAGCAAACAGGTGAGTTGCAATACAATTACATCGCAACAATGACTTCAGGGTGGCGGAAATTATCAAGGGAACCCGGCGGCTCTCTTCATGCATAAATGCACATTGACATTTACAGGACGATCCAGAGCAGTCCAACTCACGTATTCAACTCTTGTATTCAAATCCTGACTCTTATTTGTGTGATGTGGGACTTGATCGCAAACAAGGAAACAGCTGTCTACTGATCTGTGATATTCTCTACGAGCCAACACCGCCTCATTCAGTACTACTGGGCGGGACGAGGTTGAAATATTCATGATATGTAGAACACAAATGACACGTCAAAACAACTGCAAAGGTTACAAAGGCCAACTGCTTGTCGGCGATGGCGTGTTGACAAAATAAAAAAGAGAAGGAGCTGAGCACAGAACAACTTTGTGTGTTTGTGCTTCTGCGTCCACGACAGTCCTGTTTTCATATTAAATGTGTTAAATTTCACTGCAGCGCCTCAGAAAAAAAAAGCCATTTGCCAGAGACGGTTAGATCAAAGCAAACAGTGCTAGTGTCATGAGCAGTTAGAGCCACGATGCAGCAGACAGTCCATTAGCTGTCAGTTAGTTTGAAGGAAGACAGAGGGAGAAAAAGACTAACAAGGGGAGAGGGAGACAAAGGAGTGAAGAAGAGAGGGTGGATGCTGTGTATTGTGCTCTGTCATTTTATTTGTCTTCGGCTAAAGGTATGCGTATCTAAATATGTCACTGAAAATGAATAATGCACGCATACTGTTGCTTTTGTGCCACAGAATTACTCCAGCAAATATAATGCTCGGGTCAGAAAACATATTCAAACTAAGTGATTGAGGAATGCAGTGTAATGCGCGGGAGGATTTGGATAGATTCCACTCCGCCTATGCTCGTTTGCATCTGAATGGTGCCCACTATTAGTATGGTAAATATCCTGTAACACACGATAAGCACACTTAAGAGGTACATTCACTAAATGGGGATGAAGAACAGTTGGCCGAAGTATAACAATAAAAGTTGCCCCCCCCCCGGCTTGCAGAAGCCTTTTGTGCCTGTATTTCATGCCGGTCCGGAGAGGCATTTGCCTCCCCTCTGTGTAAGCAAAACTGACATCCTTTATAAAAGATTTATGAGCCAAAGATGCAAACGATAGAGCGTGAAGTCCCTTGGGTTCAGGCTCTTCCATCTGTGAAGGATCACCTGTTCTTAGGTGGGCTAAAGCGCTTGTTCCCTGCCGGTGTACTAACAGGCGCCCAGGCCGTAGGGAGCGGGGCGAGGACTGCAATAGGATGCTGGGCAAGTGTACAGCCTCCTGGCAGTGGCTGCAGAGCGGCTGAGCAATGCAGTAACAGCAGCAGATATTATGGAGTATGCAGGTGTCAGAACTTCTTACAAGCTGCGGCGCTGCTTAAACAGACGAGCAACTGGAAAGTAAATGTTAAAAGTGTGTCTTTGATGTGAGCAAACTAGAGGAGAATAATTCAACAGTCTTCACCTGCGTTTTTAACTACACATCAAACTGGGAATTAGTGCCACTTAAAGGACTCTTTGCGAGGGATTTTCAAAGAAACGTTACAAATCAACAAAATTATATTCTAATAAAAGCGAGACCACAAGGGAGCACAATACATGCTATGTGACAACGGTTCCTCTTTAATACTAGCGTGAGTACGTGCGTGTTAAACGTGAAAACACAGACGCATCACATCAAATCACAGTGTAAAAAAGCACAGACAGCTATAAGTAGGACAACTCCTCCTGTGCTGCTGCCAGCTTAATGTAGGAAGTGAGGAAGGCCAGGGAGACACAAGCCAAGCCAAGAGGCTAAAACAATTTGCAACATCCACAGGATCTACAGCAGAGGAAAGCTCTTACATCAAATCCCAGGGAGCCCCAAAAGGATTACAGCACTACGCTTCTTTACAACCCCACAACTGGTCTGAGTAAGACCAACACCGCCGGTTAGACTGGTGGCCCAGCTGTGGCACATGCTCACTATGGAGTTTAGTGTCGTCTATTGAATTTGCCTTTCTAGAGTACTAATCTTAGCCTGCGTACATCACCTGCGCGGCATTTGCTTGTCTCTCTCTCCGCCTCATTCCACTGCTTATTCGAATAAATGAATAGCTATACACTGTGGCCTTGACTGAGTTGTGCTACTTGAGAGGCGCATTCAGCCAATTCTCCCACAGGGGGGTGGGGGTAGGGGTGCACACTAAAATAATGCGGGGCTTTGTCTAGCAACCCTGTTTCACTCCCCTCCCTGTCTATGCGCTGTCTCTCTCTCCTGGCCTCCTGAGGCACCTCTCCGCACCTTCCTCCATTAGTCTGAAAGATAAATGTGGCCTGGTTCAAAGTGGGGTCACACTTGTTGCTTTTATCTAATTCTCCATTCATCCCCTGTATAAACTTGGTACCCCTCAATCTGTCTGGCAGCCTGCTGCAAGTTTAAACAATGAGTGTGGCTTTCTCCCAGAACTGCTTATAATAGGGAGGTTATGTACTGCATCTGTCAGACACATTTAACTGCTAACCTTATTCCCACACCACACCCCCCGATACTTATTTGTCCCTGGTTTAACTTGTTTGCACTTAGCAAGGCAAACAAGAAATTTTAAGACAGTAACAAGATGCTGACCTGAAATACAAGCAACCTTCTCAGGTGATGTTTTATGTCTGCAGCAACGCAGACATACAAGAAAGCATTATTTGCATGAGAGAACTGCCGCTTGCATTCACACTAGCACGGTCAGGTCACTTATAAAAATGTCTTACACAGACATAAAAGCAAACAAATACATCGATTTTTTTCCTCTTTGGCCATGACAGACATCTCACCGCATGATAAGACATGTGCCAGTCTCAACAGGTTAAACCTCTTTACTGTCACGTCTCACTGTCTAAGTTGTGCTGCAGCACAGTAGACACAGAACACTGCATGTACTGTGTAACACTGCCAATTAAAAAGAGCAATCACATGCAGAGCTGGGAGTCAACTTGACAACATCACTGCCACACAGCTCCCAACTGTGGCAGTGAGAGCTCACGTCATCATTATGCAAAGGGTTTATTTTTTCCATCCACATTACAGCATGAATATTTCCGTTAAAGAGTGGGGTGTAAAAAACACCGTCTTGGCGAGGCAAACGAGAAGATGTTTCTAAAATGTAGTGAGCTTAGTGCAAACAGCCTTAAATGACACCCCATAAAGAGGCATTTTTACCATGAAAACACATTTTGAGCCTCAGACAAAAAAGAGGCTTATTCTTGATAAAAGAGGGAAAATTGGCCGAATGGTCATTATCATGCCAGACAGCTGAAAGAAATTCCCACTGTGGCCTGAATGAAACTAGTGTCATTACCAGGCTTTGCTTTGCAAAGCCATCAGATCAGGGGGGAGGTGGGCGGTGGGAGCCATTATCCATTTGTTAATTGTGCTGGCTAGTCGTTAGTCATCCACCTTTGACCACGGAGGTTGCTGGAAGAATTTGCTGTCAGTCAATGACAGGGTGGAATTAGTTTGACCTGAAAAGTAATAGAGTCAATCCACCTATTCACATCATTTGTTTCCCCATGTCCCTCCCATTGGTTGGCTTTCGTTCAAATCACTACATGATCCTTTTTTTAGAAAGCGTACCTATGACATATAGACACTGAAAGTGAGAATAAAAAGCTGCATTATGGGAAATATAGGACTCATGGTTTCTGTGAATTTAAGCAAGGGCACTAAGCTTCTCTCTTGGCCTTGAGAAACAATGTGTTGATTAATCATCTGCATCCGCTGGTTTTCCATTAAACATGTATTTTTCCATCCTCTCTCTCACACTAGTAACTGGAGAGGAAAAGCAGCAGGTTTGCAAGTGAGCGTAAAAGTGAGCCTGGTTAGTAATGCCTAAGCTAATGAAACATCATCTTACAGCTCAGTCCTATCCCCTTAACTCTGCTATTCTTACTCTCGTTCTTTTTCCCGGGGGTCTTCTGACTCAACAGACCAGTCGTCCATTGTTCCTGGTGGAATCTTCAAGAATAAAATTAAGTTTTGGCTGGGGACCAGACGGGTCTGCGAGTGAAGAACATTCTCACAGCCTAGTCCATATGTATAAATCTATAAATGCCCCACACAGAGATGTTAAGGCAATTAAAGGGCAGCCAACAGTCAAATAATTGCACACACACAGTAGAGTGTGCATGGGTACAACAACACAGTCATGCATGTGAACAGACCATGCTACCTACTGCCTGTTTCCTGTGCAACAACAAAATAAATAATACATTAGTCACATTAGAATAATTGTGTTATGTGCATTTCCATTGCTTTCGGGCTGCCCCAACATACCTAATTTATTCTTGTTCTGATCCTATTTAATGACTCTTCTGATTTAATGAGTCAAATCTCAACTTTATGAAACCTATCACACTTTAAAGGATAAAACCTGCCCCCGAGCATTCACCACTACCCATAACAGAATGCGGTAGCGAGTGTTACCATGTGGGTAAAGCAGACGTACAGTGGGGGGAACAGGTGCTGCAGGGTCATTACAAACACAGAAAAGCTTTTAATTATGCTCTCTAGTACACACTGTTAATGCATATGAACCTCATGCAAATAGCAAAGTGTTCCAAGTGTGTCTGCCCACGTCTCTCTCTCTCTCACACACACACACACACACACACAGCAGCAGCAGATAGCTCCAGTGTAGTGTCTCCTCGTGGCTTAATGCAAAGCTGACTCCCCTCTCAATCTCTCCATTAATAACACAACCAATGAGACTTGACTCAGGCCTTGACTCTTTTTCTTGTTATTTTCAAAAGAGGAACAAACTGGACTCTAGATAGGTTTTAAGGTGTTTTGTTCGTTTAGGTGCTACAAAATAAACCTGCATGTTGCTTTTGGCCCACAGAATGAAAACTGACCTCAGAGGGTCCCTTCATCTTTCTTTTCTTTCTGCTGCACCTGCATGCGGTTGATAGTCGCCACTGTTCTTCTTGTTTGTCTAAGTATGTTGACAAACAATAAAATCATTTTATTGTACCTTTCCTTTATTGTAGCTTGCAACCCCACAACCCGCTATTTACTACACTGTTATGGACCATATAACAGCAAAAGCACTTAGGTGTGATGATCATAAAGATTCTTGTAACCAATGGCCATCCTAGCCCACCCTATTTGTTTATTTGTTACTTATCTAACCTCCCACACGCGTTCCTTCTGCCTCCTGCTGCGTTTTAATCCATGAACCTCGCATCCTTTCAGCGCTCCCGACAGCGTGATCCTGCCTAAAATGGATGGAAGCTCTGATAATTGATTTACAGTGAAATCCACATATTATTTGTCTGTAATCTTTCCAGCCGTTGTTTTTTTCTGTATGTTTACCATGTGTGCGCTTGTCTCTTCGCACATGCTCCGTTCTTCTCATGTAAAACGTGTGAAATACATTTCACTTTCAGATACATTACTGCTAAAGTTATTCCGCTTAAGCTCCTCAGGCAGGGAGAGAGAAACAGCAGCAGTGGAGAGAGTGTGTAAACTGTGTGTCCTCCTGTCTGCATGCTGGTTTGTCTCTCGCTGCGCTAACTCTCTGCTCCACTTTCTCTCCCAGTCCTCGCGTCATGTCTGTCTCCCGGATCTGGGATGTGAAAAATAGACTAGCCAAGCGGCAGACTTAAAGGCTTTTTATAAAACAGACAAATAGCCTGTAAATCGGATTAGGGTGGAGGGGAGGGAGCCTTTTACTATTGACAATCCATTTTGTGATATGGTGGACGTTGCATGTACAATAACAGGCAGACATATACTCAACTCATGTGAGGGAGAAAGAGAAACTTTTAATGCTCAAAGCTTCAGTGCTAAATGCTAAATTTGCTGTTTGCACTACGACAACAGTTGACAGTTGGTCTGTGAGTGCGTTACAGACAATTCATTTAAAAGCTGATAGTATTCAGTGTTTTTGTTATTGTCAACAAATCCTCTAAAAGGTGCAGAACCAGCACTGTCACTGTAGTTGCTGTCTATTAATTCTATCCACAGCTTGTCCGTTGGATTCAGCTCCAAGCACATTCAATCCAAATAAAGAGAAAACCAAGACACATATTTCTAAAGAAGTCTATATTTAAATTTCCCTAAACAGCTGCATATCATTGTTTTAGGCAAATGTTACTCAAACCTGACTAAAGAATGCATTTTATGGAGACTATTTTGCAGTATTCTGTGGGTATTTGCAGTAGCAGAAGAATGCGCTGTATGTGGGCTCAACTAATACAGTGGCAAACACACAGATAAAACAGTCAATTAAGAAAAACTAAACATTTGCAGCTAAAATGTAAAGACTAGATTATTGCCTGGATAAAACATTTTATATAATAAGTTTGGGACAATTCTAATTCTGATTTTCTACTAAATGAAATTAAAATAAATACATTGATAAAAAAACATTCCTCAGATGCTGCGTGTCTGCATGTGTGTGACCCACCAATAGCGTAACTCACTGAAATGTTTAGAATAGTATTTGGACATAGGAAAAAAAGTTCTATCAGACTTTAGATGTGTATAAAGCCTTTGTAAGCATTTGTAAGCACAGGCAGCAGCCATGTCTCTCTTGTTTGTACACTACATGTGACGCATTTGCCTGCAGAGATACACGCTGTCCATAAAGACGAGCACAGGAAGGCGTGAAAGGACCCCCGTGGTCTCTGTTTATAATGTCCTCCATTTGCTTCTGGCTGTCCTTTTGTCTTTAATATCTGCCTGTGCAAACTGAGCAAGTGAAATGAAAAACATCATCTTTTAAGTACGTACTGTTATTAGCAGCAACGCAGCCCATTATCACCACGGTATTTCTGCTCACAATGGCAAATACAGCAGCCTGTATTCGGAGTGTTATGTATGGTGTTGTGTTGCGTCGCACGAAATGTCAGCGGCCTGTCTCCAGTGAACAAGCACATTCCAAAAAACCTAAGTGTACAACAGGAAGTCTGCAACTTGTCAAAAGTTTCCAAATGCACTAAGTTGATATTTTGGTTGCTGGCTCAGATGCTCCAGCGCTCTGCTGAGCTGAGCAGGCTCCAGTTGATAATCATCTGCTTTGTGGCAGGAAGCAAGGGGAGATGGAGCAGATGGCACTAGTTTTATTTTGCTGTGGATGCTTTCTCTGAATAAGGAACGCTCTACTGAATGCCAAGCTCTGTGGGAGAGGAGAAGCAAATTGAAGCCCTCCTGCACCGCGCTCCTCGCAAGGGAAGGGGCTATTGTTGTGATGTGTGCGCGCCTGCGTGTGTGCGTGTGTGCGCACGCGCGCTATAATTCCAGAGTGACGGGCGAGTTCTGCTCATTCATTAATGTGCCGAGCTCCGGGATGGACAAGCCACGCGGGAATTTCATTACCTCACTCACTCATCCTTTCTGTCACTCTCCCCTTCCCCCTTCCCCTCTCTAACTAACTCTCCTGCTGACATCGCCACGTTGATGAGAAGTGATTCTGTTGTTCCAGCAAATAGCCAAGAAAAATAGTACAACTCCAATTCAATTAAAGAGTAATGATTTTGTGTTTCAGTTACCGGTGCCTTTCGCCCTGAGAGGAATTGGCATTTCTCTCCCAGCAGAGCCCTGATTCAACACTTCCTTGATAAACACCAGACATTAACAAACCTCATATGCGCGAGTCTAATCACGCACAATTCAAACCCCCCTTTTTCATAAACGAAACGGTATTTTGGTTGTCTAAATGTCACATATAGCAAGCAACCCACCGGAATTCTCAGCTCATTTGAATGTAATTATGAAAAATGTTGGCTAAAGTATAATTCAAGTTCAACACAGCCGACCCCAACGGGCGCATGTGAATCATCTGAATGGAGAAACGTACTGTTAATGGAATGTGTTTATGCATGGAGAGGCCAGTGGGATGAAAGGTCAAAGGGCATCAGTAATGACAGGAAACAGAGCAAAGTGAGACATGAGAGAGGAAGTGGCGCAAAGAATGGGAAATAAGAAGAATGGGGGGGAAAGCAGAAGGTTCAGAGCATTTATTGTTGATAAAGCTTTCACTGATAATCTGATAATAGTCTTTTTGCTGTGTCACAGGACACTTTGTGCACATCTGACTCTAACATCCTCGTCTCTGTGCTTAGCCTTTGTTCCTTCCTATTGCCCTGTAATAGGTCACACGAGACACGGGCTGTACATATGGATACAGTCATCAATAAAGCTCTCAATGGATGATTTGTCATTGCAGCCCCACACGTCAAAGTAATCTTGAGAATGAGCCAACCATTTTACTCAGGCATCCTTCTGAGATCTCACAGTTATCATTTGTTATCGGCGGAGCCCTCTGTGTAAATGGGAGCAGACTGCAGTGCAGTTTGGATCCCATTTCACACATGTAGCAATCAAACAGAGGTAGCTGAGGCGGTTTCCACTTTTGTAATGGCACCAAAGGAGCTTCATGAATCAATGTCGTCGGACTTACAGACTTGTGCAAACCTTAGTGCACGGACATAATGTGCAAAGTTACCGCTGCAGTTCACGCCAATGAGATTTATTTTAAACTGCGTTGATTTATACAAATGTAGGGAGGCCATCTGAGAAGCAGGCTGCCACCCCCTGCCCATGTGCCATCTTTCTCTGCTGGACATGGACACTGGCACTGGCCAGCATAAATGATCGAGTTGGATGTCAGAAGAACAGCCTTTGCCAAGAGGCCACAGCATCCATGCTAATGGGCTGATGGAGCCTAATCTAAATAAGTGTGAATAAAGGGGCTTTTACTGGGAGCGCTCGCATCTACAGCCGAGAAACGGTCTGGAAATAGGTTCATCTCAAACAGAGGGCGCGACAGAAGATTCAAGATTCAAGATTCAAGATTCAAAACACTTTATTAATCCCAGAGGGAAATTGTTTGCCATGAATACAGCC
>JAUMHF010000021.1:4493913-4553404 GCA_032359275.1 Microctenopoma steveboyesi | reverse complement strand
CAGGACCCCCAGATTTCCAAGTCCACCACCAGCTCCTTTGTTTTACTGATGTTGAGCTGGAGATGGTTTTGCTCACAACAGTCCACAAAGCTCTGTTTCCTTAACTTCCACCATTTAATGTGGGTCTTCACATTAGCTATGTTAAAGTGAATGTGTCAGGTGTTTCGCACACATCTTGAATTTGCACTGTTTGTCTTTTCTGTAAGTCCGTAGTCTCCCGTGGGCCATCTGAGATCCATCACTAGGCGGAGCATGATGGAGAGGCCTGTCAGGGCTCACTGTTGTGGCCTTGATTCAGTACAACAAATAAAACGGGCAGAGGCATCACAGAAAGGTTCAACACGTGCTTGACAGGAGACCACACCAAAGAGCGTTCAGAGAGAGAGGTGAATAATGAGGAGAGGAATAAACGTCAAAGAGTGGGGCAGGAAGAAGAATTATGATGCAGAGGAGATAGAAGAAGCCAAATGTATACAAAGAAGACAGTGAGGAGGACTGGGGCATAAGCAGACACACAGGGAGCAGCAGGCTCAGTCCTGTTGTCTGCCTAAGTTAGCGCAGCCCTTCGCTGTTTCTGCTCGACAGCATGTCATCAGTGCAGCCCTCCTCTGTTTAGAGCCTGCTGTGAATGGTGCAGTGCACGCCCATGTGATGAAAGGGAGGAGCCCCGAGAGATATTTAATGCAACTTCCCTCACACATCCTTTATAGTCCACCGTGTCAGAGCATATCGGCATCATGCCGCCCTCACTAATACCACTTCACTGAAGATTATGTTGACCATGTAACCTGAGCACTGCAGAGCTCGGTTCGACTCAGCTGGATATGATTCAGCAGCATTTACAAGACTACGGATGACAACGCAGCCCAGCGTTTTCACCCAACATAACATAACCTGAGTAAGCCATTATACATGCCTGTCAGCACTTAACCTTCCCACAACACTTGAAAGAGACAGTCAGGAGCAGATAGCACTGAGGTGAGCCCCCCTCCGGGAGACCCCTGCCGCACTCGAGCCCGCGCGCTCCGCTCTGTCAGATACAGCACCGAGTTCACACATCAAACCACTTCCTGTAGTTCCAGTCTACTTCGCGCTGTACGCGCGGAAGAGATGATGGCACACATGCTGTTGGCCTGACTGGTCAGGCGGAGGTAGAGGTCAGAGGTCTGCTCTGCACTCTACAATCAGATGAAACTCATTCGCTCTTTTCAGCACAGGTCACTAACAGAGGACAGTTTGAAAAGCTCTGGTCAAGCTGCTGCAGCAGTGTGCCTCTGGAATCACGAGATACAGTCCACTCAGTGTCTCGTTACGGTGTTCTTATTACAGCGCCTCGACCGAACGAGAAACTTTTCTCATTAGAACAGCAGAAAGAAATGTGTATCCTTTTTATGAAATGATAAGTGGCTATGTGATAATAACAAGCATCTTTCATATTATTCTCTATGTAAAAAGTCGATCTAGTCAAAGCCTAATGAGGGGACACTGCAGCCTGTGGAGCAGACAGACTCAGAAAGAATCCGTTTCTGAACAGAGAAATAATTTGTCAGTAGTGATACAGAATATCGGATGTTCACATCATTTTGACAACTGAAGGAATCCACATAGCATTGTGTTGTGTAATGAACTTTTAAAAAGCTTTCAACTTTTAAATATTTTGTTTATGTAGCAATACTTCAAATCCCAGCCTTAACAAGGTTTTCAGTTTTTGCCCTTTTCTCATTTTATCTACATGTGAAGGGATTTTGTTGTATTCAGATTTTAATGAGATTTCTTCTCTTCCACTAAATAAATCTGTCATAATAAATATAATATTAAAACATTAAACCACCATGTTACAATACAAAAAAAGATCTCATTATAACCCGAAAACATTCTCATTATAATGAGAAATGCGGCTGAATTTTTTTTGTCACGGTGGCAGCCAGCCGTGGGTTTTTATGCGGCTGAAACTGTACACAAGTTTGCTTTTCCTTTTTGTGTGGGAGGGGATCTTTGACTTTTGCTCCCTAAGAAACTTGGTTTCTGAGTTCCCATCCAAAAGAAAGCAATTTGTGCTTGACTTTTGTCTTTTTCTTCCGAGCATTTTGCATATCCTTTTACAGCATATTTGACTTCTGAACTTGCATTCAGAATATGACTTCCAGATCAAGAAATTGACAGGTGAAAGTCTATTCAATTCTACAGACCATTCTCCTTGCTGTGAGGTTATTTCTCCTGCGTGCATTCCCATCTCCATTTAATTCGTGTGCTGTGCAGCATGTGAATATGAATACTTATTCAAATCAAATTTTGTCAGGCTAACTAAAAAGACCTGCTGAGTGTTTAAAACGTAATGTGTTTGTAAGTGTTTCATTCATTTCAGTTGCATTCTCATAGTTAATCTTCTCAACCATCATAAATCTTGGTAGAAAGCGGTGTCTGTGCCTCACTGGCATTTACCTCTAGAACTACCCGAGTCATGCACTTTAATTTGCCCCAACGTGTCCATTCATTAAGCGCTTCAGTCCTAATGCAAAACTCTCATATATCTATCAGGTGCTTTGAGGTGAATGCTGCACCCTTGACAGCAATATTAGGAGGATCCCGCTGCAGTCTAAACTGCTGCATACAGAGTTAATCTCGCTGGCTCTGACCACACACGTATATTCCCTGTTTATCTCATAGCATAAAGCTGTACTGATCAGTTCAGACAGCAGGAATGAAGGTTTATGTGCATTTATTTCATCTATGTGCTATTTGCCCACGGTCACACAGTCTGCACTTCACTTATATGTAAGCTGTGGATTCTTTATCAAGGTGACATGTCTGATGTGTGATGTTTCAAGGCATCCTTTTATCAATAAATAATGCTGTTTACCGTGAGATTAGTGAGATTTTTCCATTACGCCTTCATAATAACACCAAGGTTATTGGATATGTGTGTGTTTGGATGTATAATCACGCCTTTTAAGATGGCACAATATCTGCTTTCATGCAATTACCGTACACATAAACATATAGTAACATACAGATGAAACAACGGTGGGAGCATGTCGTCACCCCACCGTGACGAGCGCCACGTGAATGGATGGAGGTTTAGCTCATCTGCAGTGCGTCGGAGTCTCACTAGGCTGGCAGGGCTCCAGTTCCTGCTTGCTTATTCATCTCTTTTTCCAACAGCCAACATAGTCTGACACACACACACACACACACGCACGCACACACAGAGTTGGCACTACTACTTGATTCACACAATGCCATTAATCTAAAACAAACCAAAACTCAGAGGCACCATATGATGGCCACAAAACGGATTATGCTAACTGACATTTCAATATCAGTCTCTTCATGAAGACGAGTGCACTGCAATGCACGATCAAAGTCTATTAGAATTACAGTACTGCAGAGTCTACTGGGTGATTCCCAAAGGTGAACAGAGAATAGACTAAACTCGACATCCTAAAGAAAATATTCAGGCCTGAGTGTAAATTATGCATACAAATGTGCCACAGGTTCGAAAAATGCTATGTAGATTTGCCAGTTAGGTGGTTCAGGGTGCAGAGGAAGTAAATAAATAATCCTGTTTAATAATTCATTGAAATTCATGTTGCTTTGCCTACAGCCTTGAGAGTATTTAGAATGCAGCCTGCGAGGGCCTTGCTTCTGACTTGTGGTGGTGTGTGGTAAGATTAGCGAAAACTGGGGGCAGCTCAGGCATGCAGGCATCCAAGCCAAATGCACATACAGAGCTCCATGTAGTAGAGTGCTGTGTATCATATGTTAAAATCTGTCATACGAGTGTCAAAATAGCGAAAGGGGAGATTCACTGTCAACATTCATCCATCCATCCATTATCCTGACTGGATCACACACACACTGTGGACAGGTCGCCAGTCTGTCACACAGCGGAGACACTGAGACACACCACCATTCACATCTATGGGCAGCTTAGATGTCTTTGCCAGAGTTACTGGAGAGAACCCATGCAGACACAAGGAGAACATGTCCACTCCACACAGAAAGGCACCCGACTGCTCCACGGATTCGAACTTGAGTCCTTATTGCTGTGGGACAACACTGCCGACCACTGCACGCCCGTGCCTCGCTACTGTCAACATATTATCCTCAATTTGCTCCATTTCTCCCAGGAACGACAGATACAATCTCCGGAGTGTGAAGAGAAGTTCACACAGAGCTTCAGGCTGGTGAATACAATGAAGCTGAGAGATGGCAATGTAGGCGCAGGGAGCACCGCAAATTGGATCTAAAAGTCTTCAGAGGTGTGGAGAGGGAGAAAATCAAAACAGAGAGAAGGCAAGTGTGCACAGAGGTGAGGGCGAGAGAAGAGTGAAAGGAGAGGAAGCTTAAGGCTAGTGATCCGTGTGTGACCCATTCCTGATGATGTCTTTGCTTGACAGAATTACAGAGATCTTGTCTCACTCTCTGTGAGTGCACGTGTAGAGTCTGCGTGGTCACTCTGTCCAGTTTACTTACATCTTTTCTTAATATAAAGATTTGCAGATTTGTCTCCAGAGCTGTGACGCTCCCCATTCTTTTGAAATGTTGTTCCTTTAGTTGTGACAAGTGGATGTGTTTTATGCATACTAAGTACGTGAGCTACTGGAGGGGGTTGATGATTGAGTAAATATTGTGAAAACAGCATCTTCAAGTATTTGCAGGATACAGCTTACATTTTGGCACTGCTTCCAGTCTGTGTTAATTCCTACTAACAAGACAAAGTTGGTGATTCTTTTGAATTTCAGCCATGTTGGCAGCCAGAAATGAATCCGTAGCTTCCACTGACACAGAATGAAAACTCCACTCCACGAATTAGGATAAGTGCAAGTATTTAGAGACATTTAGAAACACAGAGTGAAAAAAAACTGAAATGAGTACTTTGAAGTAGAGACATACATGTACTGGAGTACGTTGAGACGTTACTCAGAATAAGCTGCAGACTCCACCATTAACTGCATTCATGTTACCACTGGCTCAAATTCAGAAATAACTGCTACAGTATTAACAGTGGCTGAATAATTAATAATTACATGTTTATGTGTACAAGGCAACGGGCGGCATACTGTACCGGAGAGATGAAGCTGCTTTAACAAGTGACTTCATCGGGCATGAAAACCTCCAAAACCAAAGTGCAGAGAGCCACACAACAGGTGATGCCCTGAGATCACCAAATTACAACAAACTGTCCTAAAGCTAAGTCAACGTAACCAAACCAAGCAATAAATCCCAGTTACCCAGTTGGGGCTGTAGCCAACAGGCATACTTTCAAGCACGGGTCTAAGGCTACATGGAGCTTCCATGACCTCAAAAGATGTACTCTAACAGCTCCAGAAGAGGCTTCTGTCCCACCCGTCCCACTGTCAAGTGGGTTCGATGATGTGTAAATGTAGATTAAGTGCATTCGTTACTGTAGAGAGTAAATTCTGATGTGTTGATAACACACGACTGATGTACTGATATCCAGGCCTACTTCCTACTCCTCCTCGCATTTCATCTAATATGCTGCAGGGCCTGAAGGTGGAAGGAGGTCTTGTATTGTTGCCAACATCCACCGTATTCTGTACAATAATGAGCTCTGCAGGTCCTGAAGCTGACCCATACATGAAACGCTATCAACTAAAAATAACAGGCAGGACCATTGCTATGGTCAAAGCATAGCATGCTAGTTCAACAATTTAATATAATCTTGGAAAAGTGAAACAGAAATGCAAATCACTGTGAATCACCACTTGAAATCAGGAAAAACACCAGATATCTACGAATGGCAGATGTTTATTCATGACAGGTGAGTTATCCGCAGTAGGTATCTGGCCCTGCAGGGCGGCAGAGCTTATTCAACCAGGATGTTTAACTCTCAGCTTCATAATGATGCTTTTAGAGAGCTCTTAGAAGCGTTCCGTGTCCTCTGGTTAGAATGCAGATGGGCAGATTAGGAGCGACTACAGCATGTCCAGGCACCGGCTTGTGGGCAGCAAATCAAAAAGGCTACATGCTTGACCACAGATCGTTGGTTTCTGCGTGCGCGTTCCATCAGCATAACAATCTCTCTGCGTGTGACAAACACAGGCACCACAGTAAATGAGCACCGGCGTGGAAGGTTCCTTTTTGACATGTCATCATTTGGATTAGCCTTGATGTTAGATT
This sequence comes from Microctenopoma steveboyesi, assembly GCA_032359275.1. NCBI lineage: Eukaryota > Metazoa > Chordata > Actinopteri > Anabantiformes > Anabantidae > Microctenopoma > Microctenopoma steveboyesi. The sequence continues at coordinate 4,547,260 of JAUMHF010000021.1, read as the reverse complement.
GGCTTACACGACGATAAATCCGATGCCGCATTTAAATAGGTGACTGGATGGAACCGCCGCAGCCCTGTGGTGGCTGTAAGCATAATGACACAGTAATATGGCAGCATCCGCTTTTCTTTTACTCAGGCTAAATTGCTGTTTATGGCAATAAGAAGGCTTCTATTCCCAGAGGCCACAGTTAGTCAGACTGCCTCTTATTGTCTTACTGCTGGGTTGTGGTGCAACACTGTCACCAACACCCCCCGCCCCCTCTATGTCTCTCCTCTCTGCTGGCTCTCAGAGCTATTATTTTTATCTGAAACCTATACGAGGCTACAGTGAGAAAAGAGACAAGAGAAAGAGAATGGGAGGGAGCATAGGCACACAGAGAAACAGAGTGGGAGAGGAAAACTGTGATTCTTCTGAAGCGGTGATTGATGGTGTGTAACAGTGTGTATCTGCATTGCACGGTGCCAGCAAAGAGGAGGGCTCCGCTGATTTGCTCCCGTATTTCAAAAAAAGTGGATTCTCAGCCAGAGATTTTCCTCTGTACTTGTACAAATTACCAGGCTCTTGCTAAATAAAGACTAAAAAGCACATGTAAAAAAATCTTCATCCTGTTATGTATATACAACAAAAGACACATTTATGTGTGTGACAAGGACATTTTTGGTATGTGGATTTGTGAGTGTTGCTAGCCGATGGCTATAATCTTCTCATGGGTATTCAGTATGCCTCTATCCACATCACACAGAAATATGTCAAGAAGTGAGGAAGCAGTAGAAAAGCCACAAACAGATTTAGAAATTAATCTTTTTCTTTTCCTGGCAGTTTGACAGTGTACAGCAGAGATGGGAAACATACAGGCGTCTGCAGGTGCATTATGATAATGTAGAACAAACCCATCTAGAGGTCAAAGCTAATAGTATAATGGGACATTTAACATTTGTGCAGATACCTACAGGGGCCTCTGCTGCAATAAATTAACCTCTACGGTTAGTGTCAGTGTGTGTCTGTGACCTGCTCTTGTCTGAGCGCAGCTCTAAATATAAGTCAGACAAGAAAGTGGCGCTTTGTTTGGTGTCTCTTCATGAGGGAGTCAGTCACCGCGCGATGAGCTCGCTCCAGTTTGGAGAGAGAGAGAGGAACAGAGAGAGAGTGAGACAGAAAGCTCAGATAATGTGTTCATGGAAAGAAAGCAAAGTAAGCAATAAAAACATAAAAAGATCCAATTCTTTGCTGAGCTTAGAGCTGGTGATGAGAACAGGAAACAGAATGGATTAAGTTGCATTACAATTCTACAGAGGAACAGCTTCTTTTTATTCTGGTCAGCAAAGCATATGTGCAGATTTGTCGGCCTCCCACAGACAAATCTGCATCACAACAGGATGGAGCAATGTTCTGTGTTGTGATTTCCAAATCAGCCGTCTGAATCCTGGCCAGAACGAGCTCATTCAAAACAGCACGACAGCAGAAAGTGCAACTGAATTCGCTCTGCTGCAGCAACAACCTTCTTTTCTTTGACAAGAAGGCCAAAAGTTGCTTAAGAGGTAGGAGCTACCAAACAAGGCCAGCACCTAGAAACATTGTTTATAACATGACACATCCACAGTACAAGTAAAAATGAATTCAGATGAATGATATGAGAGACTATTTAGATTAAGTGATTCAAGCACCACAAGAAATAGTTCCGAAGCCTGCACACAGCCCCGCTTTTTAGAATAGACAGCAAATTAATACAATCAAATCCAAAACAGCGTCACCACCATAGGAGATGCAATTTCCTCCATTTTTCACGATGCAGTCGGGATTTGAGTTTCTATTTTCTTTTATGGTGCCATGTTTTTCCAGACTGTTTCTTTTATGTGCCTGGGAGCCTGGTGTAAAATGGCAGAGATGGTGTATATCTTTCAAACTCCAAGGCTAATCGGCACTACACACACACACACGCACACACACACACAGTTTACTGTATATTTGTTGCTGTGCACATCATTGTAGTTGCAGTCATTCATCGGTTATTTAAAACTGTATCTGAAAACAAGCCCCAAATTAACTCTGGTAGCTCTCAGCATATAATTTGCTACTTGTGACAATGTGAATACTTGAGCTGGATTCTAATATATGGAGTCGTGCTCGGGCACATAGTCGAAAGCACTTTAATGCGTGCAACGCAAACACGTAACACAGCTATGTCTCTGTGAGCAAGGAGCCGACTCGCAATCAAGAGCACAAAAAATCTAATTTCACGTAGAAATCGTGAGAATTACTGAACAGTCCGCGTTTGCGCGTATGTAACCGTCTGTGGCAAATTGAATTTTACACTTAAAGCTCACTGGAAATATTTGAGTAGGAGACATTTCCTCGCAGCTGTTCAGGTGAAATCAATACCTTAGTGTTAATAATGAAAGTGGCTAATTAATATAGGAATACAAGAAGCCTTGCTAACATCTCTAACGCGGCAAACAGGTATGCCTCACTCTCTTTCTCTCCCTCTCTCTGCTGTATATCTGTCTCTGCCTTATCCCTCTGCTTTGCTTACTAATGAGCCGTGAGATTGACAGCTGGATTACCGGGCTGGTTTGTAATCCTTTAATTTCTCCATTTAAGATAATCACCCTGTGGATGGAGCGCTGCCGACAAACACATGCACAAACAAATACACGCGAGGCACAAGATATACAGAGTTTTATTTTAAGTAAATGTAAACTGCGTTTTTATGCATGAAACCCAAATGAACAAGAGAATATGTTGGAGCACCAAGAGCATGCATGCGCTCTGATCAAGTATAGATTCCAGGCTGAATTAATCCAAAGGACAAAGTAGAGCAGAAACCTCTCCCCAACGAGGGACCTTTTTGATATTAGAGTTTGTAGAACAAAGGAATCTTGCCAGTGCAGTCTTTTAATTAAGGCGATAGAATAGCAAAAGCCCCTTGGCTTCAGAAACGGCTGTACACTACAATACGGAGTGGCCCTCTAGAGATGCATTTAGCAGCAGCTTAGAAGGATCTATGTGTTGAGTCAAGCCAAATGTAAATCATTTTGATGGGGCCATGTTTTTCATCTATTCCAGTACTGCCTACTGAGGATATGAGTGTCAGGGAACATGTGAGGTCAAGTGGCAGCACAAGGTCAAAATTCTTGGCAGTAATTCATCTATAAAGTGAGAAGCAATATGTCACTTTGGGCGCCTGACTTAGGATTGAATAGGGGTGGGGAGAAAAACAAGGAGGTACAGCTGAGCAAGTGGGCAGCAGAGAGAAGTGGAGATATTCATTGCTCAGCATTCAGTAAACATTGTAAAATATTCACACAGGACACACGTAGCAAAAAAATAGTTTGCTCGAGACTCTTTTTTTCGTTTCTAGTCTGGTCCAAACACACAGATTTTCTGCAGAAATAAATCAGCATCTCCCTGACATGCTGAATTTGAGGAAAATGTCACACTGTGCTTCACAAGTGAACAAGAAACTGGTTTTAAAGGATTATGCTGAAGAAAGCCTTCAAGTGTGATTTGTTGTTCCACGTTTACTCCTCCTGCTGTCAGTCTCCGTCTCACCTCTTCCTCCTGTCTTTTTGGTGTGTGGGGGGGGACTAAATGAAAGTGTAGACCATATGAATCCTCTCATCTGACATAGACGCACCCCAGACCGGCACGCATAGGACGTCAACACATTCAACATTCAAGCTTGTCTTGATAAACAGAGACTAAAGAGGCTAGATGGTAAAACCCAGAGGGGTACTGTAGCATCGGAACAATGTGATCAAGGGGCCCAGCAGCGGGTGTTGGTGCCAGACCTCCTAAGAAAGGTGGAGTGAAGGGTGAAGTCGCTCTCAATTGTTAACTGAACCAAATGAGTCTATGGTCATGACCTGCAAACATATTCACATGCTGTATCCTGTGTGAATGTCTGTTTTCCAGAGTATTTCTTTGATTGGAAGAGACTTAAAGCCAATCAAGCTACTGTTTCAGACTGATGATAATAGAAAACTGGCTCAAACTGAGGCACAATTTGCACTGAACTCACTTCTGTTCAGATGCATGTTACTGATGTTAAACCGCATTCTTTTCTATTGATTAAAATAATCATTATCTATCCAGTAATAATGACACGTGCACTGTCATGGCATTACAAACAGGCACGATAACGCACAAGCAAAGCACCACTCCAATCCCGAAGACCTCATTTGTATTCAGACACACATAAATCCTGGAGTCTAGATGAAGGGGTAAAAAAGCTTTGTAACGAGCTGGCAGATTCTGGGTTACACTTACTAAAAGGTGAAAAAGAGGTCTCCTAGTGGGAAAACTGCTCATTTCTTCACTGCAACAGAAAAGCCAATAAAGTCTTAATCAAGGCCGCAGATCGTTAAAGCGCACTGTGATGCAAAGCACTAATACATATTGATTGTGAGGGAGGGAGGTCAATTAAAAAAAGGGTTTGATAACAAATGCAAATAGTATTCATGGAATACAAGGTAGCTGTGGTGTCTGTTTTATTCAAAAGATCGCTGCTTTACTGAGTACTGTATGTAAATACAGGAGGATTGAACTGTGTTATGGAGACAGTTTCGACAAGGTAGTCGAGGAACATCCCTTTAAACATTGTCCATGCATATTTTTTTAAGCTTGCCCTTGTCTCAGCTCCTGAAAAGTAGTAATATGTCTCCAGTTCCTCGTCCGACACTGCTTTTTCTTATTCGTTAATGCCTTGCCAAGGACTCTCTCTTTTGGCTAACACCATCAGAAGAGTCTAGTTTCTCCTCTTTTCCCTATAATCACTCTATGACTTAACCCACAGCCGCCAGCTCTTCCAGATGCAATCTGAGCTCTGATAATATCATGCTTAGCTCAGTTTGAAGGTCAGAATTTAGGGCACAATTAGCTCACCTCTATTTTGTCAAAGAAAAGCAGGTCTGCTGCATAATCTTAAAGAGAAGGCGTGCGCGCTGACTGTAAAATGCTGCAGCAGTCTCCTGCGCTCGGGTTCGCTCTGACGCCTTCCTGCCATCTAAATGCAAAGAGGTGAGTCAGGTCTGTCTTTCAAAGGGCATCACGCAACGACAGTCGTGCCATGACCCGGCACCCAAACATCAGACTAACGCCAGCACCAAGACCCAGTGAGAGGAGCTCAGTGGAGATCGGTGCACTAATAAAATGAGTACCAATAAAATTCACATGGAAGCTCTGACAAGCGGCAACAATATTTATGCCAACAGCCAGTTTCACATCTATCAAAATCCCTTTTTTGCTTACTACCTCCACCGAGTAAGTGACTACAAAACAGGATGAAACGCATTATGCCGTGGCATGTACTATATCTTGGGTGGCTTGCTTGATGGATTTGGCTCAGCATGTATGTCATGTTGTAGGGAGTTTGAGGGATATAGGAGCATAGCTCGGTTTGGTAAGAAGGCAGGCGAGATAAAGAGAAATGATGTGGCTCATCTCCGGTACCTGTATTCTATCAGCTCGCCACAGACAGCAGGTCTTGGCTGCAGAGATGAAAGACTCTCTGGAGGACAAGAGCAACATTCGTGAGTCATAAGGAAAATGGCATCCCGCTTATCAAATGCCTGGAAATGTAATCCCACCCTCACCTCAGTTCTTGGGTCTGGACGTACTTATGAAAGCTCTGTCAGTTTGGATAGTGGGTTAGGAGTCAGAAGTTCTGCACAGCGGCGTGAATGCAGAGCTGGCTGTTTCAAAGCAGATATGGCTCCTTGCCAGATTTTCCTGCTGTAGTCTAATTGGGGTCATGTTACAAGTCACTGTGCATGTGTAACTTTTATAGATGAAATTAAACAATAGGAAATCCATGCCGAGAGCATATAGCTGATGAAGGCATGATCCTTTCTGAATTAATCTTTTAGATTAAACGACTGTGTGCATTTTTTTCTCCTGCACGCGCTGCAGCCGTTACAAAGTAAGTGCAACAGAAAGATACGGTTTTAAATTAAAAAACCCCGGGATGATAGCTGCAGTAGGAGACACTCAATTTTAGATACAGCAAGTTCATCTCCTGTGTGATTCAAGAGACAACACTGGGACTGGAATTGAAAACAAGTCCATTCTCTTTCAAAGCGCAGTGTGACGTCTAGGTGGCAGAAACACAGGCTTTATTAAAATGTGTTTTTTCCTTGTTGGTTCAGATGTTGACATATTCCTTGTGGTGATGTCTGCCAGAAAACATTAAGTTATCAGCATTATTTTTTAAATAATTTGTTACCCCCCGCTGCAATTCTAAAAGCCCGGACTGAAAAACTCAAATCGATTTTCTTTCCTCCAAAAACAACTTTTCTGCCATGTTGTAAATCCATCAAAGTCACTTCCTTTCTCAGCAGATTTGGTCACACAAAGCTAAATATGCAGTCAGACAGGTGTCTAAACCACACAGTGCCGTGTTGTTCACTGTCTTTCAGCACCAGCGAGGGGCAAAAGGTGAAAAGCATCACTACTGTCGTTTCAAATGTGCGCTGACAGATGTAGAAGGACAGTCTCCTGACTGAACTTTATTTCAAATCAGTGTCTTTTGTGCTCTGGCCACATCCCCCAGGCCGTGTTCACAGGTCTCTGTTCTGGCTCTTGTTGCAAGGTGATGGTTTACACGGCAATGTGCAATCACTGGAATATTCCTTTTCAAGGCTGATCTTCGCATAGCAGGAATCTGTATGGACCGCGACTCAACGCCCAGCTCTCTGCTTGCTTGTGCCACAGCCTCCCCTTCCAATCCTCACTCAGCTCTAGGACAAACATCTCCATGGGAGCATGGGATGATTTATTCAGCACAACTCAGCAGAAGCGCAGAGATTTGTGAGTTAGTTAAACAAAGGGTCTTTTATGGTCAGCTGCAAAGCCATTACAGCCATTTTAACCTATAAAGCCAGCGACGAGTGACAAAAGAGGGCACTGCAGAAAGCGTTACAATTCAAAAATGACCTTTCAAGTCTTGACCAGACACTTCGCTTTACCTACACTGAAAGGTTTTTCTATCTTAGAGATAATTTTACTAAAACTGGGTTTGTTTTTAACTTGCCTTCGGTTAATACTGAAGCAAACAACACAACACATTCAGATATTGAAATCCTCACACTGTGCATTATAAAAAGGTCAGCAGTAATGAAAAGCGGAGCGCGGCAGCATGCGCGGTCCAGGTCTTTAAGCGACTACACTGCAGATTACAGACGGGTGTTGATGAATTTGGCTCAATTAAATGTTTGTGAATGAATAAATCACACATCATATGTACGACAATATGGCACCTAAACTACCCTCATACCATCAAAGAGTAAAAGGAAAAAGCACCCCCCCACCCCCACCCCCTTCAGGTTCACACATTCCTGTGACTGCAAACAGAGACCTGGTTCACACTGCACCTGCTGGGCCACAGTTCTTTGGTCCCTGCCCATTGCTCACTGTCCATCTCTCCAGGGAGACAACAGCCACAGCCCACAGCAGCTCTGGAGCATCTGAGACCCGCTCGCTGCCTCGTCTGCGACCCATTCATTTTTCTTGGAAAGTGACAGTTTCAGGTTATACTTCGTGTGTCGTTTACACTATACGACACCCTCCCCTCGGTGTCCCACTGTATAGAAACAGACCTTCAGGACGGCTTGCCACTACATGTTGAGCATTACACTTTGGTGGACAGCATGGATCTGCTGATTGATTTTTGCACAAAGAACAAACACAGGAGATGGACGAAACGAAGAAAAAAGCCTGGGAGCAGATACGGGATAAAGGCTGGAGATGATTTAGCGCAGACTAAATCATACTGATGTCGTTGAGCTTTGATGTAACCTTTACACGCGCTGAGCCATGTCACGTGTGCGCGCCAACATCCCCCTGAGACAACTGTGCGTTTAACACACATGAACAGAGAGGAGAGCGCCACGTATGTTATCTGTCTAGACGCATCACCCTCTGTTGTTGCGTGGGTCACTAAAGATGCCTCAGCGCCTTTTCCAAACAGGCCGGGACCTTGAGCCCCGAGCCCCTTCGGGCACATTCGCTCCCAAGTGACCGGCTGCACTGTCCTTATCAGCCTCCTAAATAACAGAATAAACCACCAGAATAATTCGATTGTCTTGCTTGGAGTCGGGACACGGTCAAACAGCTGTTACAATAGGAATGACAGTTCCTCTTGGCAAACAGCATTTCACGTAGCGACAGACAAATATCTGGCTATAAAAGCAAAGTGTCAGGGGACAGCTAAACTCATTGCACACTGTTGCTGAGCCGTTGTTGTTGTGTGTGAGTAACAGTGTGCAGGGAAGATAGAGAAGGAAATTTGTTACAACCTCAATCTCTCAGTTGTTACAGTGGGAACCTATAGACAAATGCTCGAGCACTTCTTATCGTAGGGGAAACTTCTTCATCCTGCTGTTGCAGCAGTTTAAAGCTTTAGATGCGTCTATGTAATGGAAGCATATCCAGTGAATGTCAAAGGTTTTGTTCATCTGTCAATTATGCAAATTGGGACCCTGGGATATAGCTGAAAGGCTTTTTTCCATAATGGCAAACATTCACCAGCAAATAGAAGAGACATGCTGGAGATACTACAGCATAATTTCACATGGCAGAAGATGAAGCACGCAGTAGATTCGGTGCACTGCTCTGCTCTGAAAAGAAATGGAGCGAATGAAAATAGAATTGAATTCTTCTGAAAAACAGAGAGAATAAAAGAGCTGGAAAATGTATTACAATAAACACTGGGAATGAAATAAAAGTTTGGGGCTTCCAGCTGCAAACATGCAAAACAGGGAGCAGGATATTTAAACCAGTGTGCTGCTTCAGCCTGTTGCTCAGTCAATCAAAATGAGGAAATGTATTGTTTTTTTCCCTGCACTCGGTGTAATTTTAGTGTTCAGTCATCAATGAACGTTTCAACAGAATCCATTACACACCTGCTGTCACGTCGTGTTTAATCACATCGCAACCAACCCAAGCTCGCTCACAACTGGCTTCGTCTGCTGAAATATTTGCCTGTGCTCAAGATGAGCTGCACATGTAGCACAGCCACAGCCAGAGCGCGCTCTCAGCATCTTTGGGAACGACGAGGAGAGACGCACCGTAATGTATGTCCTCACACGCACACACACATGCAGACACACACCTAAACTCACTCAGTCACAACATGAGGTTGGGGACACATCTGGGCGGAAACAATGTCATCAGTCAACAAGCAGCAGCAGCAGGCTCACCTTTGAGAATGCTCTGGCCGTGCAGCACGTCTCTGGAGACAATCACTGTGTAGAAGTTCTGGGAGAAACCTGGTCTACATGGAGCTTTGAGGGACTGGCCTGCCTTAGTCCCCTGGGGAATAAAACAGCACAGCCTGTTAAGGATTGGCAAATTGACTTGCGGCCACAGGGTCAGGAGTTGATCTAACAGCATTTTCAGACTGATATTGAACCTCACAGTCTCTCTGGCTGCAGTGGGTGATTGGCTTCATACTTTGACTCTCGCTGGGTGTAAAATCCACATTTGGCTGCAGACACCTGCTACGTTAATCACCGTGTCCCGTGTGAGACACTAAAATAACGGCACTGCTGTCATCATCAGAGGCTTATTAGAATAAAACATGACACGTGGTGGAATCGATGACAGTGTCAGTCACTGCAAACACGATGACTGGTCGCAGTGAGTTTACTGTAGATGTATGAGCATAGAATCCACAGAAGACACTGTCACAGCCATCCACATCTTTGGTTATTATTAATTACTCTTTTTTTAATAGGTGTATCGCATATTGTTGTTTAACATCGACAATGTTTCCCGATAAACGCGAAGCTCAGCATCTGTGTGGGGAGTAAAAGTGATCATATCGGATTCAATGACTGAGTTTGGAAATCTAGCAGGCTTAGTTATTCGTACTTGTGTTCTTCTTTGATCTTTCTCTACATTTAAACACCAGACCAAGCAGCCAAACAGTCAAGAGAGACGTTCATCCCACCGAAGGAGCGATGACAGCGCGTAAACGTGCGTAAACGAAGTTGCTCGCAGCCAGCACGAGGACCCCCCCTCCACAAACCACTGTGCTCTGCAACAACGCACTGCAGCTGCTAATGCGGGAGGCTACTGAGCAGAGTTGCCAGTTACTTTTCTCCCACCCTTAAACGTCGCCGTATTGTGCTCGATTAGACGCGACGCCGCTGAGCGCAGTCACTTTCGAAGCGCTCCTGCGGCGCGCTGCAAAGCCCCAGCAGAGCACCACAGCAGTGCAGCACTCCCACAGCCCCGGCAGCCGAAAAGACATGCACAAATGAACTCCTCTTACCCAGGATGAGCCCACAAGTAAGGTGTACGCCAGGATGACGCAGCCAATGTTCATTTTTGCACAACCGTGTGTTAGGAGAAAGGGGAGAAGAGTGTTCTTCGCCAAAAGCACCTCAGTAATTCCCGGAGCCCTGGTTCTTCTTCTTGGTTGCTGAGTGAGAGACCGTCCCTACTTGTCTGGCGCAAAAGTGCTGCTGAGGCAGAGATGCTGCGCTCCGTCCAGAGGAAGCCGGTGCGCCCATTGGACAGCAGCGTCACTACAACCCCTCCTCCTGCACGGTGGAGCAGGCATGGCAGTGTGCACAGTCTGCGGCTCCGAATAACTCTCTGTGAAGATGCACCGCGCGCTCCTGGGATCTGCTGGTAGAAAATGCATTTTCCAGGCTATTTAGATTCATATTTTGACTTCAGATGGAGCAAAGGCGGGTCCGGCGGTGTGAGTGACGGCCAGCGATCCGAGTCCTTTCATGTGTCCATCAGCTAGCTGGAGTCTATTTCACACCCCACTTACCCCCTTTGCCCGTGATCCACGGTCAGACCACGAGGCGCTACCTAGTTATTAGCTTTCCGTTAAAGCTGCAATTGATAGTCCACTGCGGATAAATCTTTGATGGTGAATTTAAGTATAAAGGATATAAAGTTCAACGACTCGGTGCCTTGTGTGATGATCTACAGGAAAAATGTTAAATCATGTGTCCCACAAGTGAGTTTCCATAATAATAAAACTTTTCCACTGATGAGAAGAGAAGCTGCAGTAACTCACCTCCAGGTAGATTATTTAATATCTTTAAAACACAATTAGGAAAAAAAAAAATCATAGCCACAAATATTTCACACACAATTTCAGTACAGCGTGAACTGCAAAATAAAATGCGAACTGTGCCTTTAACTGATCTCACAGTTTAGAAACGCTGACATTTTCCAAAGCCTCAGATCAGAGGCTTCTTTTCCATATGTGAGAGGTCATGACAATTTAATCGCATCAAAAGGAATAGAACAGTGCTGCAGTGCCAATCACCACAGCCACAGCATCCTCCCCCGTCACCGCCATTCACTTTACTGTTTTAGTCCCAGCACCAACTCCTTCAATATAAAAAAAACAGTCTCTTTCCTTTAAACTGTATCTTCAAAACAAACTGCTGGAGGCTGATAATTAAGAAGCACTCTTAGTCTGGTGGACTACAGCTCAGTGGGTGTTTCTGTCCAGAGGGTGGGATTTTTTTTAAGGTCGGAGATATCAGAAATGCACTCCACTTATCTCTCTTCAGGACCCTGTGGTGCTTCTGCTTTTATTACACCGTGGAAAACTTGACAGAGGAAGCGTTTGACAAGGATTTCAAACTTACGCCCTGTACGATGAAACAATGACTCTAATAAATAACACAGCTCACATCTTTGTCCCAGTCACTGTCATTTCCTCACATGGGAGCAGCTGCTGACAGGAACTGACAGGAGGGTTAGGAGGGAAAAGAGTATGTGTGCACGTGAAAAAAAGAGACCCAGCAGAGCCACTGTGCTTCGCTCCATTCAGAAGTTAAGAGAGGGCGATGGATTCGCTGTTTTAGCTTTAAAACTAATGTGCAACAGCACAGGGAACAGTGCACATGGTAACCATGGCTGGATGTTCCTTCCACCCCCAACCCCGTCTGCCCCATGGCACAAACCCAGTGATACACATGAAACTATTGTTTTGTTGAGTTAGCACCGTGAAGAAGTGGCCGGACTGATTCTGTGCTCAGTGAAGTCCGTGTGGCTCAAAGGTAGCCTGCCAGCTTTGGAACCATGTAAATTATTCCTGTCAAGTACAGAGCATTTGCTTAATAAAAATACCATCTGGGTACTTAAAGTGAATTGGTTTAAGGCTGTGTTGAATTATTGAACAAACTCACAGAATGGGGCCCTGTTCCCTTTGTTGTAAGGGAGGATAAAGATTACAGACACCTTCTTCTCGAAATGCCTTTCCTACTACAATGACATTATGTTCGGTTTCTCTTAGGTGACTCCTAATTTATTGAGCTCCCCCTCAGACACTGCAAGGTAATCTGTATGAATACTTAACTTCATTCATAAATGTATTTTTGGGAACTGCATATTTACAGAACAGCATTTTTTCTACAGCATTTATCACCACGGCACAACATTTGCGAGGGCTCATTGGGAATTTAATGATCCTGCCTGGATAATTTAGACCAACCAGTACATTATTACTTAGGTCTGATACCAATATAATAATTAGGGAGAATTTTAACCTACTGAAGATGAATTTTCACCGTACACTTGTTGCTCAGCTTTAACCCAGTCCGTCCCAGCACCCACTATTCAAACTGTACGTTCTGTGTCTCACATTTCAGCAGCTCTGCTCTACATCACGGAGATGATTGATTATGGTGCTTTTGTAAACTAATTGAACTCAAATTGTTGGCACTGGACAAACATCAAATGTCCCAAGACAGTGACATTATTTGAGGTAAGAACTGAGTAGAATGTACTTTTAAAGTAAACGTTGTTGCAGTATTATTATTTATAAAATATATAATTATTGTCTCCAGCAGTCTCGTACTTTCACCATAACCTCAGATTTCCCTGCTGGTTGGTTGAACTTCACACAGGGAATCATTAAATCAGATTATGTTATATTCCAGAAAAATACAGCATATTTGTTTCAGGGATTTCTTCAGTATAAGTTGTACATAAATTACCCAGTAAATTTCTCTAATAAAAAAAAAGATTGTTGTCTTTCTTCATCACTCGACCGACATCAACCTGTAGGTTATAAATTCATAGTTGAATTCAGTAGCATCACCAATCAGCAGTCAGTATGGAGCAATTTCACAGCTCTACACTGTTGTGTTACAGGTTCACAATCACTGAGAGATTCTGAATTAGATGAAGGAAGTAACGGGTGTTTTTGTACCTATTTTGTGAAGTTTTACACTGCTGTTGTAAATTTTCACACACAAAAAATAAAAGTTCCTCTACATTCTTTGCCTCTATCATTATTAATGTTGCCTGCACAGCTGCACGTTTCTCATGTTGTAACAATCGTCCAAATATCCAATCTAATAATATTAGTAATGTTGGTATTGTAAGTGCTGCACTGCATGTAGATACGATATCTTCAGCCAGTTTGAATAAAGTGTTGGTTATATAGGTTGCCTGTTGGGAGGAATGAGCAACAGGCAACCCATATAACCAACACTTTAGAGGGTTCCCTTTAGCTTTTTTGATAAGGAAGAGTTTGAATTGGTCTGTCTGATGTGAAAAGGGGAGGAAAGAGAATAAACATAAGATATTAAACCGGACAGACCATTCCCACACAAAAAAGGCAGCTTAACTTGTTTGTTCAAACACACTAATGAAATATTACGTTAAGCTCCACTGACTGTAACAAACCATAAATCTATTAAAGGTGGAATGCATAATGAAATGATCAAAGCAAACTTCCATCACATTTACACAGTCCAAACTATAGAAGGACGAAGCACTGACACGAGGGCAGCTAGCTTCTTTGTTCAAAGAGTGGTTGGCACAGATGAGCCGGCTTCCTGTATGTTCCACTTTTCCCTCCACTTTATTGTCTGGAGAGGAAATCTAAGGTACAAGTGGTTACAGTGCATCCGGTACATGCATACACACACACACAGCTGCCTTTAGAACTCATAGATAAGTAAATATTCATAGAGAGAACAAACATGTTCAATAACAGAAATGATGAAAAATAAATTCAATAAAAGAGAAAAGGGATGAAAAGGGGAAGGCAATCCGTAATGATTTTAGGGAATTGTTATTGTTATGAGCCTGCCAATCCGTTACTCATTACTATTATTAAGCCTGTCAAGCAGATGAAGTTGATGAAACAGGAACCCAAAGAACTGATATCACACATGAGCAGATAATTATTAGATGTACTTCTGACAACATGTCATCCCCATAAATTCGCGGCGTGTGAATTTTCCTTTAAACAGATGCATTCACAGGATTTGAAAGTCATCTCCGTGGCATTCACAGAGATGCCATCGGTGATGCAACTGTTGCAACGCCGTCAACTGTGCAGGGGAGTAGTACGACCTGCCGCTGATGTGAAACACTGCTGACAAAGGAGAAAACTTTAGATATTCACCGAGTTATGTGACAGCGTAGCAAAAATCAACAAAACTCTCCACGTTCATTTACTCTCTCAGAAAGGGGAGAGAAAAACAGTTTAAAATCTGTTGTGAATTCTTTGGTTGCAGTTTTTGGGTTTTTATTGACACAGAGGGACCACCTAAGGTACTTCTTACTACCAAGTGTTTAAACTTTAACAAAAAGAAACTCACTTTGCTTGGCAGATGCTTTTATCCAAAGCGACTTACAGGGAGCTAGTGCTGAGAGTCTGGCTCAGGGACAGACCTGGTAGGGGTCAGACAGGGTTTCGAACCCGCAGCCTTCTGCATCCTAGTCTGATGCCTAACCCATTGAGCTACCAGGCCGCCTACCAGAAAGTAGTATGACGTTTCAGAAATGAGTTTGATTCCCTCAGGATTCAGGCTGATGTGGTTGTTGGTGTGAGAATATCAAACTGATGCGAAAAACTCCATTAAACCGTAACACAAATCCTTCACTAGCCCCATAACACTGATGTTTTCTTCTTGAATGAACGAAATATTACGAGCATAAGTGAAATGCCTGAAGAGTACAAGAAGCAAATGATTTATCAGTCGAAAGTAAAGACCAGTAAACATTTACCTAACATCTGGGGAGAGGCAGAGGACATCAAATAAGGATAAAGGCAATTTCACTCATGATCAGATTTTTTAATTTAGCTAAGGTGTTAGATAATATTCCTGCGCTCTGTTCCAGTGGGCAGCTCCTTCTGCCTCCGCAGAGACTGGACCGCAGAATCCAAAAAGCTGAGAAATCAATAGGCAACAGGTCCAATTTTATCAGAGAGCACACAGCTGTGGTTCAGAAGTAATGACACACAGATATGAGCTGTTCTCCTTATTCAACACAGGGGGAAGAGTCTCTGCAGCTTCGGGTGTCGCTAACCTCTCGACTGCTGTTTCAATACAGCACGACTGCCTGATGGGTGCACAGAGAGCGGTACAACGATGATGGATGACGGTAGGTGTCATTTGATTTTCATTTGAACCAGAACATCAGAATCTACTCTGCCTAATTAACCTCTCTGCCTGTTTCCACTTGGCAGACTTTTACTGCCGTGTGGAGAAAACAGTGCTGCACAACCCCGACACAGCTGACACGTGGGCACCTGTCACAGAAAGAAATTTGTTAAGTACAGTATGACTCTAAGAGACTGGATGTATCGTCTGACTCACCTTTGTGGCAAAGCCATTAAAACACCTGGCTGTATCCGTACAAATGTACTACGCTGTGGACGAACAGCATATGTTCAGAATCAACCAGCCGCGATTTGTCGATGTACTTTCTCATTCGGCTTTTTCCTGTCGCGGTGTCCTACAATAACTTTTTCAAAGAGTTAGAGTGGCTTTGATTAGTTCTCATAGAGACTTCTGTATTTCTCTTCTCAGTGGTTTCGTCTATTTCAAAGATTTCAGATCACACTCCTACAGTAAAACGCTGTCTGGGACCGAGAAAATAAATCAAAGATATCATTCATTTTCATGCATTCATCTTCCTTCTGAAAACTTGGTGCCTACATTATCTGCAACTAAACTCGACAGCGGACAGTTGTGTTGCAGATCGGGGCGTGTTGTGCTAGTTGAGAGTAATGTGGCATTGAGTTAATAGTTTCCATCAGAGAAGCTGAAGTTGTCAGACGTCTGCCGCCTGTAGTGCGGGTTCCAGATGTCTGGTATAGACTCCACTAACACTGACTCAGGTGATCACTCGAGGCGCTGCTCTGTTTGGACCAACAGACTGATGCCTTGGAAAACTGGTGGGGAAAGAACTGTGTATTCACTGTATGTCGTTTTGTATGTGAGTGCGTGCGTGTGTACGTGCACGTGTGCATTAATATTTCAGCGTTTAACAAATACTCTTAGAAAGCTGATATACTATCTAGGGGCACTATAATTACTCCAATTACACACTGTGTTGTTGCATTAAGCAAATTCCTACTTGCTTGAACAAAAAAAATGCAAACACAGCTTTTACATGACTGCGCTGAGTGTTATTGTATGGAGGGGAGGCTTAATTAATAAAAGAAGCAATCTTGAGGGAAGTTCTATTCAATAACGTCAGCCCCACAACTTCTATCTCTGAAAAAAAAAGCAATAACACATAAAACTGTTGTGTGAATAATTCAGACGCAGAATGCATAAATAGTGGATTAGGCTTGATTTAATTATGTCTGTGTGAAAGCAGAGCCTGGCATTAAACAAACAAACACAGGCAACCGGAATGAAGCAGTTCAGCACCCAAGTGGCAAGGCCTTGCAAAGGAGCCAACAGCAGGATTCTGTGGAGATCAAACACAACAAGCTGCATTTAACTGGGGCCAGACAGAACGACAGGTAGACTCAGCTTGTCTTTTCATTGTTGCGTGGAGAATTGGATGTGATTCTCTCGCAGGAGTGTATCCAACATCATTTTCACGGGGAGATCACAGTGCTGTTTGCTTCATAAAACTATTCCCTGTATTCTCATTTGCAACGCATCAGGTGATATTTATTTGCAGTGCTTGGCTGCTTACACCTGCTTCAGAGTCGGATGTATGCACGTTTGTTGCATACATTCCCAATATTGTTTTTATGATGCAGGAGGCAGCCAGCACACTGGCCCTTATTGATTTGCTGTAAGCAAATATTAGAAATGCCAAGTGAATAGGTGCATTAGCATAGAAATAAGTCTGCATGCGGGAATATGGTCACAGCATTAACATCTTTATGAGCGCTCATGATTCCCGGGCTAAAATTGAGCAGATCACATCGTCCGGAGCTACTGTTCTGACCCCGATAAGACTGTAGTTCATTTGTGAGTGTCAGAGGCCTGAATGAGAGCAGATGTGACCAACCTGAGAGGGATATGGGGAGAAATGTGAACTGATTACAGAGTTATTCTCTGGGCAATGGAAACCAATATGAGGAGCCAACAGTAAGCTCCGTCTACATGGGCTGAATGGCTGATTGAGTTCAGGTGGAAGAATGGGAGTTGGCAGCGAGAAAGGGAACACCTCTTTCATCCACAGCCATCCACTTTCATTACAGCATACCTTTGAAACCTGCAGCACACAATCACAACTGAAACCTGATCAGAAGGGAAAAATGCAACTATTCACAAGTGGCATTATTCAAAACTTCCAGCCGTGTCTGTATTTTGCACACAATGCATCCAAAGATGTAAAAGTTTTACTATTTGATTCATGCTAATGTAACTTCAAACCCTTTGTTGTCCTTGCCTTGAGGTTTTTCACATTACATAGTGCAAGCTCTGCCATCTTCTTTGGAAACCATATACTATTTGCAAACGCTGAAATTAATGGATTCCTTCTGTGAAGAGCCGTCAGCCACGTAGCCTCCTGTAGCATCTCATATTGGCGAGGTAGTTAAAACCGCGTATAGGTGTCATACATCTTACCCTATTTGAATTTGTGCTGCCCTCTGTGTCTCCTTGCAGGTAGAGATATGAAATATTGACTGTTCTCATCTGGGCCTGCAGCCCCCACCTCGTAGTAAAGCACCACCCCCAGCTACTCCGCCATCAAAGTGCTTGCGCAGCAAAGTGGAGAGAAGCAAGAGTGGGGGAGCAAAAGGCAGATTTAATGTATTGTGGGGGTTGGGGTGACAGGAAGGGAAGGCACACATGGGAAAAAATATATAAATCAGCGAGGGAGGGAACATTTATAAATTATGTGTAAACAAATTTCTTAGAACTGTAACAGTGAGAATAAGAAAATGTGAAAAGAAACAGAACTGAAAACTAAAAAAAAATGCAAAAGTTACAAATCTGTGAGAGGGAAAAAAACCTCCTGCAATTTAAAGTGAAGAGTTCTGGAGCTGAGGGTGTGACAAGACAGCTGATTGTGCAGTCAGTGGTAATTATACACCCCAGTCTGCAGTCTACTGCTGAGTGACAAATAGTCTGCTTGCTGTACACTTGCCCATCTTATCGTCTCTAAAGCACAGGAGGGAAGTTCCAGTAGTGAGGCTACAGCTATACAACCATACTGAAAAGAAAGGAAAACACGCTCAGTCTGTCATTAAGATGTTCTCACTATAGTAAATTTAGTGGTAGGGACAAAGGCGGTGTTCACAGTGGAGCCAATTATCTGTGCCCAGGCTTTGTTTCCCATGGAAAATTAAAGGGGAGGAGGGTAGAGTTCCTGCTGCACGTCCAGCGATGATGATAAGATATTTGGCATAAAAAGTAACTTGGTACACAAATAGATGCGCTTACACAAGACAACTTTTCACAAAACTATAGACATGTGAGCCCAACTTTTCTGAACGGTGGCTTCAGTTTTGTGTCAGATCCCCAGAAGGAGCTGGAGATCAGATGCCATAAGACTGCCGATCCTGGGATTAGAGGACAACCGCTCCATCTCCTGACACACAAGCACCATGTATATTTTACAAGGCTATGAGCTAGTTCCGTCAAATATACAGTATCTCAAATGAATCCTAAAGCTATTTTTCCAAGTATTCGTACTAGTTACCGTGATATGGATTCGAGCCTGAGGACGATACATTCAACTGCAAAATATTCTTTTGCAAGTTTCTGACACGGAACGTCTGAATAACGTACGTTCAGTTAACAACAGACAATAGACGTGTCAAATTACCAGGATACTATGTGTACATATGGTTGCACTTTAGCGTATGTGCGTGTAAAATATTAACAGAAGGCCTCCGATCTCTCTCTGTGACACCTACATATCTGTAAAAAGACTTGTTGAAAGGAAGGAACGCTTTGAATAAACCATGCAGCCCAACGTTAGTCATGTCTCATCAAGGCGCTGCACACCCACGCAGCTGTTTTCAGATATCCTGGCTCATTATAAGTTGGGCGAAGCCATGAAGCAATTTACGGTGTGTGAGGTCAACAAACTCAGTGCTCCGATAACAATTCAAGCCACCAAGTTCACAGGACCAGAGTAGCACACGACAGTCGTATTCTTCCCTCCCTCATTTGAGAGTTAATATTTCAAAGGAAATGTGACAGCCCTAATCTGCAGCACCCCCCAGAGACGTAGTCTAAACAGGCATGTTAGGCGACAACACTTCCATGGATACGTATTTATTGTTCAGAGGTTTGTATTCCCGGGATAACATCAAATCTTCCCGTCAGATAGAGTATTCTACGTACCCGCGTGGCTTGGTTTATTCGGTGTCCTCCGTCACGCACTCCTGCACTCTTCTGGTCACTTTTAACACTTTTCAGACCTGCCATCTACTAACATGACAGTCTTTATAACCGTCTGTCGTCTTGGCCTCTCGACAGGTGACTCAGCCTGGTCCAGTCTTGCAGCAAACATGTCAGGAGTGCGTGTCCACTTTGCAGAAGCCTCCTGTATGTTAAACCTTTATGGTTGACGATCTCCAACAGATACACACACATGCAGTATGAACGGAAACCTGTTAGTTCAGCAACAAGGCCACAAACGACCCTACACTCTGTAGATTAAACTATATTATATCCAACTGAGTCATTGAGAGAGTTGATTTGACTCAGAGCCACAAGCTTGCTGTGTAATGTAAGTGCTGGTAATAGGCCTTTTTCACTGGAGACACTTGAGTGATTAATAATATTAATGATGGTTAAGTGAAAGCTATTACAGTGAAGGAGAAAATGCAGTAGCAGGAAACATAAACCAGCTCGCCTAAATAAAAAACAGCCAGTGTAATAAATTACTACTGTGACTTTTCTGCCACTATCGACAGACTTTTCATTTCAATAGCAGAAATGAAACCTTTTTGTCATTTCTGTCTAGTAAACTGTGTTGTCTTTGTTAAGTCAGTCATTGTCTGAGCTTTTTTTCTGTTGCGTTCAGCCCACTCTCTGCTCATTAGCATGTGAGGTTGCAGGAGCAGCAGTGGGCAGAGATGCCCTGATTTGGGAAGATTGGTTGATGGGCTGGCACAACAATGCAGATACAGTAAGGAGCTGGAAGAGTTTTCCCGATCAGTGCATCCAACGCTGGCTTTCTCTGTGTCCAGGCTGGTTTGACCCACTGTCAGGTGTTTATAGAGACATCACTTCATTAGTGGTGGATGATGCCGGACTCACATAAGGGCCCACCATCTGCTCCCTGAGCCTAGCCAAGGTTAAATATTCTCTTGGCGGGATAGAGTGGATGTCAGCGGTTACATGTATGAGCACAGTGCACGAAAAAGGTTGATTGAGAGAGGAGGAATGGGGGGAAAAGAAGAGCAATACTCTACATGCCCTTTATAAGAATGAGTCACTGAATAATACAGGCAGTTCTTCTAAACAAGGAAAAGTTTTACTGCCGAATGGGAAGCTTAGACAAAGGAGGAAACAATTCCAAAAAGAGTGATTTGTTTTTCATACAGACACATTAATACAAATAATCGGTGTAAAAGCTGTTTCCTTTCGTTAGTGCATGCACACACAGACAACTTTTGTTTTCTTCTATTTAGTAAAGGTTATTAATCAGCCAGGGAAGGAGTGCATTAAAAAGACGACCTTAATTTATGTGTCACAGCATTAATGCTGTTAAATGCATCAGTATGTCATGACATCTAGCTTGATCTAAAAATCTGTTCGGCCTCATTTCGTGCAGACGTTACGGAATAAACAAAGCATTAGGGCCGACAGGTAACGGCCCTGCTGGAAGTCGGTAATTGCTGCAGGGATTCTCAGCACGTCAAATCCTCACCCCAGACACTGGGGTCACCTCAGAGTTGAGGGGATTGGCTAATTCGGCTAATTACCCAGGCAGACACTGATGAGTTCTTCCATTAGCAGGGTCACCCTTCTGTCCCCAGAGTCTCAGTGTAATGTAGGAATTAAAAATCACTGCAATCAAGTTCTTCAAAGTCTTCACTTTGACATTTGTTGTTTTGGACAATTCACTGAAATAATACTGGGTGAAAGGAGGCGGCAGTGGCTGGAGTAGTATGTTAAGAGGTGTCCGATTTCTCAGATATGGACACATTATGAATAGCTGCTTTCAAAACAGATGTATCTGAAAAGTGCTTTGGGGAGAAAAAAGACATCCCACTTCCTCCGAGGAGCTCGCTGCACCAACACATCCATCTTGTTCATTGCCATGTGAATGTTCCCGCTAACAGCACACCTTTGTGCAGACTAGGTCGTCGAGATACTTTCATCTTGTTCTCAGTGGACAGGATCACATATTCAAGGCCATTATGCTTTAGGGGTGAGGAAGATCAAACATCAAATTAATGCTGATTTAGGGCCATTTAACCGTCTCTCTCAGACACAAAAGAGCCGACCGTTTTGTTTTTTCACTCTCGAGATGAGACCGTTTCCCGGGACCTCTGCTGTGATGCATTATAATGTCTGAATTTCAACTGTCATTTCAACCCTCATTAGGAAGACTTCCATGGCAACAGTCTAATCCTGCTCAGTTAAACGCGTGTGTGTGTGTGTGTAGACAGACAGTGTGAGTGTGTGTTTATGCGTATGTGCTTGTGTGTATTTGGGAAAATGAGGAGAAGCATGCAGAGGTAATCTGCTGATCTCCTGACCAATCTCAATTTACATGAAAACCAATTACAGCTCAGGCTGAGAGAAGTGTCTCCTTCCAGAGCGGGAAAAAAAACAAAAAAACACAAGAGATGCAGAGACACGTATCACTGTGAAACGGCTGAATTGAAAGGATGAGTGCTAAGATGCGACGCACTGGATCATCTTAGGGCCTATGTGCTTTGATAAGGCTAATAGTTTCCTTTTAGAGGAACCATGGCTCGTGCATGTGAAGTCCAGCCTCCTGTTGGGAGGGGTCTCGGTTTGAAACCTGCCTCTAACTTATCATAATGACTCTGCTGTACTAACTACGGGTTACATCTTTTATTTGTGTCCCAATGAAGAAGGCACAGATTGTATTTCTGTAAGCAGAAGGTTGAGATGTAGTACTAATGTAGTGCTTTAAGTATTTCTCAATAGACTTCTTCAGGTTGAAATCATAGTCAGTTTCGTTATTATTTATAAGAAAGAAAGATTTGCTTCCAAAGGTTGTTAATCCATGATTCGAGCGTCACATTCATGCATTAAAACAATAAAACAGCAGAAAAGATTCCTGTTAAACAGCTTTTATCTGTAGAAAAAAAGCAGCCTTCTTGTTGGCGTGACGTTCCCACAGCAGTGGGTGGAGTAAGCTGAGGTTAGGAGCGGTGGAGTTGAGGTTGAGAGGAGCAGAAAGGAGGAAATGAGTGAAGACAGGCAGTGCTCTCTGCGGTGAGCCTGTGACACTACTTGGCCACCTGTCAGGCCCAGTTTGCTGACTGTCAGGCAGGCGAGTGCGATGGGACAAGCAGGGCTTCAGACATGAAGACGAGGCCTGGGGAGGGTCAGAGGGGACGTACAGTGTGAGAGACGGATGAACTGGTGTGTTCAGATGTGTGTCAGGGCAGGAGGAAGCTATTGCTGGGACTTCCAACCACACATGACTTTTGCACATAGCACAGCAGCTGGTGCTGGAATAGAGAATGCATGATGGATTTACAACAAATGTTTGTGTTTCATGAAGGGGTCAATAAATATATGAATGAGCGACTGTATGACGCAGAGCAGGTGATAATTACAACACTACAACTGGTTTTGGTTTTTCCTTTAAAAAGCAAAATGCTAATTTTGGAGTCATGAAGATTTACAGCAGCAGGCTATAAAATGTTATTAAGCAAATTAAAGTATCTATTTTTATTACACGATTCAAGTCGAGTAAAAAATTCAGTGTTCAGAATATTAATGTGAAAATAAAAATCAAAAGATGTGCTGTGTTTTCCAGCGTTTCTCAGTGTGCTGAATTTCTCGACATGTTTAAAGTGAAGTGCTTTCATTTGTAGTTTTCCGGTGTGGTGTTTGTATTTTTATTTAACCTCCTAGGACCTAGGTCCACATGTGGGCATCACATTTTGGGTTGTCTAGACCAAAATACAAAATTTTGCTCTACAGGGGCCTGATTTCCACGTACGAGGACATCATACTTTTACTGTTTGTTCTTTCTCATTTGTTTTTGTACTGAGGGCAAATGTTGAGTTTTGCACATAAATTGTGAATTATTATTTAAAACAATTTATGTTCACATATGTGAACATCATTTCTCTCAGAAACTACATCAGGTAAAAAGATAATTCTTTGTTTTTACATTCATCAGGTCACAATCAGCCTGAATAGCAAAGAGAAACTATTAAAAATTAATTCCCTGAAAGAGTTACATAATCTGAATGTGTCTTCCACCAGTTCACTCTGTCATCTTTCTGACGTTGACTTGGAGGAATCATACTGCACACTGCTACCTTAGTCCACGGAGTATGAGTCATAGGCGGTGTTCTACCTTGTAGTAGGAGCTTGTATTATCAGCTAGGTCAGGACAACTGTGTGATGTGTGAGCTAATGCAGCACTTGAGTAAACACACATCTGTGTTTTCACTGTTTTCACACAAAAACACTAAAGAGACAAAAACCATGAGATAAAAAGGAAAGGTTTGTCTAAAGAAGACGTATGAAGAATGTTTCAGTCATATGTGTGTTGGGATGTGTCCTGGGGTAGAGTTTTGTCTGCCACCCCATAAATCCAGGCCCAAAACCTTATGTCCAGGAAAGTAAACCAGACTTTTAAAGTCAGAAAGGCTTCCCATGCACTGCAGCGACTGTGACTCCAGTCTGCCTTATGGGCCGTGGGCGACGTGAAAACCATCCTCATGTGGTCACTGGCGGAGGAGAGGGTGTGAAAACCTGACATGTTGTATTCTTTTTGAAGATTGCATTAACCCTTCAAGTCATCCAAAAAATGGTCTTCTCCACATACAGAAACACGGAGAAAAGAGCAAACTTGTTACGCTTCAGTGGACATGTGCACTCCCCCCCCCCCCACACACACACACACACACACAATTGAGCCATGGATGAAAGGTGATATCAGGCCCAAGGTTAGGTAGGGGACATGCTACTGTAGGAGTTCTTTAACACCACGGGCTGAGAAGGTAGACAGTTTCTCCCCACACACACACTCTTTCTGTCCTTCTTGTGCAGTGCTGCACACACGTGCACACACACAAATCATTCCTGACCTCTGTGGTGTGAAATAGAGGGCTCGGGAGGGGGCCACTGGTGCACAGTAAAGTGAGAGAGCTGTCAGAAGGATCCATCCAACACACTCGATAGGATGGAAGTATAACCCTTCTCATGCAGACAGCGCTGAACATCTCAATTCAAGCGATTCAGCAAGCAGCGAACAAATCACGGCATGTTTTCTATACATCATGTAACAGCTACGTGAACTCACACTGCTGTAAACGTGAACAAAAAGAATATTTTACCGCTTTTTTAATGTTTCCGTGGTAATGGGTGACGAGGAAAATGTTGTTTTGAAACAGTACACTAAGTTTCCCCCCAATAAATTCTTGGCTGTGGGGTTTGTTTGTGCAGATATGTTGACGACGAGCTGGAGCGATAGACTGTTTAGTTGTGATTAATGGTATCCATTCACGTTGCTGTGCAGTAGCCTCTCAACACCCAGAGGTGGCTACGCAAATCATTTCCACATCACAGAATTGAAACCCACTCGTTTCTCCGTCTGACTTTCTCCGTACTTCTGACCTAATCAAGTAGACAAGATGAATCCGGGCCGGTCGTGTGATTAGGTCGTGATTGTGTTTATGCTGTCTCTTTCTGCATAGCAAAATATTGCTAATAGGCAGTGAGTTATGGCAATAATAACCGAGGTTCCTTATAATAAGGTAATCAATTCAATCCACTGCCAATTGTCTCAGATTAATGCTCCGTTTTTGTTCCCCACAGGGGGCCCCTAATTGAAGGTTTCGGCGACTATTGACTTATGTTGAGTAAACATCTGTTCTTTAATATTCTTTGTTGAGCGCATCCATTAGTTATAATTGTGCCCTATTAACAGAGTACACATTCAGAGGCATATACAGTGTCTGGATTCACTTTGTTGTCTGACAAATTAGGTGCCAGCTTTCTCTTCCACATCAATTACAATATTTTTTCTTTTTTTTTTTATTTCTGACTGCACTTCTTTCCACCAGCACTTCATATCATTTTTTCTTTTCAGAATCCAGTGAAAAAAAACCACTGAAGCAAGTGAACTCTGATCTTCCAGCAAAGGATTAAATTTTATTACCAAAACAATCACATAAACCACCTTCGACATTTGCACAACAGATGCCCATTGTTAAACCCAGAGGACACACTGGGTGTTGGATTTCCATTGAACACCCACATGCTTGGCCTTTTCTCTCCATGGAAATGCGGAAACACTGACCCCTCAGAGACCCTCTGTGGTTCTGTGGGTAAGGATTGCACAGAATTTGTAAAAGAGAGAAGAGTTAGAGAGATTAGAGCTCCTCGCTATCCTTCAGAGTAATGCATCTCCCTCTAAGGACTAGAAATCAGAGGAAGGGGTCAAGCAAGGATATTGAACAGGGCTTCAGACTAGTCTGAATTTCAGGATATCTATGCTGACATGAAACCACCAAATTAAATTCAGTGGAACTGAATCCCTCTTTTCTCCGCTCTAATACTCCCTTTCTCTCAGAGCAGGCAGCGAGGAAAAATCAATAGTGTGTGTATTGAAATTAATGTTCAGCATTATGCATCTAAATGAAATCATAGCAGCAGATAGGACCATAAGGCCTTTATTAACAACATGTGTTGAAATCAAATTACCACCTCCTTCTGTCCCTCAGGTGGCTTTACTCCAGGTAAACCAAACTGCTGCTGCTGCCGCTGCTGCTGCATCGCATTGTTTACCTCGCTCACAACTGGTCTTCTCGCAAAGAAGCAAATGCTCCACTGAACCTGAAGTGGGAGTTAGCAGATGGAAAAGCAAAGCTCCGCATTGTTTCGTTCATTCATGTCCTTCTGGCTCACTGTATGAAATAACAATCCCAAAATGCAATGCTGTGGGCTTAGGGTTTGCACTGGGTTATCTAATTGAAGCAGCCGGCTACAGTATGTGGTTCAAACACTTCTAGTCACCTACTTAGTTTTATTTAAGTGGTTATACGCAAACCACAGTGTGACAGTGTGACCCAGAAAATAAAATAAATCTATTAATTCATACAACACGTCCATTTCACTGTATCCTCTTGTTCCTATAGCTTTTTCAAACCTAACGCACACGTCACAGTCAGCTGCTGATTGAAGCATTTTAATGTACTTCATCGAGAAACTAATTATCATTTGGATTTTTTTGTTCAACAAACTGAAACTTTGTGCGGCACTTACACAGCGAATGGATGTCAGGGAGATGAAGAAACATGCATTGCAAATGTAGCTTTTAGATTCCTGCTGCAGCGCTCAGTGAAACGCCACTAATGCACAAGCTGCCAGTTATGCTAAAAGCCTGAAGGTAGCTAAGAAGGTGTGTTTCGCTAAAAGGGGATGAAAAAGATGACAACTGCAACAAATGGTAATCAATGCAAAACTAAAAAAGGGACGAGCCACTTGGAAACATGTAGATGTATTATAATATAGTGAAACATTAGTATGAATTATGTTTATGTTACGTCCCCATAACAAGAATACAGACAGTCCAAAGAGAGAATTTCATTACAATAAGTGCAACACTATTTAGAAATAATTTACTTTGAGATACTACAGCTTTCAGATGCTCAGGCTGTGAGAAAGTCAGCTGTGTGTTAATGATGGTCGACCCAAAGTCAAGCTTAATAATATTCCCACAAACATTAGCCAGGTACCGATTCTATACTTACTGTACCAAAGCCACATATCAGTGGAGCCTGTCTCAGACCACAGTGACAAACCAACACCCTGTCATCACGCGCTTCCTTTAGTTAGTGAGATCATCATCAGTAAAACTTTGTGGGCAACTTCTAAAAAGTTGAACAACAAACGAACAAAGTACCATAATGACAACAACCATGTCAATTTCCAGTCATTTTGTGATGAGCTCAGACATTAGTCATATCAAAGAGTGGATGTTATGAAAAACTCAGTGTGTCTGCCTGATCATCATATATTTAATGTTTAAAGATGGTTACTGTCGTGGAAATATACAGAGTTTCTGTCAAGATTGTCTTTTACCTTCCAGAGGATGGTTACACAGCTATTTATCAACTCTACTCCCTACCACCAAACTATGTTATCTTCATCGCCCCCACCAGTGGCAGAGTCTGCCTTTGCATGGTCGTCTCCAAACTATCTGCCCTGCCAGACACTAGGTAGACAACGAAATGTCTAAAGACATTAGGAAGTCGTGATCTTCAGCAAACAATTTCAATAACAGTTACACAACACTGCTGCAGTTCCTATAATGTAAATATCATTTGCTTCATCCACACCTTCTGGATTGATTTTGGTAAATGGACCTTTAAGTGTTTCCTCTGAGGACCCGTGCAACAGAGAGATTTCCCATTCACAAATAATACGTGCTCTTGTTAAAATGGATGTTAGGATGCATCCGCCTCCCAGTGACGTGGTGCTGGATGAAGAGGCCTCTTCACTCTCCTCGGAGCGCTGACAGATTACAGTGTGGACAGGGTGGTGGTCCATTAGGCAGTGTTTGGTGCTTATGAAGCAGGGTTTTCAATATTCATATCAGATCTGAATAAAAGCACGAACCTATTTAAATACTGAGCTGCCTTCCATCATTTCTTTCTTAGTGCTAGTGCTCGAGATGAAAGGCAGGAGAGCGGAAAGGCCAGGCCTGGTCAAGCTGTTTAAAAGTGCTGATATCTGCATCCCTTTGAAAATCAAAAGCATTGGCTTTGTCTTCAGGAGCTCTGTCTTTGATATTTCTTTCTTCCTGTCACCAACCCTCCGCCGGGTTACATATTAATGTTAACTGACTATAATCTGAAAAAGTGGTATCATTTCGTGTAGGGCAGATATACTGACTCCTGTTGTGCTTCAACAACACTGGATTAGAGCCAAGGAAGTAAATTTACTACCACATTTATTTATTGTTCACACCCTGTATTTGATACTGTATATTTCTCCGCTAATTAATTAGGTTTTTTTGCCCTTTAACTTTAACAAGACTGTTGTTAAACGCAGCAGAAGCACAAGACACAGTAGAACTTGGTTCAAACTGCGTGCTGCATCTGGGAGCAGCACTAATGAGAGCAGAGTTTTCGGTCTGGGAACGCAAAGTCATCCAAAAGCTGGAAGAGGCCACAGAGTTAGGGGATGATTCTCTGTGGTGAATGAATTTTGCATTCATAATCCATCATCAGTATAAAATAGAGTTTAGTGCAGACTTTAACAATGTTAAGGGGCATAATTATAAATAATGTAAGGTAAAGTATATTATTTTAAGTCACAAACCAAAGGGAAAGTTTAAACATATTGACCAAAGCGCTGTTTCTTTTCCCTAACTCTAAATTGTTCCACTGTTCATCCTAACTAGTTCTTGTGTGAATACACTGCAGGTTTACTAAGCAGCAGCGTTGCTGTGAGCTGTTGTCAGGACTTAAACGTCAGATTTCACTCAGCATTTAAAAACACTTTTTGTTCCTCTGTTTTGCTTTTAGAAACATGAATGACAACCTGCATGATGACCACAAACACTGGCAGACCATCTCTTGAGTGAAAAAAAAACAACTTGAGACACCAACCAGGGCGTCCCGCTGCTAGAGCATCATTTTCGGATTGCTTGCAGTATTGTTGTAGACAAGCATCCAGCTCACACGGAGTGACTCGAGCCTTCCAGGGAGGCTGCTCCTTAATCACACGGCTCGTCAACAATCCTAACATGACACCTGGGATCTGGGCGCAATGATTTCTTTAATGATGACCTCAGCACGGGGATGAGGAGGCTAACAGGCACAAGAAGCAAAGAGCCTCCCTGCCAGGACCCGGGTCCAGGAGAGGCCTCGCCAGGTGCCAGGCCAGAACCCATAATAAGAAATGATACTGAAGAGTTGCCTGTGGTCTGAGTGGGCAGTGAATTATGTGTGTGTGTGTGTGTACTGTATTAGCAGGTGTGAATGTGGCCTGCATCTGTGTATGTAGAGTGAGGAGTGCTTAATTGGTGCCTCCGGTGACACTGGAGACATGTCAAAGCTTTGAGTCCTCAAAGGAACAGACAGGACAGCAGCTATTCTGAGCCATCAAACTGGACGTGCCGTGACGGACTACGCCACTGGGACTATTCAGACACTGAGAAGACAGAGCCCAGCGTGGGCTGGTTCTCACTGGGGCTGGGTCCTCTCCACTGGTATATATGGATCCCATCAAAACAACTATTCCTTCTCAGCTCAAGATTTGGCAGATCCCGTTCCCTACAGCACTTCACCATTCACACAGACTTTGTCCAGCCTCCTGTCCTTCAGACATACTAGTCACAACCTCCTGTAAGTGCTTTTCACATGTCAAATGCTTTGAAGAAGTTAATAATCAGGTTTTGAGTGAGTTCAAATGAAGTGTGTTTTAATGTGGTTTCCCAGAATCATCCATTAGACCTCAACAGCAAGAGATTGACTGAATTCTTTATTCACTTAAAAAATGAGCACATTTGCATTGACGGTGCTTCAAGACCTTGAAATTGATAAGACTGCGTGTGAGAATCATTAAGTAAGTTGTGCATTGTGAGCATGTGTGGGCAGTGAAATCAAAAAATGGCCGTCTAATGCTTTCATTAAATCTCTGTGTATCAGACTGTGAAGCGGCAAACATGCTGCATTGTCGTATAATGTATGAACATCACAGTACACACAGCAGGTGTGTTTAAGAACACAAATCCAATTCCAGAGCAGTATTAAGTCGTGTCTGCACGTGGGCTTAAATCAGACAAAAAAAAGACCAAATGCTTTTAATTTAGTGTGAGATAAAATAAAAATAAATGTGCAGAGCTTAGAAAATACAGCAAAAACATTGACACAGGGGAGGGTTGAGTAGCTTGTGACATTAATTGATCAAAATTCCCAAGTAAAGAGATCATAAAAATGTGTGTTTCTAACAGAAACAAAACTGAAGAAAAAGGTTTCCAGAGACTTCTGTGCAGGCTGCCAACATAACCACCACTCTGACTCCTTTTTCTCAAGTATAAAGTATCTCTGCATTGTCTCCCAAAGGTACTGAAACCTCGTACAACAATGTTCTGTTAAAATTCTGGCTGCCAACAGTGATCTGAGCTTTCTCTTTTCCCTGGCGCAGCGTGCAGTTGCTACAAAAACTCTTGTCTTACAGCAGAAGCCGGGACAGCCACGAGCTCGGTGCACACCCTACTTATTCACCATTTGTTTTGTTTTTTTTTCCTGGCAGGGATACATTCAGTGCACACCGTACTGCAGAAACGAAGGCAAGAATCGATATGCCGCTGGCTCGATGAAAAGGGTTTAGCTCCAACTAGATTCCATTTCCAGGTGTCGTGGTTGAGATTGTTTTGTTGTGACAGACTTGAGACAATGTCCTTAATAAGCAGAACTGTTGAATAAAGGCGCCGGACAATTATCACTCATAGCAAAGAAGGAGCAAGTTTTCCATCCATTTAAGCTGAAGCGCAGTGTTTGGGGAAAACTGTTGAATGTATGAGTGTGAGTGAGTGGTTCCCCTTCAAAGCAAACTACGCACTGACAGCTGATGATTTTATGTTTACTACATACCCGCCTCTCACATCTCGCTCAGCACAGTTTCTATTATGTTTCTGTGTTCTGGGAATTGGGCTTTCATGTGCTATCCCCTGTACAGAAATGGCTTTTTTTTTCTTTTTCTTGGGTGAACACTCCAATTCCCTGTATGGATAGAGACCATTACAGATCAGACTGTGCACAGGGGAATGTGTCATGCAGGATCGTCAGCCTGGCGAGTCGCAGGTGGACACGTGACAAGTCATTAAGTCTCAGCTCTGTCCCCGTGCAGGAGGGAGTGCCCTGGGTCAAATTGAGACGGTATCTGTAGAAGTGTATCGGAGACAGACAGCGATCATAACGGGCCTAATGGGCAGGACTAATGATGCAATGGGCTCCAATTACAGGCCTTTCTGACAGCTGCTCACCACCACTCCAGCTTCACCTGCACCAGGAGCACACAGCAACCAACAGTGGCCGGTTGAGGACATTGTTAGTTCTCAGAGAGTTTCCTCCCTGGACTCCCTGCAGGAAACGACGGTCCACTGCACACAATATAAGGGCTTCGCTGTGCATGGAGCTCTATGAGCGAGGGTGCTGCATTTGTTATCTGCTGTTGAAAATCGGAGCGAAAAATTGAGGCACTTCGTGATCACATGACGTCCTTTATGAGCTGTTTGGAAATTTCACTTGTCTTAACCGAGGGTTGCACATTTTCCTATACTTTCTGATATCATCTGATTCGTCACTAATGTCAGTGTCTGTGAAGACTTTGAAGCCATCCGCTGATAGCAGCGATACATCACTGCATGTTATTTTCCCAGCGTTCTCATCAAAATATTAATTGTGCTGCTGTGCCGGGCACTGCAGCTTCAATCCATCAGCAAGGAGTACATTAAATAAAGAGTAAGTCCTTCCTTAGGAGCCCCGCCTGCTAATGTTCCCCAGCATTATGCACACACATTTGTCTTCGACGAGGGCAGCTTGTCCTGCTAGTGAATTACTCTCCAATGCTTAAAGAATATTCACTCACTTACTGCTGGAGCAACCTGTCTGCTTCCTGCCCTCTAAAAGGCTGCGAATCATTATCAGTGATGGAGAAGCTTTTTTTTTCCTTCCTCCCTGTGTGCTGGCAAGAGCTTTGTTTACTGTATGTGTTCAACTAAATGACCTAGCTCAGCAGTTGTGTTGATGGATTAAAGCTTGTTACGGCGGCTGAAGCGTTTTGAGCCATAAGTGAGGCACATTGCTCTTTAGCGCATTAATCTTTTATTTTGGAGGCAGAAAAGGAAAATCCTAGTTAATGCAACTTAGGAAATCTTTTTTTATAGTGCTGGTAATTGTACTCAGCAATATAATTGCTGAGATCTGAGTTTACGGCACCAACACTAAGCAAGAATTGTTTTCCCAGAATCTTTAAGTCACTTCATTGGAAGGTAAATTTAGAAGTTAGCTCACAGAAAGGCACATTAAGCAGTTATGTGGGCCTCGGAATCAAACCGCTCACCTTCGATCTACCCACTAAGCTACTTGCTGCCCCAAAGCCCCTGCTTGGTTGCCGAAACTTGGGCTCGAACTGAGGAGCTTTAGATGTTTGTTATTTAGTCAGGCGCACTCCCAGCTGAGCTATTTTGGCTTCCACGCCACATGTGCACCGACGATGTGTGTACGTGGCCTAGCAAACACACTGAGCGCACTTTCTTTTTACTAAAACACTGGCAAGGCAGTTTTTGATAAACAGTTTGAAACCTGCATTGTGCACATCCATGTTTACTTAGCAGAAGTTTTCTTCCCCGTCTCTGTTGGTACATTGCACCTGCAGATCAATAGAATGGAGCGAAAAAAAAATTGACAGGAATGTGTATTGCGTTGCCCAAATGCGCATGTGTTTGCTGTTGCATGCCTGTATAGGAGAACAAAAATAAGCACCCGCTCATGAAAAACATTGCTGCATAAAAAACTCCACAGGGCACCTTTAAGGAAGACATTTTCAGACACCTAACTTTATGTCAAACCATTTCTGTTTTATTTCTGTCAGCGCCACTTTGCTATGACACAGTGTTGACAACCAACCATATTTTCTCATTTTTATGGGTCCATTAACACTACTGATGCTGCTAAATGTGTTATGTCTGTGTATGAAGAAACAGGACTTGAATAGTTTTTTCTAATCTTGGAGAACATTTTGGAGAATAAATTTGCCTAACATGACATTAACATACTGCACTTGAAGACAATACTCTTCTCTTCTCACTCTGATCCTACTCGAGTATTTTGAACTATTTCAGATATATTTTTCTTCCAGTTTCTTGTGTGATAAGACCCCGATTCCACAACAAACTGTTTTGGTCGCAGTATCAGATGTTATTCTTTGAGATTCACATAGGCGTCACAATAGAACCAATTTTATTTGTCACATACATAGTTACAACACGCAGAGAATGTGTCCTGGATTTAACCCATGCCTTTAAGCAGTGGGCAGCTACAGACAGCGCCCGGGAGCTAGCGTTAACTAAGCGCTTACTCAGGAAACACCTGGCATGGGGGATGGGCTGGGTGCCGTGGTTGGGAATCGAACCTGCCACCTCCTGCATCCCAGCCTTCCCAAATATCAGGCCGCCGTATACAAAAAGTACTTTATTGATCCTCTTGGGGAGATTGTTGTTTGGACAGCTGCTGGACCTGTGTCTGCGCTAATACAGGTACTACAAGACACCTCGACATGTAACCTGGTGGGACTGGGCGTCAAACTTGCTCACCCTCGGGTTTGAAGACGACTGCTCTACCTACTGAGCTGTCATGCCGCCCCTTGGCGAACTGTCTGTTATTCTGACTATTCATCATAAATCCTGTGTTTTTTTCACAACCTTGAGGCATCAATCAAATGAAAGATCTTCACAGAAGAGTTTGCATCAGATTGTGTGCACTCATACCTGGCCAATGAAGGTGATCCTGAAAGTAAATCTACCGTCAGAGCTGATGAAAACTGTGTGGTTTTCACCTTAAAACAAAGCAGCACAGTTTTCCTAATCAAGCTAAAATGATCACGATCACATTTAAATCCTACCCTCATATTGACGTAACATACAGTAAAAAAGCAGTATATTCCACACATTGTCCTTTGTAACCCGTCACCTCAGTGGGAAACCTGCACATGTTGACCCCACACTTCCAGCCCAGCGCTGCTCACCACAAACTAGACCCCTCCGTGCCGATTAATTACCAGATAATATCTGTGGTGGCCGTGTGACTGGAAGCTTTATTACCACATTGAACTTGAACCAGCATTAGCCTCTCCCAACTAAGGTTATATACATACTCAATATTGCATTTCAATAGGCTGACCTCAGCTGTTGCGGTTTAACACGGCAACTCCTCGGAGCTCCACAGAAGCCTTCACAGCTCTATTATAAGAGTCAGTGGGTCACACTCTGAACAGACATTATTCTTACATTAAACAGTGATGTGCTCTCACATGTCTCTCTCACACCATTTGTTATTCCACAGGCAGCTTCGCGCTCCACACGGGGTGTCTGGAGAATCACACTGCACTTTCTTCATTTGGCTTTTTTCCTGCTTATATTTAGTTTTTAGCTTTCTGTGGCCAGGCTGATGTGAAGTGCAAGTGGACAGGCAGCACGCAGCGAACAATTAAATCCCCATTGTGCTTATTTTTAGTTACAACACAGCTGACTGTGTAACATAGAAGAATGGGCTCAAACAAACATTATTACTTGTGTGTCTGTTGTTTGTGTAGAGGTTGGCACTTCAAGACGGTTTGGTGTCTGTTCTGTTTTTGCTTTTTTGTTATGTGTAGTGCTTGTCATAAGGTCAAACACTGGACTAATTCCCTGAAGTGGCCTTGGTGAAAGAAGGAATATCATTGTTCATTCCCTTTAAAAACTAGTGTTGCTACATAAGGGACCTGTCTTGCCGTGCTGCATGGCTCTTCTCTGATAAAAAGGGAAACAGACAAGTACATCTCTTCTTCCCTTCTCCACGCTGTATCTGTTTTATGGGAAGTCTCCAGAACTCAATTTCCATGTCATTTAAGGCCTGGCCTGGGGACAAGTGTTAGTCAGAGGTGTAAAATTTGCCCTTATCTCCTTTCCACACACCGACACACACACACACACACACACACACACACACACTGATGCATATTTATCCCCTCGCATCTTTACAACACACAGTGCTGTCATTTACTGCTAAATCAACTCGTAATTTGGACACATTGTATTTCAAAAATACAGAGCAGAGGACGATTTTCTTCAGGTTGTTTAACCGTAGAATCGGACTGAGTGTGAGAAAGCAAGGACAGATGATGTCAAACAGTAGAAAATGTCATTTTAAGAAAGGTAATGAAAGCACACCTGGAGGTTCTGCTTGTGTTTTCTACACAGCTGCCTCTCCAGCGGCGAGGGCCACAGTGCATCAGTTTCTTTGTGAGTTTGTTTTCAACACTGACTATGGAGATACAAAAATAAGTGTGGAAATACTGAGACACAGTTACGCTGAGCTTTATCTCTTTATCGCCGTGCAGTGACAGTCTATCTACCATATTTGTTTTTGTATGTTTTATACAATCCATCTTTCACAGTCCTCTCATCACTGCAAAACAACCAGGAAAAGCATGTTTAAGGATACACGTACATACATACTAGCACATAGAATCCATTTTTTAAAGGAACTTATTACTGCAGAGATCTATGAATGCATTTCCATAAGGTCGGGGAACTCAAGAGATAGATTTAAAAATCATGTTCAGGATTGACGCAGCAGAGGCCACAGAAAATCTGAACCTTTTAATTACCATAATTAATTTAATGAGACCCAGTTCATCGGATTTATTTTTTTAGACTTTAGAAAGTTCCGGTGTTCGGCCCAGTTACTTCAGGATGGCGCATCCTCGTGTGCAGCTGCTGTGTGTCTGAGCACAATCGCAAGAACATGAAAGAGATACCAGGAGACCGGCGATTACACCGGAGCTTGACAGGGCCACACAATAGAAACAACCCAGCAGCAGGAACAGGAGGAGCACTGTGACAGCCCTACAAAATTACCTCCCGCAGCCTGGTCCCCGTGAAGCCGTGGCATGAAGCCTGATGTCCTTTAGTCAGTGCATCTGCACAGCTTGATTGGCTTTAGCCAGAGAACAGTAGAGTACGTAGGTCCGCCACTGGTGCCCGGTTCTCGCCACCGATGAAAGCAGTCTGAAAGAGTGTGAATATGTCCTAAACCTCGGAGCAGACCTTTAATAGCCCCTGGGTTTCTGGTGCAGAACATTCATTGTCCAGTCTCATGTGGTCAGGGTTCATAGGCAGTTACTGGATGATGAAGGCACGGATGGCGACGTTGACTCAAGAGAGCATTCATCTTTTCTAGTTTCAAAGGCATAATCTAAGACTACACCAGCGAAAACAACGAGCTTTCACTTAAACAGTGATCCATATTCAGCACAACTCACCCAGACTCAACTCCTCACTGTGTTTTTCATGGTTACTGTCACAGTTAAGGCATGACAGCGAGAGTTTCCTAATGGGTGTCATTCCCCTGCACACACTGGTGATAATTTACTTGAGCTAGAGCTGCAGCGGTATGATGTAGAACACAATGTTCTCATTATGATCACTGGAAATAATCAGACCAAGCATCCACCGAGCCATTAATTCATCTATTTTCCAAACACACCTTTTGGTACTCACAGTCACTGGGGAGCGTGTACTTGTGCTGAGGTAAAGGAACAGAAAATGCAATGGTTATGTCCATCGTGGCACAGATTTATTCAGTGGCTATAGTTCAGTAACTTACCTGCAGAGATTTTGTAAGAGGCTATCTCCACATTTGTGTGGCTATTGCACTATGCCGAATAATGTTGCCTTTTTAGATTTTAGAAGTCAAATTAATCTCTCCCTCTTTATGTTCATCTTCATGATTTGGATTTCCATTCATTTATGTGGGTCTACATTTAGTTCTTTGTGTTCATTTAGTCCACACGGGGCATTTTTTCCTTACAGAGTCGGATCTTCACAAAAAAGCCTGACATCTCCGTTCTGTCAGTGCCATCCTACTCTTGTGCCAGGGATCAGTTCTTTATCAGTAGACGCTGCATCATACCACCTACCTAAAGTTGGTGGTGGTTCACACGAGGAGAATGCAGACTGCATGCAGGTTTCCCTTAAAAAAAGGGAAAAGAGATGCATACGTGCTGAACTGCAGTGATGGATACTAGTAATTACTTTCAGTGATCTCATCCAACCCTACACACACACTCACGTTTAATTGCCTGGAACAGAAAAACACAAATCGAGTTAATCTGGTGTAAGGGGATCTCATGTAAAGGGAGTATGGAAGAGGGACTGCAGCAGGGCGGCGCTTCATCTCTGCAGACAGGGTGTGGCCGATGAATACGACTTTGATGTCTATCCTGCAGAAGGATTTGTCTCAGTTAGAGAGCCACAGTGTTTGTGTGTGTGTGTGTGTGTGTGTGTGTAATTTGTCATTTTGAAAAGGCAGATAAATATCTAGATGTAGTAGAACAAACTGTACAGGTTGTGAACAACAGAGGGGAAAATACCGGTCAGAAACGACGTGGACAAATGCTTCAGTTCTAAAGAAAAATTGATGAAGGTTTTATAAAGATGTCATTAGTATGAAAAACCTAGAAGTCTAAGCAATGACTATAAAATATGATCCCTGCCAATATTTAAAATGTGCAGGGTCCAGTGTTGGTCTGTGAGGTAGAGCATTTCACTGCAGGTTGTGCTGTGTGATCATCAGTAAATCTTTTCTGTTCTCTGCCAAATGGGGTGAAATGGTTGAGGATGTCTTAGTATCTGAACATTTGTTTCCATTTTGGTAAACCATGCTTTTTTTTCCATGTTTAGAAGTCAATAGCCTGAATCACTTCTGCTGCCAAAAAAAAATGTATCTGTGAAGTGCTACAAGTTTATGGCTTATGCTACGACATTTTAATTCACTCTTTGTGTCATTGTTTAATTAAACAAGTTTTCCCACAGTGATCCTCAATCAGTCTCAGTTTGAGTGTGTATTATATTGATCATATGTTCTATCAATATAGATGTTTTACAGTCATGTATGTCTGACATTTGATCAATACATGTGTGCAGACATACAACCTCTGTTGTGAATAGAGACATCTGCTCATTGGCACATGAAAAATAAATAAAACACTCTCACCTCTGGATTTCAGAAATTCATTAAGACCTCATGAACCGACAAACATTTGTGCCCAGTTTAATCATATCTCTGCAGTGAGTGATTGCATCTCACTTTCTTCTCAGCCAATCGAACAGCACAGGAAATTAAGAGAAAGAAGAGCCAGATAGAGATTCCTATCATGTCTGTTTTATTTCCAGTGTATGAAGGTTAACAATGACTTATCTGCTTTTCAGGTGGAATTGGTGAGGCTTGTCCGCCACCTTTGACATAGCATCCTATCAAAGCCAACATATAGAGCCCAGAGGAAAAATGTTTACTTTTACTTCCCTTTTAAGAAACTGAAACTGAACTATGGAGGGGAAGTTAAGGTTAAGGTTGGGTGGTGCAACAGCTGTTGTGTTTGACAAAGACAGGGACACATCTGAAGGTCTCTGACTGTCAACTTATAGTAAGTGTGAGGGATTTTTTTTCAGCTTACACGACTGCCACAGACTGGATGAGGACATTTCTCTTCTTTCATAAGCTGAATCTTTTTTTTTTACTGCAGCCACTACTCTTATTTATTTCATCACATAGCTCTCTGTTTTCCTCCTCCAGTTTTTATGTTATTTCAGATCTCTGTGGTCTCACAGACCTAGTATTCGCCAGCAATAACAACAATTTACCCCCTCTAGATGTCCTATAAAGTTAACATGATGATTAAAATCGTTTTATGAATTCAGAGGAAGTGGAATATCTAATCCTTTAAGCTTGTTGCCATTATTTAATTGGGGATATTCCGCTGTTACCAAATTAAACAGCCACCATAATCTACATTTGGATAAACAAACTTACATCTCCTCAAACAAAGGCAAAGAAATCACTTCAGGCGGATGAAATGTGTTTTTTGGACTGGGAAAATTGCCTGCACGCAACTGCATTTCTTCCTTTGGGTCCGTTATGACAGAAAGGAGAGAACCTGACATTTCCAAAACGGTTCTGCATCCATAAGCATCATCGGAAAGGTCTGTAATAATGTATATTTAATTATATTCCTCAAATCATGAAGGTCAGTGCTGGTGAGCTCTTCCCATAGATCAATATGTCTGCATGACCTGGTACGTTAATATGAACATACTCCCACTGTTGAATTTCTCACTGCACATCGTGTGTTAATCATCATGATCTCTGATGATTATTCATCTGCTGCTAATAAAACTATCATTGCCTCTTGCACGAAAAGAGACCTTTTTTTCCTCTGACTGGAAACTTTTGATGGAAGCTGTCAGTTTAATGTTTTTCCCCATGTCTGCACGATCTGTATATTCGTGGCTGGAGGCTGTGTTCTTTGCAGCCACGCGGACACTTCTCTGACACGGATCAACCTTTTGCACTGCATCTTGTAAACATCTCAGAAATAGATTTGCAAAGTGGACCTCGGTTGCACAGTGTGACCGCCATCACTTATGTGTCGGCTCATTTTCTTTACTGCAGACTAAAATTACCTGACTGCTCTGTTATGAGCAATGGGTTCGATGCAATGATGTATGATTCCTGTGCACAGTGGGCATGTGTATAGACTATAGGAGAGATCAATACTGCAGCTAGTGGAGCTTGTGTCCAAAGTATAAATCTCCAAGACATCTGAAGAATAGAGCAGCTGCTCTCTGTCCGAGTGTTAACTCCCTCCTCATTGCCTGTGATTCTTAACCCTGTCCCTACCTTGACTTCATCATTCACGCACACACACACACACACACACACACACACACACACACAATGATCACCGCTCCCATCACACCAACCTGCTTAGACAAGGAGTGAGAAATAAGATCCAGTCCAATCCCAAGGTCACCGTCACAGTCTCTCAGGCTCCTCTGATGATACGATACACTTCACACTGTCTCGTAGACTTAAATGAATTTTCAAGTGCAGACATACAAGGGAGAGATCCAGCAATGTTACAGACTTGACAATAAACAACATATCAGATGGTGAAAGAAGTCGAAGATATTGATAGCTCTGTCTGCTCAGGCTCTAAGCTGGAGCTGCTGGAGCTGCCTGCCAGTTTTCCCATTCCCAGCAGCACAACGTGTGCTTTTAAATTCAAAGTAAACTCTCGAGTTTTTAATGTCAACAGTGTACGGAAAGGCCCCGAGGATGAGCGTCACCCAACCTCAAACTAAATTATGAACCAGCAAAGAGGGGAAAGCATCTGCTCAAAGAAAGTGTTTAAAAGAACACCAGTGCAGACTGCTTTCCATGAATATTTAATGCCTCAAACCTTGAGTGCAAGACTTTAGCACATTATTTAATGTGGAGTTAACTCCTCATCTGCCGTTTCTCAGAAATCCCTCACAGTGCGTTGAAAAAGTGCCATCAAAGCACTGTCTTTTTGTTAGATTCCTGCAGAAACGACTGTTCTTTAAAAAGGCACATTTTTCAGATTTAGTTAGAGGTGTCACATTACTTGAGTACACCTTTTCTCGCTTTAATTAAAACATTCATTGTGGCGGCAGATTGGAACGGCTTCTAGAAAGCAGAAGCATACGTCACAGGGAGGATTATGAGAACCTAACACGCGAGAGGAAAAGGTGCTTAACTGTGGAATTACAGCTGAAATGAGTTTTTAATCGTGCAGTTAATGTTGGTGAAAAGTGAAGCCCAGAGACAGTGCCAATTGCCCACGTGAGGGATCAGACACCATCAAGGGAGGCAAGTGGAAAGATTACTTTATATAGAGACAACAGAATTACGTGAGCGCTTGTAAATATTTTCACCTCCACTTATGTCCTAACTGCTGTGAATGCTATTGAAGGTTTTTCTCGTGCACGTTAGCAGACTTTAAAGTCAAGACTTGCTTAAGTTGCAACTTCTACCTTTTGTGTGATGTAAAAAGCCAAAGGTCACTTGGATTCATTAGTTACAGCTAATCCTATTTGAGTGTTGAATGCTTTCATGACTTCACTGCAACAAAAAGCGACTTCCCATTTTCTAGCCCTCACTGGAGGAGCTGAATGTGCTCCTGTTAATGAGATACTAGTTATCTCTACAGCACACTGCCCCCCCACCTCCAGCCCTGCATTATTGTACATCAGAGAGAAACTCTGTGTCATTAGTTTTAAAAGAGGGTAATGGAATAGCGCCTGTACCAAGTTGCATGAGGGGGTTACCATGACCGAGTAATAGTAATGGGCCTGGATGAAGAGGTCTGATTATGTGGGATCTAGCATGTAGCTAAAAATGAAATGGAGACTTGTCATGCACAAGACTTCCTTACAGGTTGTGCTGGGGCTCCGCGCCCTGTTTTATACACCTCCTAAATGAATGGATCACGGTGAGTGATTATGAAAATTATCCCCCTGTCATCAGCTTTAGGAAATTCTAAAAAAAAAGAGCTCTCAACCTGAAAATGCGTGAGGATCATTTGCAGCATAATGTGAGTGCATGAATCTGAGGTCCACCGTGCTCAGGAGCAGGTCTTGCTTATGAATAAATGGATGACGAATCCTGCCATGATTAGAGATTCATCTTCCATCGCTCTGGCCATAGACACCAAAGTTCCTGAGAGCAACAAGTCAAGCTTGTGTAATCTTCAGCATGGAGGGCTTGTTTCCTTTTAATTCAGGCAGAGAAAGCCAGCAAAAGGAGCCCAGTGAATGTAATTCCCCAAAGCATTTCATTATTCCAGTCTGTGCGATAACATCTTTAATTCCATTTTAAATAGGTTTATATGTCCATCATAAAATACTCCCTCGTGGGTTTAATTATTGCTGTAAGATAAGAG
This sequence comes from Microctenopoma steveboyesi, assembly GCA_032359275.1. Classification (NCBI taxonomy): domain Eukaryota; kingdom Metazoa; phylum Chordata; class Actinopteri; order Anabantiformes; family Anabantidae; genus Microctenopoma; species Microctenopoma steveboyesi. The sequence continues at coordinate 4,505,390 of JAUMHF010000021.1, read as the reverse complement.
ATGATATGGGAAGGGAGCAGAGACAAAAGGGAAGAAAGTCATTTCTAAAGATGGAGACACAAATTATGTAGCTCGCTGTCTGATGTTGTCCTTGTTATTGCTTATCACTTGTGACATCACCTCCTGTAGCTTTTATTCGTTTGGCTTTATCTTGTCATCTATTCTGCACAGACAATGGAACTGAAGTATCTGCTATGAGCCAGTCACAATGAAGCTTATTATGCTAAGATTAAGAGCAATCTCAAATTTTCCTGATTTAAATGGCGTTCAACACAGTAAAGGCTTCCAGCAGCTAATTTTAACTATAAATATATTCACCTATGTCTATTTTTACCCTAGTGCTTTTAACTGTGTCACATTAACACAGCCGTTTCCAGTGATAATGCAAAGCACTTGGCTTTGTGGTCTGTGCCCAACTAACACAAACTGCTTACTTTCCTTCTCATCCTATCTGACTCAGTCTCTCACAGGCACACGCATCCGGCATGCACTTACCTGCACGTGCATGTGTACACACGGCCCACGTATGACCACGGCACAACCTCTTAGCTTCCGAATCTTTCTATGAACCGTTGCTACCGTCTGACCGGACATCTGGTCAAAAATTGTTATGTCAACCACGTAAATACCTTCAACTCAAATGCACTCCGGCGCAAACATAAAATATTTTATAGTGATAGAGCTAAATATTTTTTTTTTGCTTCTTTATCCTAAGAAATGGAGAAAATACATCAGAATAATCTCTTAATCTGTCTTCTTATCCACCCATCATGTTTCTGAACTATTCTCTCTTGACTTGCAGTAACCTCCATCCCTCCCACATCCTTTCTGAAAGTTAGGTAGTCTGCATTTACCACTTCATCTACCGCAGGAAATTATCACCTGAGTGTCTGCCTGAAGAGAAAGAGCTGAGATATACTTCTTCAACTTCACCGCCTGAGTAATCTTCTGTTCTTAGAATAAAAGACGGTGAGCACAGTGCGGCCATCAAACAATGCCTGCAGCGACTTGTTCCTCCTCTCTGACGAGCTTAATCAACACCTCCTGAGTTTAGACTAAAAGGAGATCTGCAGAAATTAACTCCCCTCCACTTCTAAACGTACAGATGATGTTCTGTACTTGCAAAAGGTTACAATTAAGAGGGAATATTCTCTGAAGTCTGAATTCCCCTGATCGTATTGATTAGGTGTCAGCTGAAGTCAACAATACTGATGGGAACTTTATTACTCCACTTAATGAATGCTGTTTTATTAATGGCCATGTAATAAGATTACCTTTACCTCAATGAAAGCCATCAATCTTTGCCCCCTGCTGTGCAGCGCTGTGAACCCTCATTAAGTTCTGCATAGATCTTGTTCTCTTGAATTTTAAAGGACCTACAGAGGCCCATAACCTGCATAAACATAAAGCTGCTCATCATTAATATTTAACTAAAGAGTGTATATTTTTTTTAAATGTTAGTTTTGTTAGTAGATTATCTGCAAGGTAATCAAATAGACAAAAAGCTAATTTAATAATAAAAACTTAAATGGATGCAATTATTTTAATTGATTATTTTTTGACGTGACATTTAGTAGTTTAGCGTAAAATAGTTTTGTGCTTTATACACACTACAGACCAGCTAGATGGTTTACAGGTGTAGAGTCCCTATTAGAACTTTATAAAAATAATTGGGTCAGACCAAGCGATGTGAGCTTCTGTAACACAATAACGTCTGTTGATTGGAAGTTTTACAGGAGCTGGGTCAATACGAATTATAAAATAACCCAGCATCTTTTCTTCACAGCAAGCGTTACAGTCACTGCTGAGCAAGCTCAAAATCATCTGTGTGATGGAGTTTTCAGCTTACCACAAATATAGAGACAGCTCGGCTGAGATTGTTTTCCTGCATCCACCCTCACTGTGTTTCTGAGGGGTAGGCGGCTGTACAGTGGCAGCAAATAGATCCTCAGGTGAAACCATCTGAAATTATGGCAGCCCCTCCCTTTCTCCCACTTCATCTATCAGAGGCTTGACACAGGTCGGAGAGATTGATCTCTCTTTCATGTGGGTCTGACACCCACCAAGCTCTAGCAATGTTTGTTTAACAGGCGTCATCCTCTCTGCCAATAAAAAGCTCCACTTTCCTCTATAAGGCGTCTCGTGGGGCTGCGCTGTATGTATATATCAGCCATAACGTTTTTAAAAAGCAGGATTTATAGACCCCAAAGTGAGGATATGTGACAGCCCATGGTGAATTAATTATTCCAAAACAATTTGCTATATCTGATTATTAATTCAGAGACACAAGCTCGCTTAGAGCAGATACTGCTTGTAAAGGTTGGATTTATCATGTTGACATTTTGCTACAGCCAATCCTCCTTTCTGTCTCTCTCTCTCCCCTCTCTCTCTCTCTCTCTCTCTTTCTTTCATACAACGCTTTTGTTCAAAGCATTGCCCTGCAGTTTTATTTCTGTTACATAAAGTAGCAGAACACAAATATGCCCTTTTCATCTGTCTGCCGTCTCTTTCTCAATAAGAAAGCTACGGATGTTTTAGTAAGAGATTACAGCGAGCACACAAGCATATTGTTCGCACACATCGGCTGTTGACAACACTTCTCTCTACTGGTGTGCCATGCTAAGGCGGACCGCGCAAATGAAAGGTCAGGCCCATCAACATTCGTCTCCCCCTCAAACGGCAGAGAAACCAGCCTAATCCAGCCGTACGAACAAACGACAGAGATGCGAGAACTACAGTTGATGCATCAATCTGAAAGCGTTAGAGAAGGTTAAGCCCCTCTGTCTGGTCAGCAAACACACGGCAGGCGCTATGCAGCCCGCTAAAATGTATGCAAATGACCAAAGGGAAATATTGAAAACTGTTGAGGTTGCATTCTGCCCCATTGAAAGGGTTTAACTGACAGTGTGGGACTCCAGCTACTGCTGTACGTTCAGTTGTGGTCACCCTATGGGAGTGCATGCTGACCTGCTGAGCCAGCAAACGTGAAGCGCTGATCCCACCAAACCACAGACACTACTAAAAGTCGTGTCGAGTCTTACACCAGGCTTATGAGAATCATACATATGAACCCACATTTGGAAATAAACAAAGAAGGTCCAGTGGATCTGCATGGATAGATAACTTGTCCTGAAACCAGGGGCTCACTATTTTCTGTTGGAAAGTCCCAAAGCTCAGTTCAGTGTCCAGATCAAGTCAGACAGCATATCCAAAGTGATCAACACACTGCAGTTTAAACCAACACTCGCACCAGAAAGCAGGGTTTGACTTTTAAAAAGTCACTGTAAGAGATGGGACACAATGGGACACAAAAGCAAATATATCCATTAAGAGATGCTAGGCAACATAAAACAACTGCAAAATGACTTCCAAGAGAAATATACGGTCCCTTTTAGTGTGGATGTCTTGCTACTGTGTACTGGATGGGGCCAAATACATGTTTGCTCCCAGCTTCCCATTTCCTAAAAAAATCTGTCGATGGCAAGGTGAGATGTTTGCCTACACAGACACAGTCCAGCGGAACAAGTGACCTTGAAAATGAATTTCAGCCCTTCCTAGCGCATCATTAAAGCAAGTCAAAACACACACAATAGCCATTTCCCCAAGCTGTGGGTTTCATTACACTTTGCTTTCTTCAGTTCTATTTTGGCAGACGGTGTATGTGCCCTTGATGTGATGAGAAATGTGAATTTCTGCACAGGACATGTAGCATATAGCACTGTGCTGCCCTCTCAGGCACACTGCCTCGTCGTCATAATTTACATTCCACTTAAAACATTTCTCTCTGTCCTTTCAGCAGCTTGTTATTCACATACTCCTTTGCACATGAGCAGGCTAAAAGCACTGTCATTACTCCATCACACTCTTAAAGCGGTGTATCTGACCCATTAGAGTGGCCTGGTGGGAGTAGAGCTGTGAAATAATGATCACTAAGATTTCTATAAAAAGAAAACTGTTGCCAGCATTTGTTAGTCACAGCGGAGGAGCGATTAAGGCAGACTGATTGAAAGTGTCCCATGTGAGCAGACGTGTCAGACTCCAAGAAAGTTTTTTGCGATCTGCGTAATGGGCCAAATATCTGCTCTGCTTGACTTCTCTCTCTCCTCCACTCCGCAACGCTCTGCTCAATTAATCCAGAGCCTCTTAATGACCCTCGAAGGTGACTCGCCAGATAAGTGCAATTACACTGGAAACAAGGGTGCTGCCAATTAGTCCTCAAGTCTCCCTCCATTTTTGCAGCATAGGCTGGGCACGTCCCACAGGGTCGGTCTGTTTGTGACTTCATTAGCAGGCTTCTAAAAGGGGAAAATGAACGCCCGGCCTAGATCTCACTTCTGTGAGCAGAGATCAACACCACATACGATGTGTTTGTCCTTAGATGTTCAGGAATGACAGAAGAGGCACGGGAACATGGAAGGAGGCAAAACCTTGAAAACACATTTCCTGACAACCTGACATCTCCAACCATCCACATAGATTAGAGGAAACCGCTGTAGTGGTAGCGGTTAAACGCTTTTTGTTATTTGAGGAACGATAACTCCGAGGCTGTCTGATGTCCGAGATTGTGCCAGCATGTGATGACGATGATGGCAGTGATGACAATGAAGATGATGCATGCATCGACAGCAACGGAGGTCTCTCTCATCATCTTTTCTCTTCCCCTCTCTAATGCTTCTTTGCACGTCACTAATTGCTCCCTCATTGTTTCTTCCTGAGCAAATTGTTAATGAGAATTTCTTGCTACGTAGACGTCAGGAGCACAGTCACTTGTTGTCTGCCAGCACAAAATTTGTGAGTACTGGGTGTGACTAATGCTACTTGGCAGCTTCCACTCTCGTCCCTCCCTGCCATCTGTCCCCTGCCACCCCTCCGGGTGCACTAGGGTGCTCTCAGCAGGTCTCAGTAATCATGCACACACACACACTCTACACATAAGAAATTCCAGTCATTTGAGAACATCCAAAGACTTTCGGAATGATTTCCAAATCTGTGACTGTGACTCTGTGTCTTATGAGTCACCTTCAATGTCAAAAACTAATTATATACCTCTAAAATCACTTTACGTCATCAGTGAAGTGGGCGAGATGTGCATGTTTTCAGATTAGATCAAGTTAAAATGCAGGAACAGACCACAAATCCTCCTTTCAAATAACACAGTAGGACCCCGTCACATTCTCCTCCAGGTATTGACACAATCTTACTAAATAAAAAAAGCCTGAGATTCCACTACACACCTTCATGCAGCAATGCAGTGGTGAATGCATGAGTGAGTGTGCAGGTTAAATATATCCAGGATGTCAGTGTTGGCTTAAGATTGGAGGAAGCAGCCTGACTCTCATTACAAGGGCCCCTGGACCTGCCCCTGCAGCCAAATGAATCACTCTGAGTGACTTTAAATTGGTGTCCAGTGAAGTAGAAATTGATCCTTGGCACTGTTCTGGTTCTCGGAGGCAGTGTGGTCTGTAATCTTCAGAAGCTGCAGCTTTGATGGATTTGTGACATCCGTTTCGTTTTGGTACAGCTGAGGTCATATTAGAACTGGAAAATAATTTATCTGCAGAGGAATATATTTGTATTCTTGCTGACTCAGGAGGTGGTAATCTTTACTCGTTATTGCTGTTCGGCTATTTTGAATGTTTACATAGCAAATTACAAGGATATGTCCATTTTCTGTGCCTTGTGTACTGATTGCCTGTGTGGATTTTAACTGAAATGATCATCATGTACAAGAATTGGAAAGGAAATTTTATCTCTTGGCAGTGCACTCGTGCCATTAAGATACAACTGGGGCTTTAGTTTGCACTGCTGCTGCTATGGTGGGAGTTTTTTTCCCACTCAATAGCCACAGGCATTGTCACTGTCATTCTGCCTACCAGTCATTAAATAAAAGCCACTTCGGCAGAAAGATTGTCACCCCAAAAATAAAACTGCCAATGACTACTGTACCTTTTAGCTGTTCTACGCACTTTCAGATTGAGTAGTTCCTCCACTATGCTGCAAAAATACATGTACAAGATTTAATTGGATTTTCGGACAGCACGATTTAACACGATAGTTGATGTATATAACACACATAAATGTACATGCATACTGTAAATATAGGTATATATGTGTGTGTATAGGGACTGCTACATTTATCATGACGTCCTTCTTCCTCTGCTTGTCCACAAGATGTACAGTTGGTTAGCTTGGTCATTGTCAACCACCTTTGGAGGTGTATCCCATTTTCACCTTTGGACTTCCAGCCTGCACAGAGGCTGTGCCTCATCTTGGACGTTGGACGTCATCTTACTTGCAATGACGTCCAACAGAAGTTCCCATGTGCAGATGCTGGATCAGGACAGGAATGTCAGCCATTCCGTGTATGTTCCATTCATTAGCAGCTGGGCCTTTTTTACCGCCAAGCTCCTCAGGTTGGTACCATGTTTCCAGCTTAGCCTCATCTCTCAGGTCAGCTTGTTCAAGAGCTTGTTTGTGTTGGGTTGTTGAGCCTGAGAGATGAGGCTTACTTTGCTTATCAGACGCTTTCAGGGAGCTAGCTGTGTGGCTCACACCTGGTAGGTGATGGACTAGGAGTAGAACCTGCAACCTTCTGCATCCCAGTCTGACGCTTAACCCATTGAGCTACCAGGCCACTGTCGTACCACATCAATCTAGTTGTGATAGCAGTTGTTTCTTTCCAATTCAGGAACAGTGAATCCACAGGTTCCACATCCTCTTTGTGTAACCTCGATCATTGGGGCTACTTTTTAGTATCATCCCCTTATTCTCATTCCTTATCATTGAAGGTCTAGTTCTTGTTCCAGTAGTTCACCGATTGTCAGATTGTCCTGGTTCCCCAACAACTGGCACAGACGGTTTGTTTTTAAGTTCTGGCAAGGTCAAGGTGTCCTTGGACAGGACATGGAAATCCTGTAGTAGTATGTGTGCAGTGCTGACACCGGTCTAGCAGCTGTGCAAACAACAATTTCCCCAAAGGGATCAATAAAGTATCAAGTGTTATTATTCTTATTGTTATTATTAAAGCTGCCAGTCAGTTTAAACAATCTGGGTTCACTGTATTGGACTTTAGCGGAGCATTGAATTTAGATACAGACTTGGGTAAACTTTGCACCAAGTCATAATATCCCATGATGGACTGCTGTGAGCCAGGTGATGAAACTCAACAAAAACACATAAAATACACAAAACATCCTGCAAATAGGGGATTACGTTTGTTTCCTTGACATGATATTGACATCGTAATCTCTAAAGCATTCTCATTCAAAAGCGTTCTCAGTGATACACTGAAATGTAGCACATAAGCTGCTTTTGTGCGCCACCTTATGAGCAATAGACACACTCCACCAGGCATCAAGAAATGGATTTTCTATGGGTATTTTCAGGGTCACTCTGTTGGTCCATAATCTCATTTAGAGTGAAAGAAATGAACATATCCGAGGGAATTGGACACAGTTAATTCTGAAGGGTGCAAATTGTTTTTCTGCAGAGCTGGGTGTGGAGAGGAGTTGTGCAGCATGAAGACACCCTAGAGATGAAAGCAGCCATAGGTTTCTTTTAGATCAGACATCTTTTAGACATTTTAGTGGATGAGTACTGCCGTTCTTCTTGACTTTCTTATGCGTTACCAGAATGGCATGGTCTCAAATCTGTCACAGCATTTTGAAGTAATGACACCAAATGTATTTTATGGCTCCAGTCTTGCATTAGGGTAGAGAAAATGCCACTCAAAGAATACCCTGTTTGCTCCTTCTGTAAATGACATTTGTTTTTTTATAGTTACTTTTAAAAATATCCTGTACTAGTGCAGCAGCTGAAGGGGACAAATCGATGTGACCAAATCAAATATTGTGCTGCTGAAAAGTCTCAACACTAAAAGCAAATCCAGCTGAATGACCCTGTATGATTCTGTGGTTTCCAGAACTAAAGTCTGCTTTTTGAGAGGCTTTCAAATGGATGCCTCTCTTGTTCAGTCTCAACAACCTGTCAGTGGAAATTTCACCATTTATGGAGCAGCTACCATTCTGTTAATTTCACTTCCCTTGACAATATGAAGATGCATTTCCTCACCACCAGCACTGCATTTCAAACTTATCAGCCATTATTAGAATCACTGAAGGAAGGCTGCTATGGCAACTAGGCCAGTCGAAAAGCACATCTCTTATCATAAAGGCAATGTTTTTCATACTGCCACAGTCTGCATAGTACACAGTTTCTTTGTTAAAATTAAAATATGTATATTACAATGGGAGGTAGGCTCTTTGTTCTATCTAACCACAAGATACAGCACTCTATTACACTTCCACTTCTATTCATATTCTTTATTTAGCTGCAAGACATCTTCACAACATTGCGTATGAATAGTTTTATGTACACATTATGCCTTTTAAGTCTGATGATTGTAATGCCGAAAAAACACAAACTGTGAATTTATGACTTTATAATCTCTCTGCATACAAAATCCTGCAGAGAGGAACTTGGGCTGATTCCTAACTTGGTAGAATCAATAGTAATTCAACAGAAGCCAGAGGGAAGAGAGTTAATTATCTCAAGGTTCTCCGGTATAATTGAACAGATGTGTTTTGAAATTGGTCAGCTCAACATTGCTATGTAATATCCTCCCACACCGGTCTATGTCTGCATTGCACAAACGAAGAGAGGAGAGGAACAGAAGCAGAATTACAGTACAGTCTTCATGAAATAAAATTCAGTTGCAGTACACAAAAGTCCACCCCAGAGACTGCTGGAAAGGCAATTAACCTTTGACCTCTCTGAAACACTAGCCATACGCTGCCTCAGACTAGCTAGCTTAAAACTTTTAACCTTACAGGACCTTGATTTGCAGCAGTTTGGGTCTGTTTTGAATTGAGTTAGCTCAGCTCTGTCATACATCATTCATACCCTGAGCGTGCTTTTATGGATACCCTGTGGTCTGAGCGCCACCACAGTTCTCATCTGTGCAGGCCCCTCCAGCCACAGGCTGCTACTGGTGATAAGAAGATGGTGGGGCCGGGCCTGACGAGCGGCATCTTTCCTCCATCACTTCCCCCATTTCATTTCCCTGCATAAAGGAGGAGACATCAGGATGCACTGGCCTCAGGCTGCTACCTCCACTCTGCTTCCATGATTCACTTTCTTCTCAGGCCACACTCTCCCTCCTGCTCTCAGAGGAAAACTGTTTCACTGTTTGTTAGAGTGCACTTGCCTGACAGCCTTGTTGGTTATATTAAAGTTTTTAGCAGATTTAAAGATGTTTTTAGGAAAGACTTTATTTGGTCTTAAATACACTCAATTGAAAACAAACAAATGTCAAATTTTAAACAGCCTTCTGGGACAGGGAAGGGTGGCAGTGCATATGCTGAGAAAGGTGAAGGAATTCTTGGAGGTTGAAACTGTGTGGAAAGACATTCCCTTGGAAACTGTTCAGGTCCTGACTGCCACTCAGAACTTGGATGGTTTCCATTTATAAGAAGAAGAAGAATCCACTTTATTGGTCATTGATACATTTTTATATTTGACCCTTCTCCCCTTGGGGGGAGCAGTGAGCAGCCACAGGCGGCGCTCGGGGAGCTAGCGCTGGGTGTCTCGCTCAGGGACACACCTATAGACAAATACTAATATCACTGCATTATAAATTGTACATAGCCAACATACTACAATTTAATTCCTGGATCACTGGACACTAGACTTTGGATTGCTGGAATGTAGTTTAATTTAAATCTAAATCATATTACAGAAAACAAACATGTGAAGGAATATACTGAACAAATAAATGCATTATATTTGCATAATAGCACAAAATATAAAATGTTTTTTATTTATTTAACTAGTGTCAAATAAAGAAAACCGTTCGTTACCAATCATTAACAAACTGAATTCAAATATTCATTGTATCATAACGTATCATAAATACATTTTGGTGAATTAGGGTTAGGGTTCTTCACAGTCTTTTAGCATGTTTGTTTTGGTTTGAAAGGTCAATGTTCTTGGCTCACTCTCATCAGCCTTGTTTCGAAAAATGGTCACTGTGCAACATTTGTTAGCAAATAATTGGTGAGCAGTTAAATAAAACATATATAGAGAAAGTAAATACTGGACTGAATGCTTATCTGTTTCTGCTGTCTGTGCTAATAAGCAACATATTGCACATTAGCAATTGCTTATATTTATAAAATTATCTTATTTAAATATTGTGTTTGCAGCGTGTTTCCACTCAGTAAAGTGGTAAAAAAATGTGTGCAGGTTTAATAAAGTAACAGATACTGAGTTGATATTTCAGTGTAAGTGTGTGCATTAGCCAATTTATGTGTTATGTAATTAGAGTGTAATTACCCAGTTGTGACAAAGATCCAGAACAAGTCTTCTCTAAATTCACCCCTGCTCCATGCCACCTTCACACTTTATTAAAGGCAGACAGCTGACTAACCATTGCCCTTCCCTTTACTCCAAAATGGAACAAAGCAGAATTACTCTCTATAGCAACTGTGTGTCTATTGGTTCTGCTCATGCTCCTCATCCATTTAAAGCTACTCTTGACAATGTCCACATTTTAAAGGATTCTGTTCCATTTCAGCTCACCACCACCACCACCACCCCACCCCCCACTTACACACATACCTTTTAAGACACAGTTACACATTTTGCACAGTATATATAATCATATGACGTAATTCAAGTGTATGTAACCGACTAAGGAGTTTGTTTTCACCTTACGTTATCACAGTGGGGGAATCAGTGCCCCTTCATTCAAAAACCACAAAGTCTCTCTTCACTGCTGCTAGTTTCACCTTCACCGGCATCAAGTGACATTGATAAGAGCTTTCAGATAAGGGCTGGGTATGTGTGGGCTGAAAGTACAGAAGAAAAAGAGTTTATGCAGGGTTAATGTACTGTATATTCATTTGAATGCACAGCATCTATAATGGAAAAAATGTCAGCGTCAATCCTAAAGGTCACCATATCTTCAGTATATTCAATAAAATAATTTTTTTGAGTAGGAAGAAAACATGTCCATTGAGATTTATCTACAGAAAACGTTATATGGAGTTTGGTAAGGCAAGTATATATATATATATATATATATATATATATATATAGTATTTATTTAGTATGATTATGTTGGTCAGTGTTGAAAATACAATTATCCTGTTATTATTAAGTGTTTAATTATTGATCCAAATGTCTAAAATAGTTGGGGTATAGGAGTAGTATCTTCTTTAGCTTTCATGAGCTGGTTGGTTCCTTCAAATCCTTCATTGCTTTGATCATCCTTCAACTTAACACGCTTTCAGACTCCTTAATGCTCATTAGTAATTTGGCCTAATTCATTTTCAATGACCTCAGCAACCCATGCAACAGATCATAGTGATTTGTAGTGTTAAGCACAGTAATCTCATTACAGCAGGGGTGTCCAAACTCGGTCCTCGAGGGCCACAGCCCTGCTGGTTTTCCAAGCATCCATGCATTTGTGACTTCTG
>JAUMHF010000021.1:4476608-4488752 GCA_032359275.1 Microctenopoma steveboyesi | reverse complement strand
TGTTTATCAGTAAATTACAGAAAATAATGAACTTTATCACAATATGCTAATTTTTTGAGAAGGACCTGTATATGCAGAACTAGATCAATAGGCTAAATGTTCATCAGTGTGTTAACCTACAGTGTTTTCTCCAGCTCTGTAGTGATATGGTTTGAATAATAAGTAGAATACATTTAAGATCAGCAGGGTTACAGCTGCCATACGCTTTCTACATTGACCACACACATACAGTCCTGTTTGATTTTGTTAATGTTTTCTAGGGTTTACAAAAAAGTTGATTATATAATAATTGGTGTGTTTTGGAAGGATGTGGAAAAAGAGGCAGAAATCTTTACAGTCCGCGCTGGGTATCAGCCCACCTTCTGTTGGAAGCATCAATCAGGCTTAATGATGGTGATAAACCTACACATAGCTGATGCACAGGGTTCAGGATCTGTCCGTGGTGCTGAAGTTTATGCTCTAGCAGGCTGATCTTCAGCAGGGTTATTTCAGCTGTGTGCTCATAATAAATCAATATAGGTTGTACATTGAAGCTGTTGGCTCACTGCCTGACTACAAATTCAAGAAACTGCCTAATTGAATCTTCCCATTTGAGTAAATACATTAATAACGCTGGTAAAGTGCAGGCCTGTACATTCACATGATAACGGTTTGGGGACACAAACATCCTTAATAAAGTGGATACAAGTGATTGACAGCAGACATGATTCTCTGGCTCCTCCACTGTCACACAGACATTCAACCCATATAAATTCAGCTTGAGTGGTCATTGGCAAGAAGTGCGCTTCAGTGAGTAAGCTACATAATCGGCCAAGTGGATCTCACCACACTCCCAAAGGACCAAAGTCAATCCTGATGTGACAGAAGTCAATGCAGGTGGTCAGTGTTGACACACGTTGTCCAATCAGCACTATTCTTCCAATAGTTAAGGAAACAACAACACTTATTATACTATGCTTGTGGGGACGCTGCATTGACTTTTATGGGTTGTTACCATTCGCAATCTTTACACCTTTACATAAATTATTTTCTAACCATAACTAAGTAAACAGTATTTCAAAGTTTGTTTCCCACCACAGGTAAGCATGTAATATTTAACAGGCACTCAGGTAAAACAACCACAGTCATTAATAATTATGTTATTGTCACTAGATTGTGTGGAAGAATTTAATATACACTCAACCCTTAATTAAGTCTCTCTTAGAAAAAATAGTGAGCATACAATCAAGTCAACAAAGTAAACGTTTCTTATCGTACACTCAAGCCTTTTTGAAACATAATGAAGACACAGCAACTAAATTATGAATTAAACCAAGCTATGAGACGTGTTACAGACGTAATTCACAAGAAATTCTTTGTTTTCTATTGTAGTAGTAGAGTTTTTTACTATTATCAATGTCAGTTCTTTTGTTGGCTGCACAGTCTCTAAGCTATTATATATTGTAAGACACAAATTTACTGCCACAAAGTGCTTGCTTGGATATGTGTAAGTTTTGTACAGTGTACAGTTCACTGATTTCACTGTTACTGTTGCCAGATGGCCTTCCTCTCTCTCTCTCTCTCTCTCTCTCTCTCTCTCTAATAGCCCCCCTCCCATCTGCAAAGCTGCTGTCCCACAAAATCATTCTTGTACCTGCCATTGTTTTCTTGATTGCTTCCTGTACCTCAGAGTTTGGCCTTAAGGATAACATCGATTAGGAAAAGGCCACGCTCGATTTATTATTATTCTCCTTTTTCCCCAGCCATGCTCTGTTCCGAGAACTGTTCCTGAACAACTGGAGCCAATTAATGTCCAAACAGATGTGTAACGCCAGGAGCTAAGCTTTGCCACAGGGTCAAGCAGCCCTAATCTAATCTCCTCAGCAGAATTACATTTCCGCCATCATGGCCCCGTACCTGCTGACCTGCTCTCAGGCCACATGAGCGTAATCATGTTGTCATTGCAGTGGAGTAACTTTATATGACCTGAGAGGAACGTTTTCATGTGAATTTCTCTTTTTCTGTCTTTTCCATCCCCATTTTGATTTGTGTTTGCAGAGAATGAAGAGGGAGATACAAACACAGAGAAATGAAATACCTGAGGCATAAGTGGGACTTTACACTTGAAAGTGGAAAGCATTACTTATGCATTAGGTATGTCTTTGAAGAACCCAAAACATGCACATTTCCCTATTTCTTCCCCCCAAATAATACAGATAAAATCAATTATTCATTTGTAAATGTTTATTTCACTTCAAAAACAAGTATGACACGGGCCTTGATGTTGGAAAAACTGTTCCAGCAGTAAGCCAGCCTCACAATGCCCTCATTGAAACTTCTGTTTTGAAGTTAGAACATTCCTACAGCATCAGGAAAAAAACAGTGATTATAAGACTAATCCATACAGTAAAACCATGTTTTAACAACATTTTGTTGGCCAAATGACTCCTAAGATTTTTTATGAATGCTCAAATGTAAGTACAAGTCTGGCTTTAGTGTAACAATAACTCACAAATTAGCATCTATGCTGTGAACTGTGTGAGGTTATTTCATCAGGGTCATCACAGAGATGATAGTGGACGAATCCAATTAATAAGATCTGTGGATTTAATTTACAACTGGATGCTTTGATTTAATTACGTTCTAAACTTTCTAATTGTTAATTTCTAAAGCAAAACACAATAATTATCAGATGTTATTTAGCAACAAGATCATACAGCACAAAGTGCTGACGAGGTCCTGATGATCCGCACAGATAAATGAAAATGTCTGTGGTTTAAAATGGGGTTGGAAGCCCTGATGGCGTCTGCAGTTGCATTTTCATTACTTTGGATGCTCTTGGCACTCCGCAGCTTTCTGATTAGTGAGCTTTTAATTTGTAATTTTCAGCGCTAAGGGAAGGGGAGAGATGGGAAATCTGTAACTGAAGCCCATAATTAAGCTTGATCCCTACCACACTCAATGGCTCACACACAAGCAGAAGAATGTTGACTTTTTATATTGTAAAAAGATAGGTTACATACTCACCATAGGCACACAGTATCTGTCAAACCTTCATGTTAACATTTCAAGCTTGGTTTGTTGCGCACAAAACTGTTTTCTCTGCTTCATTGAGTTCTTTATCTAACTCAAGGCCTGGCCACCTTTATACTTTGTATGTTGTGGCAATAATTTAGAATCCACTGGTTTAAGAGCTGCAATAAATAAGTCAGCTGAAAACCAGTGGTCCAAATGAGGCAGCTGGGCAGGAAATCTGATCCTGAAAAACTCCTGTGATGTACAACAAAAAGTAACACTTTATGACTCCTAAGGGGTATGTATGTGTATGTATGTGTATCAATCTATCGATGCATGCGTTGATTATCACCTAAGGCTTTGCTCATGTAGAACATCTAGAAACCTGATGTAATGTAATGTACTAACCCAACGAAGGGTTAATATATCATTTAAAGTGGTTGGTGATTGACTGATGTAAAGATAGTTAGAGAAATCGATTTACTGCAGGCACGTTGTGCTGGACCACAGCAACTGCAGGATCTGTCTCTAGACATTGCCTTTATTTTCAGTCATTTTAAGAATACATTACCACCAGCCAAGAGGAAAAATCCACTCTGGTATAAGGCTGTACTACACATATCTATGTGTGTAATAGCTTGTGTGTGTGCTGCTGGTACAATAGTAAGTATATAGCCACATTGTGACTGGTTCCGAGAGTGCATTCACTGAGACCTAGCAAACTCGTTAAAGGCTCTATACAACCAGGGCTGAGCTGCAGAGACAACTCACCTCTCTCTACTTTACTGATGATTTAAATGATTATTTAAAGGTTGGCGACAGGAAAAAGGAACACAGTCTTGCATTGCACACATCCTGCGCGGCCATCAGCAGCTGTTTTATCAATTATTTAAATCACAGGCAGTGTCATGTGGGAATAGCCCCTAAATACCAGTGATGCCAGCGAACCCCAAGTTACCAGATAAAGTGACACATTTGGCCATAACAAGGCTATTTCAGTCTGCAAGACTGTTCATTTTCTCCGTAAATGTTTCATTCCACAATTCATCTCTGACACATAAATTGTATTTGAGCCGGATCTTCCAAGGGCTAAAGTGAAGTCCCTCCTCTGCAATGTTAAATGACCTCTGGAACAATTTGATTATGATGTCTTGCTGACAGGCAGATTTATCACAGGAGTGGAGCTGTGTAATGGATACGAGCGCAGCTCTGGTGAGCGAGGAAGACAGCGAGAGTGAGGGATTAAGGATAGAGAAGTACAAGCAGGATACAACAGACTCCGAAGCATTGCTAAGTAAGTCATTCACATCTGTGTCAAATGATAAATAAATGACAAATTGCTCCTCTCTCCGTAGCACCAGTAAATGTGAATTAAGGTTCAAAAAGTACCAGCGGCACATTAGCTTCACTCAGAGAAAATGGAAGTGCCACAAATCTGCAAACACTGATTACATTTATGACCCCGTCTGACACCTGAGTGCTAGACATGAGTCCCGGCAAACTCCCTACTGATATTACAGACCACATTCCCAGTCGGTGGGTCTAATGAAGCTGGATGTGTTTCTTTAGCTCCAGCCTGTAAGTGTGACACTTTGTTAACAATGTTGACATCTCTGCCAACACTGCACAGAGATCTTGAAGGCTGATGAGTAACAATTCGACACTGCAGGCCAACTTAAAACAAGCATTTTTAAAATGTCACCACGGAGGCCTATACTCACAGCATCCGCCTGACTTCACCAATTGTCTGTCCGCAACGCTGTGCGCAATGGAAATACAATGAAGACTGACTCTCGTGACATTTGTTTGGAGACCTGCAGGACATATGGAGTCGTTTCACAGCGGATGCAGGGCCCCTGTTAGCTGTGCCACTGATGGAGACCTCTGCAAGCCAACAAGTGTTGACATTATTCTTCTGTCTGCACTTTTCCATCAATCACATTTTCCACTGAGACTGAGGAGGACAGAGGTAAGTCGAGGAGGAGGAGTGTGTGAGGACGGCTTATCTGTCAGAAAGTGCATCAGGACAGGAGAAATAATTTGACCAGCCCTGACAAACTTTCACTTTGCCTTTCTCTGACATGGACTGCTGTCAAACTGACAGTGCAGCAGATTTGCTTCCTCGTGGCGAGGCAAAGAAAAGTCCCTGTCAGACAACTGTCATCCGAAATGGGACCTGACATAAAGACAAACCTGCTATCTACTATGTCCTAAAGAACTCAGCTTATTTGTTAATTTTCGGTCGTTCAAACAGCTGTTCAGAGAATAGTTTAAGCTATTAAAAGCACAGAATTGTTTACATAACTAAACTATATGTGGGCAGTTTATAAGTCAAAACAGAGCTACAAATCAGCATTATTCATTCTGGAGTACAGATGCCAGGAAAGTGTGGGCGTTTCATTTACATGCAAATAAAATCATAGAAGATCACTGAAAGAATGTGGCCTCCTTAAGGCGAACGCCACAGAAATCCAAACGGTTGCTGGTTACCTGCATGTTCGAGGCAGTTTCAGGCTCACTGGCCTCACCACCATCATTTCAGTAACCAGCTTTCTGAGACGACCAAGCTGAGGTGGGTGAGGTGATGAGAGACATTACTCAGAATATAATAAATAGCCACTGGCTAAAGAAATGTGTTTTAATTTTTGCTGTATGAAGCATAAATTAATAAGTTTCCTTAAATAACAGCGCTGGATTGAAATTACTTGACGTTAAGACAGACACCTGCAGTTAGAAGTGGTAACCAAGAGAATCTACATGAAAATAACCCGAAACCCTTATTTTGTATGTGTTCTGGTGTTCAGCGTTTATATGAATATTTATACTGCAACCTACAATGAAATGAAATTGTGTAATGAAATTAAACTTGTGACCAGGTTTGATATAAGCTGGTACCACTGCAATATCAAGGAAATTAATAATTCAGAAACATTGCGCTGAAGATGATTTTTTGAAGCTTGAACCAGTATAATTTTCTGTCTTTGATGTCTAATAGTCTGAATACTTGCAGTAATCAGCCACATATTTATGTGTTAATACTTTCTAAAGCATGAATGTGGAGTTTTAACCACACAGCTTTCTAAGGAAGTGCTTCTAGTTTACACGCTGAATGCCATTACATTTTAATGTTAATGAAATATTCAATTTTACTTCTTACATGAGTTTGTGTTGTTACCTCAATAAATCATCGTCATTAATCTTCTATTGAGGAACACTGCAGACTGCATTTCAGTTAACATCTCCAGAGATAATGTTAATGACTATAACTGAGAAAAATGTAGCTGTCATCAATACAAGCACTCGTGAGGAATAAACACATGGACATGCACAAACACGACTGATGTGTTTTTCTTCGCTCTTCATTCAAACAACTTTAATACCCTTAGACTTTTTATGTATTTTAGCTGTTTACTTTCTCCATTGACTGCAGCTGCTCCGACACCATCACTCAAATATAAAAACACATCTCAGCAAAATTAATGAGTGGTATGATGCAAGTGTTTTGCCTCTTTTGCACAAATATTTCACACGTTTCTTCCACTGACAGTTTCGCGTGCTTTTGGATAGATTTGATTAAATGGCTTGCCCGCTCAAGTGAAACTCAAAGCTGCTATACTGCAGTGACTGTTAATAATTGCCTGTTTGTTAAATGGCTCAAGTGACATTTCAGGATGTCACAGTGTACCACGGGCCTTCAGCTGCATATAGCGCCAGGAAACGTTATCAGGGACCTCACACTACTTTCTTTTACAAAGACGTTTAGAGTCACTTGAGGAACACAGTTAATCACATCAAATGAAATTAATGTACGCACAATGATCAAAATGTCCTTTGAAGATCCCACATTTGCACATCAAGCTACACTAGATAAACACCCGTTTAAAGTCATCTGTAAGTTGATGTTTCTCATTGTTTCTCAGTTACATTCCCTTCATGTTTTTTTCCTACTAAAAGCCAACAGAGAGACTGCTGACAAGGCAGCTGGCCCTGATTTGGCCTCTCCATGCAGCAGTAGGATCAATAGCTTGCAAATCACGAGCACTAGTGAACACCAATGTAAAAACTGCGTCCACTTTACCCTGGCAGAATTAGCCATCCAGGGAAAATCAGTCAATCAAGTTTAAAAGAAAATGTACAAGAGATTGATCAATCTGGGCAGATATGGGTCTTTGAGCCCTATCGCAGGTCACACCACCAGACTCCAAACGCGGGAGTCAGTGCAGCAGAGTGGGGGCCGCAACTCAATCTTCTCAGAGGCTGGACAGTTCGTGGAAGAAATGTGTAGCCAGCAGCATGATCCAACAAAATATGTGGTCACAAGAGATCTGCAAAGGGAATTCCAGCCTGTTGACTGTTATTCAGACACACAAGCCTGTGACCAGCTTGTACTGCCTCTTCAGACAAATTAAATTTAATGTAGTCAGGTTCCTGTCTCATGTGTTGTGATATTGCTGTAGTGCATCCACTGTGTGTTTCCCTCAGGAGCCAAAGACAGAACAAGAGGGAGTTTATATATTCGTGACTACAGCTCTGAGAAATTGCATCAAGTCTCAGCTCATCTGTCTATTGAAATGATTACAGGTTATCATATAAGGAGTCCAAGCTCACACATTAATCTACTTCTACCCCCTACAGACATGCATGTTTTCAGTCAGAGCTGAGTGTAATAAACATAAACAGTGAACAGGGGCAATTATTTATGGTTCTGGGGGCACATACTCAAATATATGAGTGTATCTTTAAAGTGCCTTTTGTGTAATATCCTTCTGAATGCAATTTGTCTCCAGCATCAACACAAACTATAAACTAAAAATAGTCACAGTTTGAGATGCAACTTCTGCTCATTATTGCATTTCAGCCTTAACTATTGCACTACTGCTTCGTCAGTCAAAACAAAATCCTGTATCTGAGGTGATGCAAAAACAAGAAAATTGGAGAGCTGCTAACTTCAAGCGTCATGTGTCTCTGTTCAAGTAGCGGAAGACGCTGCGAGTTTGTTCACTGTGTTGACTACTGTTGAGCAGAGACAGAAGCACCACACATCACACCCAACCTGCCTGGCTACCGACTGTGTCTTATCCAACTTAGCTTTGGTTCCGCTTGAGTGTGTGCTTCATCTAATGCTTAGGCAGACGGCAAATTGGGAGTAGAGGCTTTATCTAATTAAGAGACTGTATCATTAACAGGCAGCCCCTTTGGCAGTAACCTACTGATTTATGTGCCTAAGACGAACATGCCAAGGATATCAGTCTGTAACAAAGCAGCTGCAAAGCAAGATGATACAAGAAGAAGGGAATGTTGTATATATGGAATGTTAATTATGCATTTCATAGGTGCTTTTTTTAGCTACACTAGCGGCATCGCTTCAGGGATCCCAATGACAGTTTTTTAGTCCACCACTTCAGTTCAGTTCGGTTCAGACTGAAATATCCCAACACACAGTGGGTTGGAGATGTCATGATGTTCATCATCACCAGATGGTAAATTCTGATGTCTTTGGAGATCTCTTTATCTGTATCCAGTTATTTTGACCAAATATCTTTGCCACATAAGTCTTGTGTTTTAGTAGTAAGTTAAAATTACTCTTTTTTGTCATTGCACATTGTCATAGATAGTGCAGTACAATAGTACAACAAAACTGGAAAGCTCAGACAGGCTTAGAGTAGAGCTGCATGGATGAATAATAAACTTTTATGATGGCAATATTCAAAATAGTATAGTACGCACATTCACCAATCATAATGAAAATGAATGGACATATTAGAGAGAGAAAAGTTCTACCAAGTTTCATAGCGAATGGATTACTGGTTGTTAAGAAACAACAATTGATCTGATGTTCGAACTTCTTAAAAAGTAGACTGAGACACTTCAAAGAGACCCTACACTCCAGTGTATTAAACTTGCAGGATGATTCAAGGAACTCATATGTGAAATTCTAGCTCTGTAGGCTAAAGAGTGAGTTTCAGTGGTTTTTCTGTTTTTTTATCATATGCCCCGCCCACTTTTTCAGATCATTACCATATCACATAGGGTGGTGAAAATCTATCAAACCTAGAGTTTGATATTTAGTAGAATCGGCGTGGGTGAGCAAGTTCGATTCCTAAACCCACCAGGTTACACGTGTATGTCGGTGTCCTTAGAAAAGACACCAATGCCCTGTAATGGAAAACCATTTCCCAAATGTTTCGCACAGCATGTACTTACTTAACACAACCAAATCAGCCTGATTACCACGATTTGAAACAGCAAACATGATAAAGTATCATAAAACTACTAACTGCAATGCACTTGAGTGTTATAGTCAGTGTCGGCTAAGGATTGGTGAACAGCAGAGATCAATCACTTTCATTTTAGGTGTCTAGCTAACTGTGCACATTCATTTTTCACATTAATAAAGTCATCTTTCTGCTGTTTACAGACCACAAAAATTCAATACATTTCTGTTTTACTTGTCACATATTCTGTGTCAGCAACTACTGATTTAACATTAAGTTTAGAAAGTATCTCACCAACCTGGTCATTCAGATTCACTATAAGGAGAGCCACCGTGTTGAGAACAATCCTTCAGAACAAGTTATGCATGTTATCTTACACTTATAATTTAGTCCTAGTGTCTTTTTTTATCATATTGTTGTTTTCTTAGTTACAGTCTTTAGTATAGGAATGACTTTCACTGTGTGTTGTGCAATATCACTATGTATGTGACAATTAAAGAATCGTGAATCTTCACATCTTCACAACAATCACATGACACATGGCAGATTCTGTGTCATAATTTTATAACTTTACTTGTCTTTTTTCTCATCTTAGAATGACATTTCGCATTGTACCCTGAAACACTGCTCCACAAAGAAGTGCCTCTATCATATATGAGGCATTGGCTTTACAAACCCAAAACCTTTCTGAACAAGCATGTGTCCTTTCCCCCCGTGCCTGAAAATGGGGCCCATTGGGAGCTCTCTCTGGGAGTTGTAATGTGGAGAGCCTCTTGTGAGCAGAAACTGGGAGGTTTGAGATGAAAGGTCAGCAGATTGCAGAAGGTTGCAGCATGAAAGGAAGAGCTAAAGACAGTTCAGGCCCATTCTAACACACACAATAAACCTTGACTGCAGAGCAGAGCCCTGGGACAGACAATCAAGACAAGCTATGAACTTTTGCCTCATAATGCCATCAGAAGCAACCTCTGTATCGACATATTTTTCTTGTTTACAGACCACAACACAGGTGCAGTGAAGAATGACGTCTTCCCGTCATCATATTGTTTCCTCAAGATGGAGCCTCACTTGTTTTTTTCCTGTGTGTCTAGATAAGTCAGACTTTCTAAATAAAAGCTGATAAATACTTGTTGAAAAATCATCAGTCAAGCACATTTTTAGTTGTAATATAAAAGTGTTAGCTATATTCATATACAATAATACTATATAATTAGAGGATATAAAGTACCTTGATGAAACTGTCTGAATAAATTGCAACTGTTTTATGCATATATTTTAAACCCATAGTGCACCCACACAGGAGTTTTCACTAATAATGCCTGATTAAACCTCCAGTCTCTGGGTGGTTATGTAAAGACTGCTTAATAATAGGCCGTTTTCCAGAAAACAAGTTAATACCAGAGAAGCACAGGTGTAAAATGTTGGCAGAAAACCATACTTTTGTTTCACTGTAATGGTCATAGTATTCTACTTTTCAGTCGCAAAATAAATAACTAATAATTTAATGTTGTGTCACTGCTATGACAAAAGGTTTGATTAGATTCTGTCACTACTTACTTAAGGCTGGGAAGCAGGAATCCCAGGATCGATTCCCAGCTGAGTCATCCAGTCCATCCCCCATACCAGGTGTGTCCCTGAGCGAGACACCCAGCGCTAAATCCCAGAGTGCCACCTGTGGCTGCTCACTGCTCCCCCCAATGGGCGGATGGGTCAAAGAAATTTCAATATAACATGGGAAAACTTTATCAATGAGAATAAGATGGATTCTTCTTCTTCAATGTGTCTACCTCTCAGATAGAGACTGTTCAACATGCATCAGCCTTCCTGTGTCTAATTAATGTAGTTGAGTGTAGCTGATTAAAGTAGTGAATATTCATGTTTTGCGTTGGTGTTTTCGAATTTAAGGACTGTGCATCTTAAATCTGTCTATATCGTCACAAAACTTATTTACATTAGACAGAATCAATTAAGTTTTAATAGGTTTATTGTCCTTAAACAGAGATTCACCAGAACAAAAAGAGATAAAGAACTAAATGGAATAATATTATTGGAGCCCAGATCATCAGTATTCAAACATTTCATTGTGCTTTAAATAGGAAGATGAACTTCATATGAAGTTTGATAAGTTACCATTGTTACAGTTCTGTGTGTCATAATCAGCATCACAGTGAAACACTTAGAACGGAACCTTCACTGTTTAATGGAAGCACAGAATTCTTCATCATATCAGTCGGACACCAACCACCTGAGAGGTAAGACCCGTTTACAGCTCAGGTCAAACTGCTTTTAACGTGTCTGTTTCTGTTTAATTGAACTAGTCTGTGTTGGGTTAGAAGTGAATTCACTTTACCTGCATGATTCTTTCAAGTTAAATACTTATTTATCTGTCAGATGACAGAGAACGTTACACAGAGACGTTCACGTTTAGCTGGGAATTGGACATGAAAATGTAGATGTGGCTTTGTCCAACAAAGGTTAAAGGAAAACTAGTTCACTTTGCTTTTGCTGTTTCCTGAGTTTCATGTGTGTAAAATGTTGGTTTGGTGTAGTTTTTATAAGCTAATGACACAGTATCTGAAAAGTTGACATTATTTGTAGTGCTGAACTTTTACACCTCCCATGAAGAGCAAACATTATTTAATCTGTATTTTACTGTTAAAACCAACTATTCCCATTTTGCTATATTAACGGTAGCTGAGGTTCTTTGAACACACAGACACAGTGTGTATTATGGAGAGAGGGTTGTGGAAAATATGCAAGTAATAGATATCAGCTATTCTACTCTTACTACTACTAATATTACTACTACCCCGCAGGTAAATACATAGTACAGACATGTACATGCACACACACACACACACACACTATATATATATATATATATATACAGATAGAGTGTGTGTGTGTGTCTCTGTGAAGGGTCTCAGACATCCAG